>CM060670.1:11078894-11573894 GCA_030686955.1 Odontamblyopus rebecca | reverse complement strand
GTGAAACATTTCAGACAAAGCGATAACACCTCCGAGGGTAAAAGCATTTGACGGATGCGTCTTTAACTCAAAAACTACCACTTCATGACATCACAAGGTGGAACGGAGCATTTTGAGCTTCGGAGACATAGACAGACTAATAATACAGGATTACTCATGTGAGGATGAAGCAAAAGACAAGTTCAGGTATGTTTTTGATGAGGTAACAACATTATAACACGGATTAACGCTCGCAGGAGTCAATTTTGCATCATGTCGGACCTTTAAAGCAGCAGCTACGTTGCATTTAACAGTCCTGTGGTCCAAGTTCAAGTCTGAGTTTATTGGTGGAGTTAGCCGCCACAAAAGCTCTTAAACACGGCAATGTTCTTTTGTGACAACCTGTGTAATTACCTCAGCTGTCAGCGCACACATCAGCGCACACCGGCCGTGCCCTGACTCCAATTTGCCCCGCCCCGCTCTTACCCCGGCCCCTCCCCCCTCCCCCGAACCCGCAGAGGAGCTGAGGAGAGGGAGAGAGGAGGAGGTGAAGGTAAAGACCACATGACAGCCGTGGCCCGGACAAGCCTCCACTGTACAAACTGAATGAAAACAGGAGCGCTCTGTGTGGGACGAGGATCAAACTGGAGATGGAGGGCAAAAAAATGTTTTAAAAAATGGATGTTTAGCTGTGGAAGGAGGAATTTGGTGAAACACAAAATCAGACAAAATGCAGAACGTTTGTCAGTAATTAAAGTTTTTTTTTTTCATTTACAAGAAGTTACAGGGAGGATAATTGATTTGTTCCAGTGAAAATCTGAAAAAAATGAACTTAAAACAGTACAAAAGATTAACTACTCTTTCAAAAATGAATCCATATCCATATACATCATTTTAAGACATGAGAGTAGCAATATTTACTTTTTATCTGCACAATCAATTATCAGTTTTGCGATGAAACTCCACAGACCCTCCAACTTTAAAGTCAGACTCCAGTTCCAGAAGTCAATTTTCCATTTATTTTTCACATAGGCTTTTCGAAAAATCAAGAGTTCAAAGACATCGCAGAGGCTGACATGTGATTACTACTAAAATCTAGTCAAGTTAAGATGATTTGAATTACAAAAGTTTTACCATGATTTGAGTAAATTTCACTTGACAAGTAAAATGATCTGACTTTTTGCACTTAAAATATGAAAATACATCTTGCTACACTTAAAATAAGGAAAACAACAATGTTTTGCGTTTAATATAAGAAACAAAATCGAATGTTACTTGAATTAAGCAAAAAACACTTATTCCACTTGCAGATAATTTACTTGTCAAGTTTAATCTACTCAAATAAAGTAAAATATTCTTAATTTAAATCATTTTAGCTTGCCTAGATATCGTTTGTTTCCAGTGTAATGTCCATAATGAGGTTGTTTTAAGTTTAAAAAAGCACATTTAAAACACAAAAAGCAAAATGCTGCAAAATGCTTTAATAACTTGAAGTTTTAGAAATAAATTGGAAATAAAATTCTAGGTCTTGTGGTTATTAGTTACCACGTAGCTTATTCGCTCTGAGCAAGCTTTCAAACTTTAAATTTATATTAAAGTTTCTTGAAAGTTTGAAATGAAAAAGAAATTTACTTGTTGTAAATTTACTTGGTGTTATAGGAGTTTAGGTGCACTGTGCTGCACTTGCCTCGTGCGGATGCTGTTACTTTGGAGAGAATGTTTCACAGTACGGCATTAAACATATTTATCTCAGTGGAAACAAGCAGGCGATGCCACCAAGCCAAGTTACAGGTCAGATCTGTGGACAGGAGACCCTGCTCACAGAAGGAATGGATGTTTTTAATACTGTTTTTTTTCTTCAGTGAAATGAACATAAATTCAAGACAGTGATGCATTAAGTTGAAACAACTTTCTGTACTTCAAGAAAAGTTCCGCAGTGCACCTTTAATATAATAGTATAAAAATGCTACTCATGGATTTGATCATTCTGATGTTTGTTAGTATACGTCAAAAATGTATTAATCAGTTTGAAGCTTCGTAGTTTTGCTTTGTCCCTGTTGCATTCTGGGATATGTAGGATTTGTGTCAAAAGCAAATCTGGTATTTCCTACTATTTACAATGCGCCCTGATCACTCTAAACTGTGCCCCTCGAGTCAAAGAAGAAGACAGGGGGGTATAATCTGCTCTGGGTCAGGCTCGTGCCACTTCAAACTCAGTTGAAAAATGGAGATTAAAAGCAGAGATGAAATATACCTCTCCAAACACTCTCCGTCCGTCCCTCTGCCTCTGGAAGGGGCTCACCACAGACTGGGCTAATTGTGGTTTTCCAGTGAGCACTGATGGAGAGATGTGACGCCCCATCTCTGCACAGGGGTCAGACTGAGGCTGTGGGTGCTGGGGCGGGTGCGGCAGGAGGCAGGGGCAGGGTGGGGTGGTTAATTTACAGAAAAAGAGTTAACTTCCACTAACTTGAAATAGTGTAAATTGGCTTGTTATTGCATTCCAGTTTTCCTGAAAATTACCTGGATTTTTTAGCAAATTTTATTAAAAAAAAAAAGTCAGAATAGGTGCTGCTCACTGTATGTTCTGTACGTAAACTGACTGCATTGAAACAGGTTAAAGGATCAGGTTCTTGGGCGTACTTGATTTTGAAATTTCAAGATAATATTGCAAGGCTTTTGACATTGAAATATCATATATCATTCTTAGGCCTATTCCACTTCATCTTCATTTAGTTTCAAGACTTTAACTCACTCTTGCAGTTGGCTCAGACAGGGCATCTGACATGTAAAAACTTATAGGCTGTATTTTAGTCATGCATAAGCTCCTCTTAAATGTTTTCTTTTTTATCCAAGGAGTTTCTTGGTTGGTACAAAACCAGATCACTGAGTTACGCTCTGCACTTTTCTGAATCAGCAGTGGAGCTGCAGGGCTGACCTGTCTCAGACCGCTTGGCCCCTGGTTCACCGCGGGCCCCGGGGACTCTCTGGTTTTGTGGCGGCTGCTTCTGTCACAGACATTATCCAGAGAACACTGCGGGCACCACCTCTGCCCCCCGCTCCGCCCTCTGCCCCCCCCCCCGTCTCCCCACTCACCCCCCTCGCCCCCCCGGCACAGGGACTCAGTTGTTCCTGACCTGGGCCTGTCCCCTGTCCTCCTCCGGTCTGTCTCCTAGCTGCTGAGCGCAGAGGTAAATAAAACAATCTGTGGATTAATGATCAAGTGATTTGAAAGCTGCGCCAGAGCAAACCGCTCTCTATTTACCCAGAGGATAAATCAAAATTATGGTCTGTATCAACAATAGAAGCACACTCCCCCGAACACTCACAGAGATAGATCATGAGAGAAACAAAGTCCCCTCTGTCTGTGATCAGATAAGAGCTTCACACGCAACACACACATCCTCTGGACAAGTGTTTGACTACAGTGTTAAACTGTACGGACTCCTCAGATCAGGGGAGAAGAAACATCACTGTGTGACATGTGCTGTGTGACTGTTCACACAGAAATGCACCATGTCACTATGCACTATGTCACTTTCCACACTGACACATCACAGATTCAGTTATTTTGTGTATAATCAACTCACTAAGTCTCATTCATAAAATTGATTTGGATTTTATTTTAATTTCGTTGCATTTGAAATCTTAACATGTGACTTTTTTCTTGCTTATTAATGAAAATTGTTTGAGCAATAATGTAAAAGAGAACAATAGATAAACTGTGAGTGTAGATCGATATTCCTCATTAGTAATGGCAGTACATATGTGCTAAGTTTGAACACTAAGTCCCTGCTCTGTGTCGTTTGTTCTGTGGCCGCTGCAGTGACATTCCTGTATGAACACTTACAGACTGCGGCATTTGTGGATTTCCTATATTTAGCGTTTGGGTCCGGAGCTCCGTGTTTCGTGTCTTTCAGCGCGTCTGTGTGCGCTATAGGAGCTTCGCATGGACGGGCCCCTGCCCTCGCAGCCCTCGCAGCCCTCAGACAGCTGCGTCTGCTTAGGCCCTGCGCAGGGAGGGGGACGTGCGCGGTTCACTGTTGCGTTAGATTTGCTTGTCGCGCTGCCAAAATCTCTTTAAAACAGCGAGGGGGCAGCAACACACGCCGCTGGATTACACGTGTGCACTGAAGACTGATGTGATGACAGCAGATGTGGGGAATGGGCAGAGTGAACACGCCCTCTAGCGGGGAGCAGTGGTAATACACTGAAAGGAAATCCTGGATAGACCAACTACATTACGATGTTGTTCGAATGCAATTTAAATGAATTTTATTACATTTTATTAATTGCTTAAAGTTTCAGAGGCCAGTAATATTATTTAAGTTTTTTTCGTTGTAATACAGTGAGTTTTTGAGTCTAGTCCCTTATAGAAACGATCAGGTCCAACATTTGTGCATTTACTGTTATGGTTATTTCATGAACCATACCAATAAATTCAGGTGCAAATTATAAGATGGATATTTTTAGACCATAACGAGCCTAGTATTAAGAGTAATTACAAGTAAAAGTAAAAGTAGGCTATTTGCATGTTTATTGTGGTAAAACGCTATTGTATCTATAGAAAGTTTGGAAGGTTAATTCGGGGCATGCATTTTCATAATTAGCTCATGTTTCCTTGGCTCGTAAGTTGTTTTAAATTCAGTCAAAGATCTCCTCATCCTCCTCTACTCAGTCTTGACAAACCAAACAGAGGCTAAAACAGACCTGCCATTGCCTGGAACCAGAGGGGCCTATGGGAGTGCACTGGGGGAGCGCACTGTATATGATATGGAAAGAAGCATGAGCCAAACATCAACTCATTATATCTATGGTCATGGTCAAATGTAAGTTCATAGGACTTTACTTTATGTCTGATTTGGAGCTGTAGTGTGCGGGCGGCGAGTGCCTGTGTGGTCATATATCAGACTCGGCCCTGAACATTGTTTAGATAAATCACTACTGACGTTAGGATATGAAAATGACATATATGTTGTGTCCTTTTGAAATCTGTCTTTATGTTAAGATATCATATTCTGCACTTTTACATGCCTGCTGATAACGTAAGTCCAAAACAAACCTGAATTGTTGCACTTTAATATTATATTGAATTAGAATGCAAATATGGACATTCTATTCCTATACTTTTGCATTGGTGTAAGCCTATTACAGCCTATTACAATGTTCAAATGGTGGTTCTTATTGCTTAATGATGATGGGATATATATGTTTACATATGTAGGGGATGACACGTTTACATATGTAGGGGATGACAGGTATATGTATGTATGCATGTGTGTATATGTATGTATATATGTACTGATGCATTGGTATATACATAGATACATGCATGTGTGTTATTATTATTTCTGAAGATGTTATTAACCCCTTAATGCCTGAATTTATACAGATGTACATAAAAACATGTTTTTTGTGTGTAGATAGTATATTAAGATGAGATTATTAATTTGATTATAGCAAAATAATTAATAGAAATTTGTGCGTATTGCAAATTTGCGACAAATAGAAACAAGTGCTTGCCAAAGGTTCCCAGGAAGGTTCAGCATCTGCACCAACCGGCATTGTGGGAATGCAGCTGCTATCTCATCTTATATCAGTTTGTTGCATATTTGTGACACTTAGCGTTAAGGGGTTGATATTTTAACAGTTAAGAGCTAAATTATATTATCCCAAAGAAACTAAAAATCAGTTTCCACCAGTATGGGCGCTGTGACCACTCCAATGTTTTAAACTGAAATTCCCTGTGCCCGGGTCAGGCTGAGGTTAGGGTTATTTCCCCCGTCTCTTGCTGTCTATGTAAAGTCGCATACACTCGGTGATGTAAGCCAATGCCCCTTTTACTTTCTCCATTTGATCTCAGCTCAAAATGGCCGACGTTCATTCGCACACCTCTGCCATGCGTCACTTTGAAATCCCCCGTTTAAACCGCTAAAACTCGTAAGCGTAAATATTTAGCTTAGCGTTTCAGGTGAGGGTAGATAGATAGCGTGGGATAAAGGTTAGGCCGGGGGCAGGTACAGTTGCGTTCACTGACCCTTGGGAAACGACGGGCTGCTGTCCAAAATCCAGATGCCATTTGACTAATTAGACGTGAGCGCTTATGTATTTGCACAACTCACTGACAGCATTTTTCCACTCCTCGTCACCCAAAAAGCTCAGCTAATCAGCATGTTCTTTCTCTCTTGTAGTGACAACTCGGGCTACAATACAAGGTGACAAAACAAAGTGTCAAGACCGCTCCGTGATTTTGTTTGTTGTACAGGGGGTTCTCTGGGGTTATGGGTGGGCTTTTCTGCTTCTTCCTCCATCAAAGTCCATCAGAGTAGAGTCGGGATGAGAGGGGCAAGGCAAGTTTATTTATATAGTGCAATTCGTACGCAAGTAACTCAAAGTGCTTTACAGAATAAGAAATGCATTCAAATCGCAATGCAAACAGACCAAAGCATAAATGATCGTGATCAAATTAACATTAAAAGAGAGAAGTTTTTAGCTTTCAGAGCAGGCCCCTGTGTGCTGCGCTCAAAAGCCCCTTGTGTGGAGGTGATGGATGGGTTACGAGGAGGAGGGGAGGGGGTGAGTGACGGAGGGAGAAAGATGAAGAAGGAGGGAGGAGGAAGAGAGAGAGAAGGGAGGGAGGGCACACATAAAGTAGAAATGTTTGAGCTGGTTTCAGAGAATACAGTTACTCGTTTATCGCAGGGGTTACGTTCTAAAATTAACCCGCAATAGGTAAAATCCACAAAGAAGTCAGTTTTATTTTTTACAATAATTTTTTTTACATTTTTTTTACAATTATTTTTTACATTATTTTTTTTTTACATTTTTTTAATTTTTTTTTTTTTTTTTAACAATTATTATTATTATTATTATTATTATTATTATTATTATTTGAGAATTGGAAGGGTGAAGAGCTCCTTGATCTAAACGGCACCACATAATGGTCTATGTGTGGAAAACACCGTGTCTTTTTCCACTGAAGGTCTTGGTGCAGGCGGCTTTTTCTGAGTGAAGAACATGGGGAGTTATTGGCGTTGTTTTTTTTTTTCTGGGTGAGACGATTCTGGTAAACAGAAATGCCACCTTCTTTTACGCAGAACAGCCAATCAGGGCGTAGAACATAATGCACATTTATATGATGTAAAAAAAAAAAAAAAAAGAATCATGCACAATTGCGCAAAAAAAAAAATCTGCTAAACAGCGAGGCCACTGTATACCTTTTGATTATTTTAGAGGAGCATTGTGTAGCTTTTCTGGTAGAATGTACGTCATGTTTTCTTTCTTTAGGGATAATTTAAAATGTGAGTGGCTGTGGAGCACTGTTGTGTAATTGACCAATATTTTTGGCATTTTTTCCCCCCAACAACATGAAACTTGGCCCTGCACACGCCCGTACCATTAGGATGACACCCTCCGAATTCGAGATCAGTCGGGCGAGCGGTTCGAGAGATAAGCGTGGAAAACACAAACAAACCAACAGGAGGAGACACAGACAGATGACAGATGTTATTGCTTTGCTTGGTATGTTCCACAGTAAGGCATTAAAAGTCTATTCAGTCTATTTGTTTCATTAGAGGTGATGTTATTGTTCAGAAATACCTGTAAGAACATGCATTTGCCGCAGAACTGGCTTGCCTTTATGCAGATAGACAAGTTTAATGCTTTACTGTGAAATATTCCAGGCTGAACAGTTAAGTACATCAACGTGGAGTAAAGTCGCATACGGCATTTCCTCTCCAAGAAAAGTTACACAGTGCACCTTTAAAGTGAGCATGTTATTACTGTAGATTAGTTTTTCCCATTTATTTGTTATGAAACTGTTATTAAATGCATTTTGGATAGACGCCGCTAACAATATCTAGAAACGTTTTACAGATATTAGTAAAAAGTTGCCTTTTAGTTCATTAAAAACATGATTTGATAACAGTGACATTACTACATTTTAAAAAAGGATTTTCGACTATTTTTTAAAATGTGATTTAATTGTAACGCGCACCACACTTTTCATGGCGCTTTCATTTGTGGAGCTGACAGATTTGATCAACTTCTAAATGCGACTTGCTCGTCTCCATGGAGATGTTATTGGTTTTCTTGGGATATTCCAGGGTGGGGCATTAACCTCATTATCCAAAGAATGTGTATTATTGTTATATGTCCATAGATTTGATTTGACCCATAACTTGACCAAGCAGTTTTCTCCGGCTTTCCTACTTGGAGATACAGTAGATAAGTTAATAGATATGTTAACTGTGGAACATCTCCATGGAGACAAGCACCTTCACCAGAAAAATGACATAGTGGATCTTTAAAGCAGCATCAAACTGGTCTATTTTAGCAATATTATTGTCAAATGTCCATAGATTTGACCTGTAACTTGGCCGAATGGTGTCTCCTGCTTTCCTTTTTGGAGACAGATAAGTTAATAGATAAGTTAACTGTGGAACATCTCCATGGAGACGAGCACCTTCACCAGAAAAGTGATGTAGTGCATCTTTAAAGCAGCATCAAGTTGTCACATGTCCATAAATTTGACCTGTAACTTGGCCGAATGGTGTCACCTTCTTTCCTTTTTGGAGACAGATAATAGATACGTTTACTCTGGAACATCTCCATGGAGCACCTTCCTCAGAAAAGTGACGTAGTGCATCTTTAAAGCACCATCGAGCTGGTCTACTCTAGTATCTTATAAGTAAAACCAGAATCAATCAGCTTGCACTCACTCAACCCACATGGCTCTGCACAATAAGACTATATACATACATATATACTTAGACATTCAGTACATGTTTGGGACGTGACCATGACCGCTGTGGGCACGAGGGTGGTGAGCCTGGCATTCCTCTCTCAAAATGGACTGCGCTGTGTCTCCTTATACAACCATTCTACAAAGTGAAAGAATGGCAGATTACATCCAAGTAATGAGCTCAAGAAACAGCAAACAGTGAAATTTCATGGAGCGGTTTGAGCGTAATCTTTTTGACGGTCTCTGGCGGAGCTGTAACGCCGAGGAGGAGCGCTCTAGACTTTTCAGCTCTTTGACACGAGATTTATGGTGAAAATAAAAGTTGGATTTGTGGGATGTTTTCTCAGCTGCGGGAAATGTTAGGAAATGAGATAATTCTGTCATCGCGAAGCATCTTTCTCCCTCACACTCTGGCCGCTAATCTACGCTAATATCTGAGTCGTGCCTCCTGTCTGAAGAGCGAGTCAAAGCAGGTCAAAGTCTACTGTACTTGGCCTTCAAAATCATTGCGTAAACCTGGTATGAAGTTAAAGCTGCGCTATGAAACTTCTCTGTCTCCATGGAGATGTTGTTATGTTACCTGGATTGTTGAATGACATTAAACTTACCAATTCCCATGAAAACAAACAGCTGCCGTCGCTATTGGGTTTCAGATAACATCACGTCATTCTACGTCCAGTGATAGTTAAAGGTGCATTGTGCGGCTTTTCTCACCTGCTTGTTTCTATGGAGATGTCATTGCTCTGCCTGGAATGTTCCACAGTATAACATTAAACAGCTCTACTTTACCTTTATTCAATTACAGGTGGTTTTATAGCTCAAAAATGCCAACAAAAACAGGCATTCTGACTGTGAGCCGGGTCCCGTCTCCACAGATGTGACCTGTAACTTGGCCTGGTTTAGTCTCCATGACGATAGAAAGGCAGTAGCTCAGTTGGTAGTGGTTGGTGGTGCGATTCCAGCTCCCACAGATGAATGATGTCGTTGTTTTACTTCTTTTTTATGACAATCGAGTCAAGTGTATTTACCTTGCTGACATGTTTCGGCTGCTGCTACTATGTCGTATATCAGATGTTGTTACTTCCTGTAGGCGTGGCCAGGTGTGTGAAAGGAGGAACACGCCGTCGTCACGGTTGATGCTGTCCGTGCGGGAGGCGTGGTCAGTCTGAGCGACCTGCCAGGTCCATCAGGCTGACCACGCCTACAGGAAGTAACAACCGCTGATATACGACACGTCAACACCAACACCGGTAACACTTCTGAAGATGGCAGCAGCAGCACCCGAAACATGCCAACAAGGCAAATACACTTGACTACTTTGTCTTAAAAAAAGAGGCTAAGAAGTTAAAGTGCTGAGAAGACATAATGAACATATTTGGCGATGTCGTTGTGTCCTTGGGCAAGACACTTAACCCACCTCACTGTCTGCATGCACTGATGTTTGAATGTGTGTGTGAATGGGTGAGCGTTTTCTTGTTGTTAAATAAAAATATGACTATTTACCTTTTAATATCATGCTGTGAAACTTTCCAGACAAATCTCCATGGAGAAAAGCTTTTGATAGATCCTCCACCCACCAGAAAAGTTACACGATGCACCTTTAATAATAAAACGCAATATTAATAAACAACAGTAAAGCCATTTCTAAGGTCTAGTCACTTATAGAAAAGGTCCAACTTTTGTCAAATTGCAATGTTATTATTACTAGGGAAAACTGCCTCTTGCCCATTCATTTAGTATAACATCATTGCCTGTTCTGATCTGTGGAGAGGTGGCAGACTCTCTACCAGAAAAGTTACATCGCTCTCCTTTAAGTGTAAATTAAACTTGCCAGGAATTATTCAACCAAGAAGATGCTGTTAATTGACAAAAAAAAAAAAAAAAAAAAGTGTTAAAACTTCAGCTTAAACTCCTTCGGTCTGTAAATAATTAGTAATAAATGATTTTAATATGATTCATGATTATGTTAACTGACCGAAGAAAAAAAATAAACTAATAACTAACTAAATATTGGCTGTGAATTAAAAGAAGAGTATGGTTTTAGTAAGATGGAAAGGCTGAGGTGGCTAAAGTTTCTGCTGCTGCGGTGAAGATGGTACGAAGGTTGAAAAATGACTAAAAGGAGAGAAAGCGCATGTATAGGAGTGTCTTGATAGACGACTGCTTAAAAGTCAAAGGTAGCTGGCCGTGATTAGCTGAAAGAGACAGAGCCAAACACTTGCAACACAACTGGAAATGCATCATGGGTAATTATGTCATTAAAGTAGAATGAACAGCTCGTCTTCACTGTATAATCAACACGGCGAATACGCCAACAGCAGCGTTCATTTCAGCTTTCAGTGACGGGCCCTTTTGTAATCCCCCCGCTTTGTGTTTTGCAGTTTAAAATGCGTGGGAACTGGACTGACCTAATATTTAACAAACAAAGAATTTTCGCCTATTTTTCAGGTCTACAGTTCACGGCCCTAAGGACAAGCGCTCACTGACGTAATCTCCTAGCAGCGTACGGAGTGTGCATCTGTGGTAGGGCCCCTAACCTCTGCTTGGACCAACCAGGGAAATCATCGCAGTGAATGAGGTGAAAAGCCAAGTTATACAAGAAGGACGCTGTCTTTTAAATATGTAATGTAATATGATGGGGCTATGTGGGAAAATCAGCTTCACGGATTAGGCCCTATCTCCCTCCCACATGCCCCCAAACCGAGGCTCGATTCTGGGGTAAGACTCAGGAGCAGAGGGGGTCGGCGCGGTTGCTTACGGAGGTGTTCCATTTGAAAATGCCAAAACAATTTCTCCCACTACAACTCAAAGTCTGATTGGGAAGCCCCCTCTCGTTACCCACAATGCTCCCCGGGACACATTACACCAGTGAACCCGTGTTAACCTGCAGAGGAGGGCAGAGGCAGACGAGCTCAAGGACTCGCATGTGGTCGGACGTTTGAGCAGATGAAGCAGAAGAAGAGAGATGAAGAGGTAAAATTTACTGAAATACTGTATGTTTTTGTAGGACAGAAACGCCAGAAGTTCAAACATCGATAAAAGTTTAAATAATATATCAATGGTGAATCCAAAAAATCTTATCAATTATACTCATGGTCTAAACGTCAACCTTGTATCTTCAAAGTTTAAAGGGCCCATATTACA
The DNA here is from genome assembly GCA_030686955.1 of Odontamblyopus rebecca. Classification (NCBI taxonomy): domain Eukaryota; kingdom Metazoa; phylum Chordata; class Actinopteri; order Gobiiformes; family Gobiidae; genus Odontamblyopus; species Odontamblyopus rebecca. The sequence goes on along the minus strand of CM060670.1, from coordinate 11,562,028 downwards.
CTATTTTCTGATCTATGTTATAATATTATGGCCTGATTCATCAGCCGGTTTCACTTCGTGGAAACAGTCTGACCTCGCAGTATTAGGATTCGTTCACTCATCGGTAGGCGGGTACTTTTTTTATTTAACCAATCGCTGTAATTTGGTGGTGACGTCTGTAATGTGCCGGAACGCTCAGTGGTGTCCAAGTAATCGCCGACACAACAGCAGAGTGAACATGTCTATCAATGAGCACTGTCGTTTCTGCGAGGTGAACTTGTGAATTAAAGGTACGATAAAAGATGTGCAGTTATTATTTGACAAAGGAAGTCCAAAGGAGGACAGCGTATGCAGTCTGCTATCGCAACTCGGGTTGGTTCTGGCCAACACACCACTTCGCTGACGGGCCAGTGCGCCGACTAAGACTTCCAGAGAAACTGAGCGGAGGCACGAGGTGGTGTCAGCCTGGCTAATAATATTGTTTCTTCGTCACAAACATACCTGGTGTTGTGTTTTGTTTCATTCATACATTTTTTACACACAAATCCTGCGTATTTAGGCTGAGTTCTTGTGTCATTCCGAAAACTCTCCCTTCCACCTTGTGATGTCATGTGGTAATACAGGAAGTACTCCACCGTGTTTCTAAACACCATACATCATCACTAGAGTCATTTGGATCATTTCAGCCCTGGAACTGCCCATGTGACATCACAAGGCGGAACAGAGCATTTCGAACTTTGGAAACACCAATAATAAAGGGTTTTTCATTCACATATGTTTGAATGTTTTTGAAGAGGTAACACCATTATAACATGACTTGAAGAGCACAAGAGTCAATTTTGCATAATAATATAGGACCTTTAATGTTTCAAGCTGTTTCCCCACAAGTACCTCACATTTCACTTTGTGTATAATAATATTAATTTATGCAAATGACATGTGATTGGAGCCAGCATAAAACCAATAACAATCAAATATATCCAGATAAATCGCATAGTTTCATCCTACTTATTAGGCCAGAGCCCCTACAGGGCGTAGGGCCTATTGCTTTCGCAACGATGATGCCTGGGCAATGCGCAAAGCGCTCAACTTCGTCCCTCGATTGCTCCCTGAGTGAACAGCAGTATCCTAGCAACCCATGCCGAAGGCATGGGACATGCATATTTGTTCTTGCTAACAAGTCATCGTCAACATTGAGTGAATGGGCTTCGACCATTCACTCAATGGCATGGCATGGCCCATATTTACAGCTGCTAAAATGAATAGAAATCAACGGGAGTCAATGAGTGACCCCGACGAGATGGTGAATGACGAGCGCGTAAGCGCCAATGACCCCACGGTGACGTGGGGAATCTTGAAAGCTTTCAAAAAATGTATAATATGCATTTCCTATGTTAAAGGATATATTATTTTTGCTAAAATTATTATTATTATTTTAATGTATTTATTCTTTTTTCTTCTGCTATTTGAGCTCTAATTTTACCCCCTGAACACGCTCAAAAACTCACCAAATTTTGCCCCAAATTCAGAAGTGGCGAAAAATTTGATAAAATATATGTTGCATGCATGGGTATAAAAAAACAGCGCCACCTGCAAAAGTCAAAATACATTGCGCCTATGTCCCGACGTAAAGTTTGTAGTACAGTCACACAATTCGGTACAGACATTCCTCATGTGAAGACAGAAAAAAAATATTATTATGGCCACACCCCCTGACTAACCAGAATGCGGCCATCTTGGATTGAATTAAAAACATGCCGACTCAGCATTTTCACTCATGTCGCATTTGAACGAACTCCTCTGAAGGCGCTTTACCCACAGGGCTGAAAATCGCCGTACATCAACTAGAGAAGTGCGGCATCAAACGATAACTGAATTTTTTTGATAACTGCCACGGTTTACGTGCGCCGAAGCTGCAAAATTTGTTCAGATCTTTTGAAATTTTCCAATGTCTAAATTTGCCCCCGTTCAGCCATACAAAGTCTGATTGTCCTCAAATTTGAATCACTTCTAAAACTTTCATGCCAAAACATACTAATTGTGACACGAGCAAAAATGGTGTGATAGTGCCCCCTGCAGGACACAATAAAATTTAGCATGGAGGGTCAAAATTTTAGTTTTTCTAAAATGTACCAAATTTTGCCCAAAATTACTTTAGGTCATCTCAATTAAAAAAAGTCAGTGTAAACCATAAGGTATTTTTAATCATGTTGCCATGGTGATGCACGAAAACTCCAATGTTATCCTAATGGGAAAATTTCTACAATTTCTTACATTTCAAAGTGATATAACGTCTTACTAGTTTCATTGAAGAACGTGGAATTTGGCACAGTGATTCTTCCGGTCAGCCCGAACAAAAAAGTCCGGGGGCCAAAGTTGTATTTTGTATGTCCCAAAGACAAACATGGACATGTTTGTCTATGTTAGCACATCAGCATCTGCAGTGTGTGTGGACTTAGTGACCATTGAAAAGATACATATTAAATCATTAATTACTATGGAAACAGCACCAGAGCAAGGAGAACATGTTTTACCATTGAAAAGATATGATATTATGTTTTGAATCATGAATTACTATGGAAACAGCGCCAGAGCAAAGAGAACGTGTTTTACCATTGAAAAGATATGATATTATGTTTTGAATCATGAATTACTATGGGAACAGCGCCAGAGCAAAGAGAACCTGTTTTACCATTGAAAAGATATGATATTATGTTTTTAATCATGAATTACTATGGAAACGGTGCCAGAACAGCAACATTATGGAACTTATGAAATGGAGCCAAAGGAAAAGCCACAATTTGAGAACTTTTTACCTTTCTAATGATACTGTTGTAATTGTTAATTACTATGAAAACAGCACCAGAGAAAATGCAACATTTTGAGGACTTCTTACCATTGAAAATGTATGATATTATCTTTAGAATCATTAATTACTATGGAAAAGGCGCCAGAGCAAAGAGAACATGTTTTACCATTGAGAAGATATGATATTATGTTTTGAATCATGAATTACTATGGAAATGGCGCCAGAGCAAAGAGAACGTGTTTCACCATTGAAAAGATATGATATTATGTTTTGAATCTTTTTACCTTTCTAATGATACTGTTGTAATTGTTCATTACTATGAAAACAGCACCAGAGAAAAGGCGACATTTTGAGGACTTCTTATCATTGAAAAGATATATTTCCTTATTTTTATTTATTTATTTATTCTTTTTTTTCTGCTCTTTGAACGCTAATTTGACGGCCTGAACACGCTCAAAAACTTGCCAACTTTTGCCCAAAATTCAGAAGTGGCGAAAAATTTTATAAAATTTATGCTGCATGTATGGGCTGGCACGACAGTACCACCTGCAAAAGTCAAAATACATTGCGCCAATGGGAGATGTCCCAACGTAAAGTTTGTCGCACAGTCACGAAATTCGGTACACACATTACTCATGTGAACACAGAAAAAAAACATTATTATGGCCACACCCCCTGACAAACCAGATTAAAAAAATGCTGAGTCAGCATTTTCGCTCATGTCGCATTTGAATGAACTCCTCTGAAGGCGCTTCACCCACAGGGGTGAAAATCACTGTACACCAACTAGAGAAGTGGGGCATCAAACAATAGCTGAATTTTGACAACTGTCACAGTTTACGTAGCAGTTATCACAATTAGTAGCTTTGGCATGAAAGTTTTACAAGTGATTAGAATTTGAGCCGGTCGGACTTTGTAGGGCCGAACGGGAGGAAATTTTGACATTGGAAAATTGCAAAAAATCTGAACAAATTTTGCGGCGAAGCCAAAGCCTACTAATTGTGACATGAGGCATGAAATTGTAAAAACAACATTGAATTAAAGCCGCAAGCGGCATCGAACAGCATCGAAACACTGAAACCTCAGACCACCCCAGATGTAAATATTAGGGCATGGTTTGTTATTTGAAGGCAGTTTGGGATCAAAACCCTTACCTGGAAAAAAATGAGATTTTTGGTCAGGCCCTGTCGTTTCGGCTCAAATTTGACCAAATTTTGAAGTTGCTCAAAAATGGCTGGGAACACCTGCAAACAATGCCAGACCACCCCAGATGTAAATATTAGAGCATGGTTTGTCATTTGAAGGCAGTTTGGGATCAAAACCCTGACCCGGACAAAAATGAGATTTTTGGTCAGGGTTGGCCCTGTCGTTTTGGCTCAAATTTGACCAAATTTTGAAGTTGCTCAAAAATGGATAGAAACACCTCCAAACAACCTCAGACCACCCCAGATGTAAATATTAGAGCATGGTTTGTCATTTGAAGGCAGTTTGGGATCAAAACCCTGACATGCACAAAAATGAGATTTTTGGCCCTGTCGTTTTGTCTCAAATTTGACCAAATTTTTAAGTTGCTCAAAAATGGCTGGAAATGCCTGCAAACAACCTCAGACCACCCCAGATGTAAATATTAGAGCATGGTTTGTCATTTGAAGGCAGTTTGGGATCAAAACCCTGACATGCACAAAAATGAGATTTTTGGCCCTGTCGTTTTGTCTCAAATTTGACCAAATTTTGAAGTTGCTCAAAAATGGCTGGAAATGCCTGCAAACAACCTCAGACCACCCCAGATGTAAATATTAAAGCACGGTTGGTCGTTTGAAGGCAGTTTGGGCTCAAAACCCAACAGGGCCAAAATTAGATTTTTGTCGTTTCAGCTCAAATTTGACCAAATTTTGAAGTTGCTCAAAAATGGATGGAAACACCTCCAAACAACCTCAGACCACCCCAGATGTAAATATGAGAGCATGGTTTGTAACTTTTAATGCAGTTTGGGCTCAAAACCCTGACATGGACAAAAATTTGATTTTTGGTCAGGACCGGCCTTGTCGTTTCGGCTGAAATTTGACCAAATTTTGAAGTTGCTCAAAAATGCCTGGAAATGCTTCCAAACAACCTCAGACCACCCCAGATATACATATTAAAGCAGGGTTGGTCGTTTGAAGGCAATTTGGGCTCAACACCCAACAACAGGGCCAAAATTAGATTTTTGTCATTTCAGCTTAAATTTGACCAAATTTTGAAGTTGCTCAAAAATGGCTGGAAACGCCCCTGAACAACCTCAGTCCACCCCAGATGTAAATATTAGAGCATGGTTTGTCATTTGAAGGCACTTTGGGGTCAAAACCCTGACATGGACAAAAATGAGATTTTTGGTCAGGGCCTGTCGTTTTGGCTCAAATTTGACCAAATTTTGAAGTTGCTCAAACATGGCTGGAAACACCTCCAAACAACCCCAGACCACAAGAGATGTAAATATTAGAGCATGGTTTGTCATTTGAAGGCAGTTTGGGATCAAAACCCTGACCCGGACAAAATTGAGATTTTTGGTCAGGGCCTGTCATTTTGGCTCAAATTTGACCAAATTTTGAAGTTACTCAAAAATGGCTGGAAATGCCTGCAAACAACCTCAGACCACTCCAGATGTAAATATGAGAGCATGGTTTGTAAATTTGAATGCAGTTTGGGCTGAAAACCCTGACATGGACAAAAATTTGATTTTTGGCCCCGTCATTTCGGCTCAAATTTGACCAAATTTTGAAGTTGCTCAAAAATGGCTGGAAATGCCTGCAAACAACCTCAGACCACCACAGATGTAAATATCAGAGCACAGTTTGTCATTTGGAGACAGTTCGGGGTCAAAACCCTGACATGGACAAAAATTAGATTTTTGATCAGGACCCCTGTCGTTTCGGCTGAAATTTGACCAAATTTTGAAGTTGCTCAAAAATGGATGGAAATGCCTCCAAACAACCTCAGACCACCCCAGATATACATATTAAAGCACGGTTGGCCATTTGAAGGCAGTTTGGGCTCAAAACCCAACAGGGCCAAAATTTGATTTTTGTCGTTTCAGCTCAAATTTGACCAAATTTTTAAGTTGCGCAAAAATGGCTGGAAATGCCTGTAAACAACCTCAGACCACCCCAGATATATATATTAAAGGACGGTTTGTTGTTTGAAGGCAGTTTGGGCTCAAAACCCAACAGGGCTAAAATTAGCTTTTTAGTAAGGGCCCTGTCGTTTCGGCTCAAATTTGACCAAATTTTGAAGTTGCGCAAAAATGGCTGGAAATGCCTGTAAACAACCTCAGACCACTCCAGATGTAAATATGAGAGCATGGTTTGTAACTTTTAATGCAGTTTGGGCTTAAAACCCTGACATGGACAAAAATTAGATTTTTGGCCCCGTCGTTTCGGCTCAAATTTGTCCAAATTTTGAAGTTGCTCAAAAATGGCTGATAATGCCTGCAAACAATCTCAGACCACCACAGATGTAAATATTAGAGCACGGTTTGTCATTTGAAGACAGTTCGGGGTCAAAACCCTGACATGGACAAAAATTTGATTTTTGGTCAGAGCCTGTCGTTTTGGCTCAATTTTGACCAAATTTTTAAGTTGCTCAAAAATGGCTGGAAACGCCCATAAAAACCTCAGGCCAACCCAGATGTAAATATTAGAGCATGGTTTGTCATTTGAAGGCAGTTTGGGATCAAAACACTGACCTGGACAAAAATGAGATTTTTGGCCCCTTCGTTTTGGCTCAAATTTGACCAAATTTTGAAGTTGCTCAAAAATGGCTGGAAATGCCTGCAAACAATCTCAGACCACCACAGATGTAAATATTAGAGCATGGTTTGTTATTTGAAGGCAGTTTGGGCTCACAACCCAACAGGGCCAAAATTTGATTTTTGGGAAGGTCGTCGTTTTGGCTCAAATTTGACCAAATTTTGAAGTTGCTCAAAAATGGCTGGAAACGCCTCCAAACAACCTCAGACCACCCCAGATATACATATTAAAGCACAGTTGGTCGTTTGAAGGCAGTTTGGGGTCCAAACCCTGACATGGACAAAAATTAGATTTTTGGTCAGGGTTGGCCGTGTCGTTTTGGCTCAAATTTGACCAAATTTTGAAGTTGCTCAAAAACGGCTGGAAACGCCCCTAAAAAACCTCAGACCGCCCCAGATGTAAATATTAGAGCATGGTTTGTCATTTGAAGGCATTTTGGGCTCAAAACCCTGACATGGACAAAAATGAGATTTTTGGCCCCGTCATTTCGGCTCAAATTTGACCAAATTTTGAAGTTGCTCAAAAATGGATAGAAACACCTCCAAACAACCTCAGACCACCCCAGATGTAAATATTAGAGCATGGTTTGTTATTTGAAGGCAGTTTGGGCTCACAACCCAACAGGGCCAAAATTTGATTTTTGGGAAGGTCGTCGTTTTGGCTCAAATTTGACCAAATTTTGAAGTTGCTCAAAAATGGCTGGAAACGCCTCCAAACAACCTCAGACCACCCCAGATATACATATTAAAGCACAGTTGGTCGTTTGAAGGCAGTTTGGGGTCCAAACCCTGACATGGACAAAAATTAGATTTTTGGTCAGGGTTGGCCGTGTCGTTTTGGCTCAAATTTGACCAAATTTTGAAGTTGCTCAAAAACGGCTGGAAACGCCCCTAAAAAACCTCAGACCGCCCCAGATGTAAATATTAGAGCATGGTTTGTCATTTGAAGGCAGTTTGGGATCAAAACCCTGACATGCACAAAAATGAGATTTTTGGCCCTGTCGTTTTGTCTCAAATTTGACCAAATTTTTAAGTTGCTCAAAAATGGCTGGAAATGCCTGCAAACAACCTCAGACCACCCCAGATGTAAATATTAGAGCATGGTTTGTCATTTGAAGGCAGTTTGGGATCAAAACCCTGACATGCACAAAAATGAGATTTTTGGCCCTGTCGTTTTGTCTCAAATTTGACCAAATTTTGAAGTTGCTCAAAAATGGCTGGAAACGCCTCCAAACAACCTCAGACCACCCCAGATATACATATTAAAGCACAGTTGGTCGTTTGAAGGCAGTTTGGGGTCCAAACCCTGACATGGACAAAAATTAGATTTTTGGTCAGGGTTGGCCGTGTCGTTTTGGCTCAAATTTGACCAAATTTTGAAGTTGCTCAAAAACGGCTGGAAACGCCCCTAAAAAACCTCAGACCGCCCCAGATGTAAATATTAGAGCATGGTTTGTCATTTGAAGGCATTTTGGGCTCAAAACCCTGACATGGACAAAAATGAGATTTTTGGCCCCGTCATTTCGGCTCAAATTTGACCAAATTTTGAAGTTGCTCAAAAATGGATAGAAACACCTCCAAACAACCTCAGACCACCCCAGATGTAAATATTAGAGCATGGTTTGTTATTTGAAGGCAGTTTGGGCTCACAACCCAACAGGGCCAAAATTTGATTTTTGGGAAGGTCGTCGTTTTGGCTCAAATTTGACCAAATTTTGAAGTTGCTCAAAAATGGCTGGAAACGCCTCCAAACAACCTCAGACCACCCCAGATATACATATTAAAGCACAGTTGGTCGTTTGAAGGCAGTTTGGGGTCCAAACCCTGACATGGACAAAAATTAGATTTTTGGTCAGGGTTGGCCGTGTCGTTTTGGCTCAAATTTGACCAAATTTTGAAGTTGCTCAAAAACGGCTGGAAACGCCCCTAAAAAACCTCAGACCGCCCCAGATGTAAATATTAGAGCATGGTTTGTCATTTGAAGGCAGTTTGGGATCAAAACCCTGACATGCACAAAAATGAGATTTTTGGCCCTGTCGTTTTGTCTCAAATTTGACCAAATTTTTAAGTTGCTCAAAAATGGCTGGAAATGCCTGCAAACAACCTCAGACCACCCCAGATGTAAATATTAGAGCATGGTTTGTCATTTGAAGGCAGTTTGGGATCAAAACCCTGACATGCACAAAAATGAGATTTTTGGCCCTGTCGTTTTGTCTCAAATTTGACCAAATTTTGAAGTTGCTCAAAAATGGCTGGAAATGCCTGCAAACAACCTCAGACCACCCCAGATGTAAATATGAGAGCATGGTTTGTAACTTTTAATGCAGTTTGGGCTCAAAACCCTGACATGGACAAAAATTTGATTTTTGGTCAGGACCGGCCTTGTCGTTTCGGCTGAAATTTGACCAAATTTTGAAGTTGCTCAAAAATGCCTGGAAATGCTTCCAAACAACCTCAGACCACCCCAGATATACATATTAAAGCAGGGTTGGTCGTTTGAAGGCAATTTGGGCTCAACACCCAACAACAGGGCCAAAATTAGATTTTTGTCATTTCAGCTTAAATTTGACCAAATTTTGAAGTTGCTCAAAAATGGCTAGAAACGCCCCTGAACAACCTCAGACCACCCCAGATGTAAATATTAGAGCATGGTTTGTCATTTGAAGGCACTTTGGGGTCAAAACCCTGACATGGACAAAAATGAGATTTTTGGTCAGGGCCTGTCGTTTTGGCTCAAATTTGACCAAATTTTGAAGTTGCTCAAAAATGGCTGGAAACACCTCCAAACAACCCCAGACCACAAGAGATGTAAATATTAGAGCATGGTTTGTCATTTGAAGGCAGTTTGGGATCAAAACCCTGACCCGGACAAAATTGAGATTTTTGGTCAGGGCCTGTCATTTTGGCTCAAATTTGACCAAATTTTGAAGTTACTCAAAAATGGCTGGAAATGCCTGCAAACAACCTCAGACCACTCCAGATGTAAATATGAGAGCATGGTTTGTAAATTTGAATGCAGTTTGGGCTGAAAACCCTGACATGGACAAAAATTTGATTTTTGGCCCGTCATTTCGGCTCAAATTTGACCAAATTTTGAAGTTGCTCAAAAATGGCTGGAAATGCCTGCAAACAACCACAGACCACCACAGATGTAAATATCAGAGCACAGTTTGTCATTTGGAGACAGTTCGGGGTCAAAACCCTGACATGGACAAAAATTAGATTTTTGATCAGGACCCCTGTCGTTTCGGCTGAAATTTGACCAAATTTTGAAGTTGCTCAAAAATGGATGGAAATGCCTCCAAACAACCTCAGACCACCCCAGATATACATATTAAAGCACGGTTGGCCATTTGAAGGCAGTTTGGGCTCAAAACCCAACAGGGCCAAAATTTGATTTTTGTCGTTTCAGCTCAAATTTGACCAAATTTTTAAGTTGCGCAAAAATGGCTGGAAATGCCTGTAAACAACCTCAGACCACCCCAGATATACATATTAAAGGACGGTTTGTCGTTTGAAGGCAGTTTGGGCTCAAAACCCAACAGGGCTAAAATTAGCTTTTTAGTAAGGGCCCTGTCGTTTCGGCTCAAATTTGACCAAATTTTGAAGTTGCACAAAAATGGCTGGAAATGCCTGTAAACAACCTCAGACCACCCCAGATGTAAATATGAGAGCATGGTTTGTAACTTTTAATGCAGTTTGGGCTTAAAACCCTGACATGGACAAAAATTAGATTTTTGGCCCCGTCGTTTCGGCTCAAATTTGACCAAATTTTGAAGTTGCTCAAAAATGGCTGATAATGCCTGCAAACAATCTCAGACCACCACAGATGTAAATATTAGAGCACGGTTTGTCATTTGAAGACAGTTCGGGGTCAAAACCCTGACATGGACAAAAATTTGATTTTTGGTCAGAGCCTGTCGTTTTGGCTCAATTTTGACCAAATTTTGAAGTTGCTCAAAAATGGCTGGAAACGCCCATAAAAACCTCAGGCCAACCCAGATGTAAATATTAGAGCATGGTTTGTCATTTGAAGGCAGTTTGGGATCAAAACACTGACCTGGACAAAAATGAGATTTTTGGCCCCTTCGTTTTGGCTCAAATTTGACCAAATTTTGAAGTTGCTCAAAAATGGCTGGAAATGCCTGCAAACAATCTCAGACCACCACAGATGTAAATATTAGAGCATGGTTTGTCATTTGAATGCATTTTGGGCTCAAAACCCTGACATGGACAAAAATGAGATTTTTGGCCCCGTCATTTCGGCTCAAATTTGACCAAATTTTGAAGTTGCTCAAAAATGGATAGAAACACCTCCAAACAACCTCAGACCACCCCAGATGTAAATATTAGAGCATGGTTTGTTATTTGAAGGCAGTTTGGGCTCACAACCCAACAGGGCCAAAATTTGATTTTTGGGAAGGTCGTCGTTTTGGCTCAAATTTGACCAAATTTTGAAGTTGCTCAAAAACGGCTGGAAACGCCCCTAAAAAACCTCAGACCACCCCAGATGTAAATATTAGAGCATGGTTTGTCATTTGAAGGCAGTTTGGGATCAAAACCCTGACATGCACAAAAATGAGATTTTTGGCCCTGTCGTTTTGTCTCAAATTTGACCAAATTTTTAAGTTGCTCAAAAATGGCTGGAAATGCCTGCAAACAACCTCAGACCACCCCAGATGTAAATATTAGAGCATGGTTTGTCATTTGAAGGCAGTTTGGGATCAAAACCCTGACATGCACAAAAATGAGATTTTTGGCCCTGTCGTTTTGTCTCAAATTTGACCAGATTTTGAAGTTGCTCAAAAATGGCTGGAAATGCCTGCAAACAACCTCAGACCACCCCAGATGTAAATATTAAAGCACGGTTGGTCGTTTGAAGGCAGTTTGGGCTCAAAACCCAACAGGGCCAAAATTAGATTTTTGTCGTTTCAGCTCAAATTTGACCAAATTTTGAAGTTGCTCAAAAATGGATGGAAACACCTCCAAACAACCTCAGACCACCCCAGATGTAAATATGAGAGCATGGTTTGTAACTTTTAATGCAGTTTGGGCTCAAAACCCTGACATGGACAAAAATTTGATTTTTGGTCAGGACCGGCCTTGTCGTTTCGGCTGAAATTTGACCAAATTTTGAAGTTGCTCAAAAATGCCTGGAAATGCTTCCAAACAACCTCAGACCACCCCAGATATACATATTAAAGCAGGGTTGGTCGTTTGAAGGCAATTTGGGCTCAACACCCAACAACAGGGCCAAAATTAGATTTTTGTCATTTCAGCTTAAATTTGACCAAATTTTGAAGTTGCTCAAAAATGGCTGGAAACGCCCCTGAACAACCTCAGTCCACCCCAGATGTAAATATTAGAGCATGGTTTGTCATTTGAAGGCACTTTGGGGTCAAAACCCTGACATGGACAAAAATGAGATTTTTGGTCAGGGCCTGTCGTTTTGGCTCAAATTTGACCAAATTTTGAAGTTGCTCAAAAATGGCTGGAAACACCTCCAAACAACCCCAGACCACAAGAGATGTAAATATTAGAGCATGGTTTGTCATTTGAAGGCAGTTTGGGATCAAAACCCTGACCCGGACAAAATTGAGATTTTTGGTCAGGGCCTGTCATTTTGGCTCAAATTTGACCAAATTTTGAAGTTACTCAAAAATGGCTGGAAATGCCTGCAAACAACCTCAGACCACTCCAGATGTAAATATGAGAGCATGGTTTGTACATTTGAATGCAGTTTGGGCTGAAAACCCTGACATGGACAAAAATTTGATTTTTGGCCCCGTCATTTCGGCTCAAATTTGACCAAATTTTGAAGTTGCTCAAAAATGGCTGGAAATGCCTGCAAACAACCTCAGACCACCACAGATGTAAATATCAGAGCACAGTTTGTCATTTGGAGACAGTTCGGGGTCAAAACCCTGACATGGACAAAAATTAGATTTTTGATCAGGACCCCTGTCGTTTCGGCTGAAATTTAACCAAATTTTGAAGTTGCTCAAAAATGGATGGAAATGCCTCCAAACAACCTCAGACCACCCCAGATATACATATTAAAGCACGGTTGGCCATTTGAAGGCAGTTTGGGCTCAAAACCCAACAGGGCCAAAATTTGATTTTTGTCGTTTCAGCTCAAATTTGACCAAATTTTTAAGTTGCGCAAAAATGGCTGGAAATGCCTGTAAACAACCTCAGACCACCCCAGATATACATATTAAAGCAGGGTTGGTCGTTTGAAGGCAATTTGGGCTCAACACCCAACAACAGGGCCAAAAATAGCTTTTTAGTAAGGGCCCTGTCGTTTCGGCTCAAATTTGACCAAATTTTGAAGTTGCTCAAAAATGGCTGGAAACGCCCCTGAACAACCTCAGACCACCCCAGATGTAAATATTAGAGCATGGTTTGTCATTTGAAGGCACTTTGGGGTCAAAACCCTGACATGGACAAAAATGAGATTTTTGGTCAGGGCCTGTCGTTTTGGCTCAAATTTGACCAAATTTTGAAGTTGCTCAAAAATGGCTGGAAATGCCTGCAAACAACCTCAGACCACCACAGATGTAAATATCAGAGCACAGTTTGTCATTTGGAGACAGTTCGGGGTCAAAACCCTGACATGGACAAAAATTAGATTTTTGATCAGGACCCCTGTCGTTTCGGCTGAAATTTGACCAAATTTTGAAGTTGCTCAAAAATGGATGGAAATGCCTCCAAACAACCTCAGACCACCCCAGATATACATATTAAAGCACGGTTGGCCATTTGAAGGCAGTTTGGGCTCAAAACCCAACAGGGCCAAAATTTGATTTTTGTCGTTTCAGCTCAAATTTGACCAAATTTTTAAGTTGCGCAAAAATGGCTGGAAATGCCTGTAAACAACCTCAGACCACCCCAGATATACATATTAAAGGACGGTTTGTCGTTTGAAGGCAGTTTGGGCTCAAAACCCAACAGGGCTAAAATTAGCTTTTTAGTAAGGGCCCTGTCGTTTCGGCTCAAATTTGACCAAATTTTGAAGTTGCGCAAAAATGGCTGGAAATGCCTGTAAACAACCTCAGACCACTCCAGATGTAAATATGAGAGCATGGTTTGTAACTTTTAATGCAGTTTGGGCTTAAAACCCTGACATGGACAAAAATTAGATTTTTGGCCCCGTCGTTTCGGCTCAAATTTGTCCAAATTTTGAAGTTGCTAAAAAATGGCTGATAATGCCTGCAAACAATCTCAGACCACCACAGATGTAAATATTAGAGCACGGTTTGTCATTTGAAGACAGTTCGGGGTCAAAACCCTGACATGGACAAAAATTTGATTTTTGGTCAGAGCCTGTCGTTTTGGCTCAATTTTGACCAAATTTTGAAGTTGCTCAAAAATGGCTGGAAACGCCCATAAAAACCTCAGGCCAACCCAGATGTAAATATTAGAGCATGGTTTGTCATTTGAAGGCAGTTTGGGATCAAAACACTGACCTGGACAAAAATGAGATTTTTGGCCCCTTCGTTTTGGCTCAAATTTGACCAAATTTTGAAGTTGCTCAAAAATGGCTGGAAATGCCTGCAAACAATCTCAGACCACCACAGATGTAAATATTAGAGCATGGTTTGTCATTTGAATGCATTTTGGGCTCAAAACCCTGACATGGACAAAAATGAGATTTTTGGCCCCGTCATTTCGGCTCAAATTTGACCAAATTTTGAAGTTGCTCAAAAATGGCTGATAATGCCTGCAAACAACCTCAGACCACCCCAGATGTAAATATTAGAGCATGGTTTGTTATTTGAAGGCAGTTTGGGCTCACAACCCAACAGGGCCAAAATTTGATTTTTGGGAAGGTCGTCGTTTTGGCTCAAATTTGACCAAATTTTGAAGTTGCTCAAAAATGGCTGGAAACGCCTCCAAACAACCTCAGACCACCCCAGATGTAAATATTAGAGCATGGTTTGTCATTTGAAGGCAGTTTGGGCTCAAAACCCTGACATGGACAAAAATTAGATTTTTGGTCAGGGCCTGTCGTTTTGGCTCAAATTTGACCAAATTTTGAAGTTGCTCAAAAATGGCTGGAAACACCTCCAAACAACCCCAGACCACAAGAGATGTAAATATTAGAGCATGGTTTGTCATTTGAAGGCAGTTTGGGCTCAAAACCCTGACATGGACAAAAATTTGATTTTTGGTCAGGACCGGCCTTGTCGTTTCGGCTGAAATTTGACCAAATTTTGAAGTTGCTCAAAAATGCCTGGAAATGCTTCCAAACAACCTCAGACCACCCCAGATATACATATTAAAGCAGGGTTGGTCGTTTGAAGGCAGTTTGGGGTCAAAACCCAACAGGGCCAAAATTTGATTTTTGTCGTTTCAGCTCAAATTTGACCAAATTTTTAAGTTGCGCAAAAATGGCTGGAAATGCCTGTAAACAACCTCAGACCACCCCAGATATACATATTAAAGGACGGTTTGTCGTTTGAAGGCAGTTTGGGCTCAAAACCCAACAGGGCCAAAATTTGATTTTTGTCATTTCAGCTCAAATTTGACCAAATTTTTAAGTTGCGCAAAAATGGCTGGAAATGCCTGTAAACAACCTCAGATACACCCCAGATATACATATTAAAGGACGGTTTGTCGTTTGAAGGCAGTTTGGGCTCAAAACCCAACAGGGCCAAAATTTGATTTTTGTCGTTTCAGCTCAAATTTGACCAAATTTTTAAGTTGCGCAAAAATGGCTGGAAATGCCTGTAAACAACCTCAGACCACCCCAGATATACATATTAAAGGACGGGTTGTCGTTTGAAGGCAGTTTGGGCTCAAAACCCAACAGGGCTAAAATTAGCTTTTAGTAAGGGCCCTGTCGCTTTGTCTCAAATTTGACCAAATTTTGAAGTTGCTCAAAAATGGCCGGAAATGCCTGCAAACAACCTCAGACCACCCCAGATGTAAATATTAGAGCATGGTTTGTCATTTGAAGGCAGTTTGGGATCAAAACCCTGACATGCACAAAAATGAGATTTTTGGCCCTGTCGTTTTGTCTCAAATTTGACCAGATTTTGAAGTTGCTCAAAAATGGCTGGAAATGCCTGCAAACAACCTCAGACCACCCCAGATGTAAATATTAAAGCAGGGTTGGTCGTTTGAAGGCAGTTTGGGCTTAACACCCAACAGGGCCAAAATTAGATTTTTGTCGTTTCAGCTCAAATTTGACCAAATTTTGAAGTTGCTCAAAAATGGATGGAAACACCTCCAAACAACCTCAGACCACCCCAGATGTAAATATGAGAGCATGGTTTATAACTTTTAATGCAGTTTGGGCTCAAAACCCTGACATGGACAAGAATTAGATTTTTGGTCAGGACCGGCCTTGTCGTTTCGGCTCAAATTTGACCAGATTTTGAAGTTGCGCAAAAATGGCTGGAAATGCCTGTAAACAACCTCAGACCACCCCAGATATACATATTAAAGCAGGGTTGGTCGTTTGAAGGCAATTTGGGCTCAACACCCAACAACAGGGCCAAAAATAGATTTTTGTCATTTCAGCTTAAATTTGACCAAATTTTGAAGTTGCTCAAAAATGGCTGGAAACGCCCCTGAACAACCTCAGACCACCCCAGATGTAAATATTAGAGCATGGTTTGTCATTTGAAGGCACTTTGGGGTCAAAACCCTGACATGGACAAAAATGAGATTTTTGGTCAGGGCCTGTCGTTTTGGCTCAAATTTGACCAAATTTTGAAGTTGCTCAAAAATGGCTGGAAATGCCTGCAAACAACCTCAGACCACTCCAGATGTAAATATGAGAGCATGGTTTGTACATTTGAATGCAGTTTGGGCTGAAAACCCTGACATGGACAAAAATTTGATTTTTGGCCCCGTCGTTCGGCTGAAATTTGACCAAATTTTGAAGTTGCTCAAAAATGGCTGGAAATGCCTGTAAACAACCTCAGACCACCCCAGATATACATATTAAAGGACGGTTGGCCATTTGAAGGCAGTTTGGGCTCAAAATCCAACAGGGCCAAAATTTGATTTTTGTCGTTTCAGCTCAAATTTGACCAAATTTTTAAGTTGCGCAAAAATGGCTGGAAATGCCTGTAAACAACCTCAGACCACCCCAGATATACATATTAAAGGACGGTTTGTCGTTTGAAGGCAGTTTGGGCTCAAAACCCAACAGGGCTAAAATTAGCTTTTTAGTAAGGGCCCTGTCGTTTCGGCTCAAATTTGACCAAATTTTGAAGTTGCACAAAAATGGCTGGAAATGCCTGCAAACAACCTCAGACCACCCCAGATGTAAATATTAGAGCATGGTTTGTCATTTGAAGGCAGTTTGGGATCAAAACCCTGACATGCACAAAAACGAGATTTTTGGCCCTGTCGTTTTGTCTCAAATTTGACCAAATTTTGAAGTTGCTCAAAAATGGCTGGAAATGCCTGCAAACAACCTCAGACCACCACAGATGTAAATATTAGAGCACAGTTTGTCATTTGGAGACAGTTCGGGGTCAAAACCCTGACATGGACAAAAATTAGATTTTTGATCAGGACCCCTGTCGTTTCGGCTGAAATTTGACCAAATTTTGAAGTTGCTCAAAAATGGATGGAAATACCTCCAAACAACCTCAGACCACCCCAGATATACATATTAAAGCAGGGTTGGTCGTTTGAAGGCAGTTTGGGCTCAACACCCAACAGGGCCAAAATTAGATGTTTGTCGTTTCAGCTCAAATTTGACCAAATTTTTAAGTTGCGCAAAAATGGCTGGAAATGCCTGTAAACAACCTCAGACCACCCCAGATATACATATTAAAGGACGGTTTGTCGTTTGAAGGCAGTTTGGGCTCAAAACCCAACAGGGCTAAAATTAGCTTTTTAGTAAGGGCCCTGTCGTTTCGGCTCAAATTTGACCAAATTTTGAAGTTGCACAAAAATGGCTGGAAATGCCTGTAAACAACCTCAGACCACCCCAGATGTAAATATGAGAGCATGGTTTGTAACTTTTAATGCAGTTTGGGCTTAAAACCCTGACATGGACAAAAATTTGATTTTTGGCCCCGTCATTTCAGCTCAAATTTGACCAAATTTTGAAGTTGCTCAAAAATGGCTGGAAATGCCTGCAAACAACCTCAGACCACCCCAGATGTAAATATTAGAGCATGGTTTGTCATTTGAAGGCAGTTTGGGCACAAAACCCAAAAGGGCCAAAATTAGATTATTGTCGTTTCAGCTCAAATTTGACCAAATTTTGAAGTTGCTCAAAAATGGATGGAAACACCTCCAAACAACCTCAGACCACCCCAGATGTAAATATGAGAGCATGGTTTGTAACTTTTAATGCAGTTTGGGCTCAAAACCCTGACATGGACAAAAATTTGATTTTTGGTCAGGACCGGCCTTGTCGTTTCTGCTGAAATTTGACCAAATTTTGAAGTTGCTCAAAAATGGATGGAAATGCCTCCAAACAACCTCAGACCACCCCAGATATTCATATTAAAGCAGGTTTGGTCGTTTGAAGGCAGTTTGGGCTCAAAACCCAACAGGGCCAAAATTTGATTTTTGTCGTTTCAGCTTAAATTTGACCAAATTTTGAAGTTGCTCAAAAATGGCTGGAAACGCCCTGAACAACCTCAGACCACCCCAGATATACATATTAGAGCATGGTTTGTCATTTGAAGGCACTTTGGGGTCAAAACCCTGACATGGACAAAAATGAGATTTTTGGTCAGGGCCTGTCGTTTTGGCTCAAATTTGACCAAATTTTGAAGTTGCTCAAAAATGGCTGGAAATGCCTGCAAACAACCTCAGACCACCCCAGATATACATATTAAAGCACGGTTTGTCAAATTTGAATGCAGTTTGGGCTGAAAACCCTGACATGGACAAAAATTTGATTTTTGGCCCCGTCGTTCGGCTGAAATTTGACCAAATTTTGAAGTTGCTCAAAAATGGCTGGAAATGCCTGTAAACAACCTCAGACCACCCCAGATATACATATTAAATTACGGTTGGCCATTTGAAGGCAGTTTGGGCTCAAAATCCAACAGGGCCAAAATTTGATTTATGTCGTTTCAGCTCAAATTTGACCAAATTTTTAAGTTGCTCAAAAATGGCTGGAAATGCCTGTAAACAACCTCAGACCACCCCAGATATACATATTAAAGGACGGTTTGTCGTTTGAAGGCAGTTTGGGCTCAAAACCCAACAGGGCTAAAATTAGCTTTTTAGTAAGGGCCCTGTCGTTTCGGCTCAAATTTGACCAATTTTAAATTTGCTCAAAAATGGCTGGAAATGCCTCCAAAAAACCTCAGACCACCCCAGATGTAAATATTAGAGCATGGTTTGTTATTTGAAAGCAGTTTGGCATCAAAAACCTGACATGGACAAAAATGAGATTTTTGGCCCTGTCGTTTTGTCTCAAATTTGACCAAATTTTGAAGTTGCTCAAAAATGGCTGGAAATGCCTGCAAACAACCTCAGACCACCACAGATGTAAATATTAGAGCACAGTTTGTCATTTGGAGACAGTTCGGGGTCAAAACCCTGACATGGACAAAAATTAGATTTTTGATCAGGACCCCTGTCGTTTCGGCTGAAATTTGACCAAATTTTGAAGTTGCTCAAAAATGGATGGAAATACCTCCAAACAACCTCAGACCACCCCAGATATACATATTAAAGGACGGTTTGTCGTTTGAAGGCAGTTTGGGCTCAAAACCCAACAGGGCCAAAATTAGATTTTTGTCGTTTCATCTCAAATTTGACCAAATTTTGAAGTTGCTCAAAAATGGATGGAAATGCCTCAAAACAACCTCAGACCACCCCAGATATACATATTAAAGGACGGTTTGTCGTTTGAAGGCAGTTTGGGCTCAAAACCCAACAGGGCTAAAATTAGCTTTTTAGTAAGGGCCCTGTCGTTTCGGCTCAAATTTGACCAAATTTTGAAGTTGCGCAAAAATGGCTGGAAATGCCTGTAAACAACCTCAGACCACCCCAGATGTAAATATGAGAGCATGGTTTGTAACTTTTAATGCAGTTTGGGCTCAAAACCCTGACATGGACAAAAATTTGATTTTTGGCCCCGTCGTTCGGCTCAAATTTGACCAAATTTTGAAGTTGCTCAAAAATGGCTGGAAATGCCTGCAAACAACCTCAGACCACCCCAGATGTAAATATTAAAGCAAGGTTGGTCGTTTGAAGGCAGTTTGGGCTCAAAACCCAACAGGGCCAAAATTAGATTTTTGTCGTTTCAGCTCAAATTTGACCAAATTTTGAAGTTGCTCAAAAATGGATGGAAACACCTCCAAACAACCTCAGACCACCCCAGATGTAAATATGAGAACATGGTTTATAACTTTTAATGCAGTTTGGGCTCAAAACCCTGACATGGACAAAAATTTGATTTTTGGTCAGGACCGGCCTTGTCGTTTCGGCTGAAATTTGACCAAATTTTGAAGTTGCTCAAAAATGGCTGGAAATGCTTCCAAACAACCTCAGACCACCCCAGATATACATATTAAAGCAGGGTTGGTCGTTTGAAGGCAGTTTGGGCTTAACACCCAACAGGGCCAAAATTAGATTTTTGTCATTTCAGCTTAAATTTGACCAAATTTTGAAGTTGCTCAAAAATGGCTGGAAACGCCCCTGAACAACCTCAGACCACCCCAGATGTAAATATTAGAGCATGGTTTGTCATTTGAAGGCACTTTGGGGTCAAAACCCTGACATGGACAAAAATGAGATTTTTGGTCAGGGCCTGTCGTTTTGGCTCAAATTTGACCAAATTTTGAAGTTACTCAAAAATGGCTGGAAATGCCTGCAAACAACCTCAGACCACTCCAGATGTAAATATGAGAGCATGGTTTGTAAATTTGAATGCAGTTTGGGCTGAAAACCCTGACATGGACAAAAATTTGATTTTTGGCCCCGTCATTTCGGCTCAAATTTGACCAAATTTTGAAGTTGCTCAAAAATGGCTGGAAATGCCTGCAAACAACCTCAGACCACCACAGATGTAAATATTAGAGCACAGTTTGTCATTTGGAGACAGTTCGGGGTCAAAACCCTGACATGGACAAAAATTAGATTTTTGATCAGGACCCCTGTCGTTTCGGCTGAAATTTGACCAAATTTTGAAGTTGCTCAAAAATGGATGGAAATACCTCCAAACAACCTCAGACCACCCCAGATATACATATTAAAGCAGGGTTGGTCGTTTGAAGGCAGTTTGGGCTCAACACCCAACAGGGCCAAAATTAGATTTTTGTCGTTTCAGCTCAAATTTGACCAAATTTTGAAGTTGCTCAAAAATGGATGGAAACACCTCCAAACAACCTCAGACCACCCCAGATGTAAATATGAGAGCATGGTTGATAACTTTTAATGCAGTTTGGGCTCAAAACCCTGACATTGACAAAAATGAGCTTTTTGGACAGGGCCGCTCCTGTCGTTTTGGCTCAAATTTGACCAAATTTTGAAGTTGCTCAAAAATGGCTGGAAACGCCTCCAAACAACCTCAGACCACCCCAGATATACATATTAAAGCACGGTTGGCCATTTGAAGGCAGTTTGGGCTCAAAACCCAACAGGGCCAAAATTTGATTTTTGTCGTTTCAGCTCAAATTTGACCAAATTTTTAAGTTGCGCAAAAATGGCTGGAAATGCCTGTAAACAACCTCAGACCACCCCAGATATACATATTAAAGGACGGTTTGTCGTTTGAAGGCAGTTTGGGCTCAAAACCCAACAGGGCCAAAATTTGATTTTTGGGAAGGTCGTCGTTTTGGCTCAAATTTGACCAAATTTTGAAGTTGCTCAAAAATGCCTGGAAACGCCTCTAAACAACCTCAGACCACCCCAGATATACATATTAAAGGACGGTTGGTCGTTTGAAGGCATTTTGGTCTCAAAACCCAACAGGGCCAAAATTTGATTTTTGTCGTTTCAGCTCAAATTTGACCAAATTTTTAAGTTGCGCAAAAATGGCTGGAAATGCCTGTAAACAACCTCAGACCACTCCAGATGTAAATATGAGAGCATGGTTTGTCGTTTGAAGGCAGTTTGGGCTCAAAACCCAACAGGGCTAAAATTAGCTTTTTAGTAAGGGCCCTGTCGTTTCGGCTCAAATTTGACCAAATTTTAAAGTTGCTCAAAAATGGCTGGAAATGCCTCCAAAAAACCTCAGACCACCCCAGATGTAAATATTAGAGCATGGTTTGTCATTTGAAGGCAGTTTGGGCTCAAAACCCTGACATGGACAAAAATGAGATTTTTGGCCTGTTGCTTCATCTTAAATTTGACCAAATTTTGAAGTTGCTCAAAAATGGCTGGAAACGCCCCTAAATTACCTCAGACCACCCCAGATGTAAATATTAAAGCACGGTTGGTCGTTTGAAGGCAGTTTGGGCTCAAAACCCAGCAGGGCCAAAATTAAATTTTTGTCGTTTCAGCTCAAATTTGACCAAATTTTGAAGTTGCTCAAAAATGGATGGAAACACCTCCAAACAACCTCAGACCACCCCAGATGTAAATATGAGAGCATGGTTTATAACTTTTAATGCAGTTTGGGCTCAAAACCCTGACATGGACAAAAATTAGATTTTTGGTCAGGACCCCTGTCGTTCGGCTGAAATTTGACCAAATTTTGAAGTTGCTCAAAAATGGATGGAAATGCCTCCAAACAACCTCAGACCACCCCAGATATACATATTAAAGCACGGTTGGCCATTTGAAGGCAGTTTGGGCACAAAACCCAACAGGACCAAAATTTGAAATTTGTCGTTTCAGCTCAAAATTGACCAAATTTTTAAGTTGCAAAAATGGCTGGAAATGCCTGTAAACAACCTCAGACCACCCCAGATATACATATTAAAGGACGGTTTGTCGTTTGAAGGCAGTTTGGGCTCAAAACCCATCAGGGCCAAACTTTGATTTTTGTCGTTTCAGCTCAAATTTGACCAAATTTTTAAGTTGCGCAAAAATGGCTGGAAATGCCTGTAAACAACCTCAGACCACCCCAGATATACATATTAAAGGACGGTTTGTCGTTTGAAGGCAGTTTGGGCTCAAAACCCAACAGGGCCAAAATTTGATTTTTGGGAAGGTCGTCGTTTTGGCTCAAATTTGAACAAATTTTGAAGTTGCGCAAAAATGGCTGGAAATGCCTGTAAACAACCTCAGACCACCCCAGATATACATATTAAAGGACGGCTTGTCGTTTGAAGGCAGTTTGGGCTCAAAACCCAACAGGGCTAAAATTAGCTTTTTAGTAAGGGCCCTGTCGTTTTGTCTCAAATTTGACCAAATTTTGAAGTTGCTCAAAAATGGCTGGAAATGCCTGCAAACAACCTCAGACCACCCCAGATGTAAATATTAGAGCATGGTTTGTCATTTGAAGGCAGTTTGGGATCAAAACCCTGACATGCACAAAAATGAGATTTTTGGCCCTGTCGTTTTGTCTCAAATTTGACCAAATTTTGAAGTTGCTCAAAAATGGCTGGAAATGCCTGCAAACAACCTCAGACCACCCCAGATGTAAATATTAAAGCAAGGTTGGTCGTTTGAAGGCAGTTTGGGCTCAAAACCCAACAGGGCCAAAATTAGATTTTTGTCGTTTCAGCTCAAATTTGACCAAATTTTGAAGTTGCTCAAAAATGGATGGAAACACCTCCAAACAACCTCAGACCACCCCAGATGTAAATATGAGAACATGGTTTATAACTTTTAATGCAGTTTGGGCTCAAAACCCTGACATGGACAAAAATTTGATTTTTGGTCAGGACCCCTGTCGTTCGGCTGAAATTTGACCAAATTTTGAAGTTGCTCAAAAATGGATGGAAATGCCTCCAAACAACCTCAGACCACCCCAGATATACATATTAAAGCACGGTTGGCCATTTGAAGGCAGTTTGGGCTCAAAACCCAACAGGGCCAAAATTTGATTTTTGTCGTTTCAGCTCAAATTTGACCAAATTTTTAAGTTGCGCAAAAATGGCTGGAAATGCCTGTAAACAACCTCAGACCACCCCAGATATACATATTAAAGGACGGTTTGTCGTTTGAAGGCAGTTTGGGCTCAAAAAACCCATCAGGGCCAAACTTTGATTTTTGTCGTTTCTGCTCAAATTTGACCAAATTTTGAAGTTGCGCAAAAATGGCTGGAAATGCCTGTAAACAACCTCAGACCACCCCAGATATACATATTAAGGACGGTTTGTCGTTTGAAGGCAGTTTGGGCTCAAAACCCAACAGGGCCAAAATTTGATTTTTGTCGTTTCAGCTCAAATTTGACCAAATTTTTAAGTTGCGCAAAAATGGCTGGAAATGCCTGTAAACAACCTCAGACCACCCCAGATATACATATTAAAGGACGGCTTGTCGTTTGAAGGCAGTTTGGGCTCAAAAACCCAACAGGGCTAAAATTAGCTTTTTAGTAAGGGCCCTGTCGTTTTGTCTCAAATTTGACCAAATTTTGAAGTTGCTCAAAAATGGCTGGAAATGCCTGCAAACAACCTCAGACCACCCCAGATGTAAATATTAGAGCATGGTTTGTCATTTGAAGGCAGTTTGGGATCAAAACCCTGACATGCACAAAAAATGAGATTTTTGGCCCTGTCGTTTTGTCTCAAATTTGACCAAATTTTGAAGTTGCTCAAAAATGGCTGAAATGCCTGCAAACAACCTCAGACCACCCCAGATGTAAATATTAAAGCACGGGTTGGTCGTTTGAAGGCAGTTTGGGCTCAAAACCCAACAGGGCCAAAATTAGATTTTTGTCGTTTCAGCTCAAATTTGACCAAATTTTGAAGTTGCTCAAAAATGGATGGAAACACCTCCAAACAACCTCAGACCACCCCAGATGTAAATATGAGAACATGGTTTATAACTTTTAATGCAGTTTGGGCTCAAAACCCTGACATGGACAAAAATTTGATTTTTGGTCAGGACCTGGCCTTGTCATTTCGGCTGAAATTTGACCAAATTTTGAAGTTGCTCAAAAATGGCTGGAAATGCTTCCAAACAACCTCAGACCACCCCAGATATACATATTAAAGCAGGGTTGGTCGTTTGAAGGCAGTTTGGGCTTAACACCCAACAGGGCCAAAATTAGATTTTTGTCATTTCAGCTAAAATTTGACCAAATTTTGAAGTTGCTCAAAAATGGCTGGAAACGCCCCTAAACAACCTCAGACCACCCCAAATATACAGATTAGAGCATGGTTTGTCATTTGAAGGCACTTTGGGGTCAAAACCGTGACATGGACAAAAATGAGATTTTTGGTCAGGGACTGTCGTTTTGGCTCAAATTTTACCAAATTTTTAATTTACTAAAAAATTGCTGGAAAATCCAGCAAACAAACTCAGACCACTCCAGATGTAAATATGAGAGCATGGTTTGTAAATTTGAATGCAGTTTGGGCTGAAAACCCTGACATGGACAAAAATTTGATTTTTGGCCCCGTCATTTCGGCTCAAATTTGACCAAATTTTGAAGTTGCTCAAAAATGGCTGAAATGCCTGCAAACAACCTCAGACCACCACAGATGTAAATATTAGAGCACAGTTTGTCATTTGGAGACAGTTCGAGGTCAAAACCCTGACATGGACAAAAATTAGATTTTTGTCCATGTCAGGGTTAACCATTGAAGGCAGTTTGGGCTCAAAACCCAACAGGGCCAAAATTTGATTTTTGTCGTTTCAGCTCAAATTTGACCAAATTTTTAAGTTAGCAAAAATGGCTGGAAATGCCTGTAAACAACCTCAGACCACCCCAGATATACATATTAAAGGACGGTTTGTCGTTTGAAGGCAGTTTGGGCTCAAAACCCAACAGGGCTAAAATTAGCTTTTTAGTAAGGGCCCTGTCGTTTCGGCTCAAATTTGACCAAATTTTGAAGTTGCGCAAAAATGGCTGGAAATGCCTGTAAACAACCTCAGACCACCCCAGATGTAAATATGAGAGCATGGTCTGTAACTTTTAATGCAGTTTGGGCTTAAAACCCTGACATGGACAAAAATTAGATTTTTGGCCCCGTCGTTTCGGCTCAAATTTGTCCAAATTTTGAAGTTGCTCAAAAATGGCTGGAAACGCCTCCAAACAATATCAGACTACCACAGATGTAAATATTAGAGCATGGTTTGTCATTTGAAGGCAGTTTGGGATCAAAACCCTGACCTGGATAAAAATGAGATTTTTGGTCAGGGTCGGCCCTGTTGTTTCGGCTCAAATTTGTCCAAATTTTGAAGTTGCTCAAAAATGGCTGATAATGCCTGCAAACAATCTCAGACCACCACAGATGTAAATATTAGAGCACGGTTTGTCATTTGAAGACAGTTCGGGGTCAAAACCCTGACATGGACAAAAATTTGATTTTTGGTCAGAGCCTGTCGTTTTGGCTCAATTTTGACCAAATTTTGAAGTTGCTCAAAAATGGCTGGAAACGCCCATAAAAACCTCAGGCCAACCCAGATGTAAATATTAGAGCATGGTTTGTCATTTGAAGGCAGTTTGGGATCAAAACACTGACCTGGACAAAAATGAGATTTTTGGCCCCTTCGTTTTGGCTCAAATTTGACCAAATTTTGAAGTTGCTCAAAAATGGCTGGAAATGCCTGCAAACAATCTCAGACCACCACAGATGTAAATATTAGAGCATGGTTTGTCATTTGAATGCATTTTGGGCTCAAAACCCTGACATGGACAAAAATGAGATTTTTGGCCCCGTCATTTCGGCTCAAATTTGACCAAATTTTGAAGTTGCTCAAAAATGGATGGAAACACCCCTAAACAACCTCAGACCACCCCAGATGTAAATATTAGACCAAATTTTGAAGTTGCGCAAAAATAGCTGGAAATGCCTTTAATCAACCTCAGACCACCTCAGATATACATATTAAAGGACGGTTTGTCGTTTGAAGGCAGTTTGGGCTCAAAACAACAAAAACTGATAATTTGTTGAAGGATCTGGAGAAATTTCACTCCACGCTTCTAGAAGCTTCTTTCACAAGTTGGATTGGCTGGATGGGCACTTCTTACGTACTAGACGGTCAAGCTGCTCCCACAACAACTCAATGAGGTTTGGATCTGGTGACTGCGCTGGCCACTCCATTACAGATAGAATACCAGCTGCCTGCTTCTTCTCTAAATAGTTCTTGCACAATTTGGAGGTGTGTTTTGGGTCATTGTCCTGTTGTAGGATGAAATTGGCTCCAATCAAGCATTGTCCACAGGGTATGGCATGGTGTTGCAAAATGGAGTGATAGCCTTCCTTATTCAAAATCCCTTTTACCCTGAACAAATCTCCCACTTTACCAACACCAAAGCAACTCCAGACAATCATGTTACCCCCACCATGCTTGACAGATGGCGTCAGACACTCTTCCAGCATCTTTTCAGTTATTCTGCATCTCACAAATGTTCTTCTGTGTGATCCAAACACCTCAAACTTTGATTCGTCCATCCATAACACTTTTTTCCAGTCTTCCTCTGTCCAATGTCTGTGTTCTTTTGCCCATATTAATATTTGTCTTTTATTAGCCAGTCTCAGATATGGCTTTTTCTTTGCCACTCTGTCCTGAAGGCAGCATCCCGGAGTAGCCTCTTCACTGTAGATGTTGACACTGGTGTTTTGCGGGTTCTATTTAATGAAGCTTCCAGTTGAGGACCTGTGAGGCGTCTATTTCTCAAACTAGTGACTCTATTGTACATATCTTCTTGCTCAGTTGTGCAGCGGGGCCTCCCACTTCTCTTTCTACTCTGGTTAGATCCTGTTTGTGCTCTTCTCTGAAGGGAGCAGGACACACCGTTATAGGAAAACTTCAGTTTCTTGGCGATTTCTCGCATGGAATAGCCTTCATTTCTAAGAACAAGAATAGACTGTCGAGTTTCACATGAAAGTTCTTTTTTTCTGGCCATTTTGAGCATTTAATGGACCCCCTAAATGTGATGCTCCAGATACTCAACCTGCTCAAAGAAGGTCAGTTTTATAGCTTCTCTAACCAGCTGAACTGTTTTCATCTGTGCTAACATGACTGCACAAGGGTTTTCTAATCATCCATTAGCCTCTGACGCAATGAGCAAACACATTGTACCATTAGAACACTGGAGTGACTGTTGCTGGAAATGGACCTCTATACACCTCTGTAGATACTGCACCAAAAATCACACATTTGCAGCTAGAATCATCATTTACCACATTAGCAATGTATAGAGTGTATTTCTGACCAGTTTAAAGTTATCTTCATTGAAAAAACAGTGGTTTTCTTTCAAAAATAAAGAAATTTCTAAGTGACCCCAAACTTTTGAACGGTAGTGTATATATGAAACTTTCTTTTGCTTTGCTCAAAACTCATCATATCCTGTGAATTCAAAACAAAACTCCTCAGGCCTTCGTATATTTCAGCTGAAGCAGAACTCATGACTCAGGATCTCTCCCTGTGCCTGCTACACATTGTCTTTCCTCATTACAATCACACTCCCTCCTCCCTCTCTCTTTTCTGTCTGCTTCTTCTCCCTCTCTATTTCACCTTCCCTCTCTCTTTCTCCCTCTTTCTTTTTTCTATCTGCTCCCTTTCTCTCTTCCCCCTTCCTTCTCTTCGCTCCTCCCTCCCTTCTTTCTCTCTTCGCCTCGCTCTTTCTTTGCTGTCCTTTCTCTCCCTCTCTCTCTCCCTTCCTCTTTCTTCACCTTCCTCTCTCTCCTTACCTCCTCTCTCTTTCTTTGCCGTCCCCTCTCTCCTCTCTTTCTCCCTCCCTCTCTTCGTCTCCCTCTCTCTCTCTACACCTCCCTCTCTCTCCTTCCCTCTCTCTCTACACCTCCCTCTCTCTCTACACCTCCCTCTCTCTCCTTCCCTCCCTCTCTCTCTACACCTCCCTCTCGCTCCTTCCCTCCCCCTTTCTCTCTCCCATCCTGTCTTTCCTTCTCTCCCTCTCTCCCTCCTTCTCTCTTTGCCTCCCTCTCTCTCCTTCCCTCCTTCTCACTCTCCCTCTCCTTCACCTTCCTCTTTCTTCTTCTCCTTCCGTCTCTCTCCTCTTTACCCCCCACTCTCTCTCTCCCCTCTACCTTTCTCTCCCCATCTCTCTCCATCTCCCACTCCTCTCCCCCACACCCTCTCCCCCTACTTTTGTTTTTCTCCCTCTCTCCCCCTGCCTCTCTCTCTCCTTCACTCTCTTCCACTCTCCCTCTCCCTTTCTCTCACTCTCTGCCTACCTCTTTATCTCCCTCCCCTCGTTCCCTCTCTCCCTCCGTAGCCTTGGCCTAATCCCACTCTCTGCCTCCTCTCACTTGCCCCGTATCAGCTGCACCGGGGCAACAGCCCATGCGTGACCACATGTAATATAATCAAAAACTCAGCGCACTCCTTTATACAACCAATCAGAGCCAATCAGTGTGAGGCCTGCTCCTGATGGGACATCGGGGGGGGCAAACGGGGGGTCCTGGTTTGGGGTAAAGGGGTCCCTGCTCTTCATCATCCTCCGCAGGCCTACAGCTGTTTATACTGCTGTGTTTGGATAGTGCAGATTGGTTTGCACTTAACCCTGTAATATATGCAAAACTATCCTCCTGATAATAGTCTTTAAGGCGCAGCGCTCGGAGAAGTGGCAGGAGCGGTAAACGCACGCGGGGCTGGAGAAAAATGGCGCGTAATAAATAGTGACAGTTTGGGCCCCGGAGGCACATGTGTCGCCGTGGTAACAGGCAGCAGGCCCTGATATGAAGTTTGTCAAAGCGAGGTACAAACGGAGGTGAAGGGGTCAGAGCTTTAAACTGTGTTCGTCTGTGTACGAGCCAAACACTGGCGGCACTTTCACAGGCGGCTGAAGGCAGATGTTATGAGGTCTGCAGCATTTACACAAGGCAAAACAAATGACCCGTGAGGTGAAAAAAGGGTTTAAATTGAATTACAAACTTTCTGAAATGTGCCTGACCTGAACTTTTTACATGGCAACAAAGTTTGGCCAAAATGTAAGATATAAACACTTAAATCTAATAAAACGACTTAAAAGTAGTGAAATTATCTGTCCATGCAGCAAGATAAATTTACTTGACAAGTTATCTTAAAATAAACTACCTCTGGACTAGAAGTAACCAGTGTCAGAACTAGTAAGTAGATAATAAATCTGAAAACAAGATGAATAACCTGATAAAAGCTTTAAAATCTTGGCCAGATCAGAGAAATGTGCAGCGTATTTAAACCACCATCAGTGCAAAACCCTAGGAATGCTCCATAGTGTGGCATTATCTCCATGGAGACAAGCATGTGAAATGATCAAGGCAAGTTATAGGAGATATCTGTGGAGGAGCAGCCCCACTAAAAATAAGAAAACATATTTTTAAAGGTATTTTCTTATGATTAAAAAAAACATCTATAATTGATATAATAAGCGGCTGACAAGTTGAATGCCATACTGTGGAATATTACAGGCAAAGCAATAACATCTCCATGGTAACAAGTGGGCGGCTCACTCTCATTATAGTTTTTGTTTTGTTCCTTTCAGAGAAATTCAGAAATTCATGCTGTATTTTGTTAACTGTTGGACAAGGCTGTATCGATTTCTCAAAAGTAAAGTATTACACAGCAATTATTATGTTTAAAGCAGACCATAAACTACTACCAAAAAATCTGCAAATACTATTTACTCTGAGTGAGAGAACCCACAACTTAAGAATGACTGGAGACTTCAAATAGCCCAAAGTGAGAACCAGTAAAAAAAAGTTTTTGTGTGTCTGTACGTGGTGTGAAAGTCTGGAACAGAATGGACAAACTCTACAAGCAAAACCAAAGTGTCAATACATTTAAATTACATTACAAAAATATGGTCTGGTCACAGTATATGGAGTGTTTAAGGTAATTTCATCACTGTCTTCTGCGAAACTAGTTCTGTTGGAACATCACTTATCATTGTATGTGCTTTTCCTTACCTTATGGTACTTGCTTTCTCTTACCATCGCTGGTATGTGCTTTTCTTACCATTTACTGTATGCGCTTTTCTTACCATTTACTGTATGTGCTTTTCTTACCATTTACTGTATGTGCTTTTCTTACCATTTACTGTATGTGCTTTTCTTACCATTTACTGTATGTGCTTTCTTACCATTGCTGGAATTAGTATTCAGGTCCTGTATCCTATATGGTTATTTGTCTCCAAGTAAAAAGAGAAAAAAAAGTGTTCATAACAGATCAGAATTATCACAAAAAAATGGAAGTGATTTTCTTTACTTATGTTAATATGTATAGATGAGTAATGGGGGTGGGGTTAAATAAGTTTTCTTCCCCCCACTCCTGACAATTTTGATTGTTCTTTTGTATATTTGTACCACCTTTTTCATTTGACTTTGATATTGTACAAGAATGTTTATGTTAAGAAAGTAAAAAAAATAACGTTACCTTGTCCAAGATAAAAAAAAAAAGAAGAGAGAATTATAATTAAAGCCGCTCGCGGCAATGATGGCCCTCGCCCGGTGCGCACGCCTCTCCCAGGCAACTGCTGAGGTCTTGTGACCGCCCTGGCACGACTCTCTCCTCCCGACAGCTCATCCACCAGAAAAATTACATAGGGCACCTTTAATATTTGAAAATGGGAACGATCTAGAGCCAAATTATAGAAACTAGGCCACAGGTCACATGACTTTTATAATCAAGAGCACTGTCAGACTAAGACTGTGCATAAAAACAGACCCTCCAACAGAAAAGTTACATAGTGCGCCTTTAAACATATTTTGGGGGGGGAGTATTTGCGCCCTTTGTGGCCAACCATGGAAAATACCCCATATCCATATTGTATTTTTTTGGTCGTAGACACGCATAGAATTTAATACCCATATTTGGTACAAATCCGATAATGTTGACGTTTCTTGTATAGGCTAGGTGGCGCTATAGAGTTCACTTTTCATATGCTTTATAGTTTATTATATTCAGTCCATGTTCAAGCTTTAGTGATTCAGATTTCAGCACAATCAGACAAAGTCTGTGCGTGTAGTAATTTTGGAACTATTTATTGGGGGAGTCTTTGAGCCCCTCCTGGCCAAACGTGGGAAACACCCCATATCCATAATATATTTTTTTGCTTGCTTTGATACAGAGAATTGAATACCCACATTTGGTACAAATCCGATAATGTTGACGTTTCTTGTATAGGCTAGGTGGCGCTATAGAGTAACTTTTCATATGCTTTATAGTTTATTATAATCAAGTCCTAATCAGGCATTAGTGATTCAAATTTCAGCACGATCAGACAAAGCCTGTGTGTGTAGGCATTTTTTTACTATTTTTTTATTGAGTCTTTGCGCCCCTGGTGGCGAACAATGAAAATTGCACCGTTTACATAATATAAGATTTTGCTTGAAATCATGCATAGAATTTAATCCCCAAATTTGGTCCACATCCGATAATGTTGACGTTTCACGTATACACTAGGTGGCGCTACAGAGTTCACTTTTATTATATTTCATATTTCATCACATTCAGGCCGGGATCACACAATAGTGATATGAGTTTGAGCTCTGTAGGCCAAAGCCTGTGGCCGTGAGAGGGCATCAAAGAAACAGGAAACGAAGGCGTTATTCGCCGGCGTGCTACGGACAAACCGTGAAAAAGTGCGCTGAGAAAAATGATGCGTTTGTGGACCCACATCTGTAGATGTGACGTGTCAAATCTGAGCTCGTTTGGACCAAAACCAAGACACTTGAAGACTTTGGCGTACACGCAGTCAAAACGGCGGTGAATTTTTGATCCAATATGGCCGACTTCCTGTTGGTCATAGAGACGTGCTCCAATTCATCTTTTGGCTTGTCTCATGGTTCTCTGTCACTGTCCCGAATTTCGTTTCCCTGCGACAAACTTTGCTTGTCCCCTCTCCCATAGGGGTCCAATTCTAGCGCCGTTGAGTGGGGGCACTTTGGTCATTGTTGCGATCTCCGTTTTATCGAATTTTTCGCTGGGCCGGTCGATTCTATACCCCCATGTGAGACTTTTCGTCGACGTTCAGGGGGTCAAAAATGCGATCATTTTGGCGGAAGAGGAATAATAATAATAAAGAAACCAACGAAGAACAATAGCCCTCGCCACTTCGTTAGGCGAGGGCCAATAAATACAAATATTAAAACTAAGTTAGACTGTAAAATGTTTTACCCATATCTAATGCTGGTTTATGCGGTTTTGTTTTTTTCAGTCCTGGTTGTAAAGACGAAGGATGAACAGCAGATGGCAGCACAGGCGTGAGGGATGTTCTTAAACAAGCACCAGGTCTGTGATCATTTTCAACTTTATTGGAAATGATAATGATAATCAGCCACATACAGTAATGATGCTGGTTATCGGGGTTTTTGTTGTTGTTGTTCTCTCTGAGTTGATACATGGCCAATAAATAAATAAATAAATAAATAAATAATATTAAAAAGACCAATATTATGCTATTTTCTGTTCTGTTATAATGTTTCCTCATCAAAAACATTCCTGGAGTTGCGTTTTGTTCCATTCACACCTGTGTAACACACAAATCCTGCAGAGCCAAGCAGAAAACACCCCAAACTGTTCCACCTTGTGATGTCATGAGGAAATACAGGAAGTGCTCTATTGTGTTTTCAAACTCCATACACCCCCACTAGGACCATTTAGATATTTTCAGCCCTGAAATTTCCAATTGAAATCTGAACTAAACAAAAGGTAAATGGTAGCTGTTTACGTGAAAACTACGGCTTCATGACATCACAAGGTGGAACAGAGCATCATGTGTGAATCAAACGAACTATAATAGGACCTTTAAAATAGAGTTTACACACATTCATAGGGGGTATAGACTGAATAAAATAACGTTATTTATGCAGGAACACTTTGAGAACTCTTTAAAGCTCGATTCACAAATAACCTCCAGATTTTACAGACTTTTCCCCATTCAAAATAGTTGTTAATCGCCATGGCAACAATCAATTATGGACGCATGGACACTTAATCCTAACAAGGTGCAAAATTGAAGTTCTGCTACCTGCTTGTTTCTATGTTATTGCACTGGAATAGTCCACTGTATGGGATTAAAACTCGCAAAGATAAAACAAACAAAAAAAATACGTTACTTGACATTTCCAGGTTTCATTAATCTGTGTATGTGAAGAGGATAACACCGATGTCTTTCTCAGAGAACATTTCCCAGACCTAAGCACAATTACATCACCAGCCCGGCTCTCCAGGCAAGTTCCTCTCAGCACGAGCCCGAAAAACTGCCTAAAAACCCCTCTCCACATCCACAGCTGCACTTTGATCAAAACGAAACTACTGAGACCGATGGAGGAGAGCTGTCAAACCCGATACGAGGCCTTTCCTGGGATTTATACTTTTACCTTTCTCACATACAGAATCACAGAAACAGACTTCAGTATTCAGCCTGTCCGTCCAGTCCGTGCCTGAGGAAAGAGACACGGTAACAGGAAGATTATAAAGACTTTAACTAACCAAAAGTACTTATCTTGCTAACTTCATGTAGCTCATTTGTAGTTTAAACAACGGATTTCATGTACAATCGCAATTACTGAAGTGAAAGTAGTTAAGTTGAAATTGGGTTTTTTATTCCGAAATAAATTTTGTTTTTCTTTTAAGGTTAAAAAGCGCCTTGTTACTGCAACTTTTTTATCCATTTTAGACTATGAATGCTTCAGCTCAATGTCTGAGTAAGATTGACTCTGTGTATCATGCTGCTTTGCGGTTTGTTACTAATTGCAGGGCCTTGACCACCACTGTGAACTGTATTCCCGAGTAGGACGGCCGTCTTTATCCACTAGGAGATTGACTCACTTTTACACTTTTATCTACAAGGCCGAGCTTGGACTACTGCCCTCCTACATCTGTAACTTAATCACACAGAGAAGTGTTGATTCTTATAGTTTGCGTTCGAATGATCAGGTGTTGCTCTCTGTTCCGTTTGTTCGCACAGAGTTGGGAAAAAGGGCTTTTGTCTTCTCTGCCCCTCGACATGGAACAAGCTGCAAAAGGACTGGAAATTAACAGAACTTATTTCATTGAATGGCTTTAAATCCAGACTGAGAGCACTTGAGACAGCCTCCATAAATTGTACCTGTTTTAACTAATCTGTATGTCATTTTAATTGTGTTGTAATTGTCTTTTTACTGCCTGTTTTTAACTCATTTGTATGTAATTTTAATTGTGTTGTAATTGTCTTTTTGCTGCCTCTTGGCCAGGGCTCCCTTGAAAAAGAGGTTTTTAATCTCAATGGGATTTCCCTGGTTAAATAAAGTTATATATATATATAAGTTAACAAGTTTAGCGGGCTTTTTCATGATCCTCTGCAGTGACATCGCGATCTACGTGTATCTCTGTGGCGAAATGTTCAGCAGTAACCATGGAGACACAACGCTGCACATTAGCAAACACAGACAAAACAGTTTGAAGATCACCAAAAAGTGCGAAATAGATTTAAACGCCACATTTTCAGGAGACTGTGATCAAAACGAACGTTCATGGTCACGTTTAGAAGTTTTTGTTTTGTTTTTGTTTTGTTTTTTCAGCAAAACCATGAGAATGACTAAGTGAAAAACTGTTGGCTAATGCACTATCTTGTGAAAGTTGTTTTACGTGTCGTGTTAAAGTTCCAACCATGTCAGCTCTTTCTGGTCAGATTGTGTCAAATTAAAGCTCGGATAAAGTCTAATTTGAGTGACGTAGCTTCAGACAGAGCAGTGCTTTCAGTTAGCATCACACCCCCAGAGAATGTTAATGCGCTGCAAAGTATCAATAGTTTCTAAAATGAAAGCGAAATGTGCAAAATTCGTCTTGTTGTCTGGAGACAGGTACAGTTAAAGAGCGACTATGTAACTTTCCCATATTACTGCCCTGGAATGATCTTTATGTATGACATTTTTCAGTTTCAAGGTTTTTTCATTCCTCAAAACCCTGTATTTTTACTGTGAGAACGGGTCCCTCTCCACAGAGCTGACTAATTTAGCTTAGTGCTCTTCTCCCTGTACACCAACTGCTGCACCTCCTCCCATCAGTCTGTCAAGCTCATCAAGTTTGCAGATGACACCACGGTCATCGGACTCATCTCGAACGGCGATGAGTCTGCCTACAGGACGGAGGTCGATCGTCTGGTGTCCTGGTGCAGCCAGAACAACCTGGTGCTTAATGCCCAGAAGACAGTGGAGATGATTGTGGACTTTAGGAAGCACACAGCCCCACTCCCCTCCATCATCCTGACCGACACCCCCATCACCACTGTGGACTCATTCCACTTCCTGGGGATCACCATCACCCAGGACCTCAAATGGGAGCCCACCATCACCTCCATCATAAAGAAGGCCCAGCAGAGGATGTACTTCCTGAGGCAGCTGAAGAAATTCAACCTGCCAGCACGGACAATGGTGCAGTTCTACACTGCCATCATCGAGTCCATCCTCACCTCCTCCATCACCGTGTGGTCTGCTGGAGCCTCCACCAGGGACAAACAGAGACTGCAGCGTGTTGTGCGCTCTGCTGAGAAGGTGATTGGTTGCAGCCTTCCATCTCTTCAGGACCTGTACACTTCCAGGACTCGGACATGTGCAGGTCGAATTGCAGCTGATCCTTCTCACCCTGGACATGGACTTTTTGACCTACTCCCCTCAGGCAGGAGGCTACGGTCCATTCGGACCAGAACCTCTCGCCACAAAAACAGTTTCTTCCCCTCTGCTGTTGGACTCATAAATAATAACACTAGGACTGGTCCCACCCCCCACTCTGCTTCTGTCACATGACCCTGTGTTCTCGCACCTGCCTGTTTTGCACTGATCATTACCTGCACTGTTATACTCTTATACTCTATATTATTATATTCCTGTAAATTTGTAAATTTTGTTGTTATATTATAGTTTTTTTTCTACTTTATTTTATTCTATTTTATTTGTTGCATGTTTAGTGTTTGTCTACATCCTGCTCCAAGTACTGCAGCAATATCCTAATGTTGTGAACCTGTTCACTCATATGGCAATAAAAACATTCTGATTCTGATTAGTGGCATCACCTGCTTGTCGCCATGGAGATAAAGTTTCATAGGCCGGCAGTAGTTCAGTTGGTCTTTGTTCACTGATCCGACGGTCGGCGGTTCGAATCTCACTCTCAGCATAAACATGACTGGTGGAGCTGTCGTTGTGTCCTTGGGCAAGACTCTTAACCCACCCCTGTGTGTAAATACTTTAAAGGCTGAAAAGTGCTATGTAAAAATGTGAGCATTTACTTTTTAATACCGTAATGTGGAACAATCAGGGCAAAACAAGAATGATGGAATTGAAAAATGGGTGAATGGAAACAGACTTTTAAAATATAATACCTGGAATTACACCATTATACCACAATCAAGGTGGAAATCAATGTTTTGTTTTGTTTTTTGGCATGCAGTTTGCCCTCATGGCCAACAGGGGGCACTGATCCACTGCTGTACATTGAGTTCTTGACCATTAAAAAGAAAAAAAAATCCCAATGATCTTTTTATTGGGGTTTTCAGCATACCAGTTTGTACAAAGCTATATTGACAACAAATAAGGCTAATGGAAAAAAAAGATTAAATAAATACAAATAAAAGTAAAAAAAACAAATGATAAAATAATAAAATAAAATTAATTAAATTAAATTGGGGGCGTGAGGGTGGGTTGACAGGTAACCTACTCTATAGTTCTTTGCATTGAGTTTTTATCGTCCAGTATTACTTGTCTTGAATAAAATAAAATAAATAGAATTCAATTAAATAAAATTAAACAAATAAACTAAAATAAATAAAAACAAAGAAAATAAATAAAATGAATGAAATAAAATAAATACAAATAAATACATTAAAATAGGGTGGGGTGCCAGGTAACATACTCTATAGTTCTTTGCATATAGTTTTTATTGTCCAATATTACTTGTCTTGCATAAAATAAAATAAATAAAATTAAACCAATAAAATAAAAATAAATATAATTAAATAAATAAATACAATAAAATCAAATAAATAAAATAACATTAAATAGATAATAAAATAAAATAAAATAAAATAAAATAAAATAAAATAAAATAAAATAAAATAAAATAAAATAAAATAAAATAAAATAAAATAAAATAAAATAAAATAAAAT
The DNA here is from genome assembly GCA_030686955.1 of Odontamblyopus rebecca. Lineage (NCBI taxonomy): Eukaryota > Metazoa > Chordata > Actinopteri > Gobiiformes > Gobiidae > Odontamblyopus > Odontamblyopus rebecca. Next base: position 11,524,374 of record CM060670.1, on the reverse strand, counting down.
AAAATAAAATAAAATAAAATAAAATAAAATGAAATGAAATGAAATGAAATGAAATGAAATGAAATGAAATGAAATGAAATGAATGGGGGCGTGAGAGTGGGGTGCCAGGTAACATACTCTGTAGTTCTTTGCATATAGTTTTTATCGTTCAATATTACTTGTCTTGAATAGAATAGACTAAATTAGAATAAAATAAATAAAAGAAAAATAAATATAATTAAATAAATAAATAAAATAAAATAAAATAAAATAAAATAAAATAAAATAAAATAAAATTAAATAAAATTAAATAAAATAAAATAAAATAAAATAAAATAAAATTAAATTAAATTAAATTAAATTAAATTAAATTAAATTAAATTAAATTAAATTAAATTAAATTAAATTAAATTAATTAAAATAAAATAAATGGAGGTGTCAAAGTGGGATACCAGGTAACAACACAAAGTTTACTGAGTGATTCCCCCAGTCACCAATGGCATTTCCCCCCCTACAAAGCCGCTGCATTCCCACCTCAGAGTTTACTACTATAGCACTGACCCCCATTTGCTCCCTGTGCTACAAATATTACACAGATTCATCACAAGCATCTGCTCAGATCAGATGATTCATGGCACAGCGACGGAGATGAGGACGGCTTGAATTAATGCATGCTTGTTCTTTCCCAAATGAGTCTCCGGGGGAATCAGAGGAGACGCGAGCTCACTGCAAACAAACGCCAAGAATAGCAGAAGCGCCCCTGACTATATCGCCATTAGCACCCCGAGCGCACACAGAGGTTAGGGTTGATATGACTTAACCCGGGCATTTCAATTAGCTGCTAACCGTAGATGTTTTGGGTCATGGTATTGGCGTGCACGACAGGGTAAGTAGGGCTTTATGTGAGCTGTGTTATGTGGTGAAGGAAGCTGTTTTTTAACTATTAACGTTAAGAAAAAAATGTGTGTAAGTGCGTATATGCTGCGTTGCTCTTCTGTGTCCTTTAAAGTCTTCCAAACTGCAACCTCACTGCTCTTACTGTTCCTGCTGCCTGTTAAAATTAAATAGCCCAAGAGTGGACAGCAGCTAGTTTTTTTTAGTGCCATGTAGTAAAAATGCTATGCTTGCAATTAAGGCTGCATGATTAAAGGGCCCATTTTTTCTGTGCTGTGTTATAATGTTCTGTCTTCATCACAAACAGACCTGGAGTTGCGTTTCGTTTCATTCACACATGTTTAACACACAAACCTGCATATTTAGGCTGAGTTCTTCTCACAGAAAACACTTGTCATGTCATGTGGTAATACAGGAAGTGCTCCACTGTGTTTTTAAGATACTATAGACCAGGGGTGGGCAATTTATTTATTTATTTTTCCATGGGGTCACATGAGAAACAGAAAATATTGTGGAAGTCTGGGCCAAAATCATTAACTCAATTCTGCATAAAATGAATTGTATTTCTTTATAAAAAGAAGCAAATAGCATTGTTTTGACAGGCTGGTAAGACTGGTAAGAGTTTATGTTGTGACTAGCAATTAAAAAGTGAGGCTGCCTTAAAAAAATGTCAAAAAACACCTCTAAAATAAAAGCAATGCAGCTAAAATGATAACATTTGTTTATTTTGCTATTCCAAATGAGCTTAAACAGGCTGGTCAGAGTCAACCTGACTCTGAAGAGCTGCATGTGGCTCAGGAGCTGGACAATGCCCAAGTCGGTCTGCCATCGGCTGTATATATATATATGTAATTGGCATAGCTAACGCCCAAGTTGATGCGTTCCAAATAGGGAGTTCGCATGCAGCTTTTTCCCTCGCTCCCATTGACTTACATTAGAATATTGTGGCCCCTCTCTCTGTAACTGCTGCAGGGAGCCTCGTCCTTTTGGTCTTAAAATGTTTGTATTATCCCGCTGTATGATCCCGGTGTTTTTATTTCTCTCTTTTGCCCATAAAAAAAATCCTCCTCATAATATAGAGCCCCAATTTCGCTCCTGTAACCGTACAGCTTCATTCGAGTGGAGCCGAACGCTATGGGTGACGCTACACTCACTTAATCCACGCTCCATACACTTTCACTAGAATCATTTGCATCATTTCAGCCAATAACTACTGACCAAAAGCTAAAAAGTCACTGTTGAACTTGAAAACTACTGCTTCATGACATCATAAGGTGGAAGAGAGCATTTTAAAGGGTAAGTCAAACATGTGGGAATGAAACACGGTTGGCGGTTCGAATTACGCTCTTGACATAAACATCATTGGTGTAGTGGCGCGATTCCAGCTCCCACAGATGAATTCTGCTATTGTCTCCTTGAGGAAGTCACTTTACCCCCTTCACCCCAGTGCACTGTGTATGAATGTGTGTTAATATGATGTAAAGCATTGTGAGTGCCTTAAAAGTGGAAACGTACTAGATAAAAATGGGACAATTTACCATAAATAAAGCCCAAGTCCAGCCGCAATTGTAATGACGCTGTAATCTACAGTGTAGGGTTGGGTGGTAATGCTGTAATACGGTATACCGAGGTATCAAAAAGTAGTAACGGTATCAGTTTCATTACCGTCATTAAAGAAATCTGCAGCGCATAAGGACCTAACATAATATAAGGAGCATTTCAGCTTCGGGCCGAATGACGGGGAGAAACTGCAAATGCTGACAGAGCTACGACCCTGCGTCAGGCCAGAGATCCCACCACAGTCGCTTCGGACACAGGGCACAGTGCCGACTTTCTCCCCTCCGCTCTCTCTCCTCTTCAAACGAGGTATCCATCCACACGCAGCGAGGAAGAAGAAAAAAAACATGACTGATGCTTCGTGTGTGATGTTGAGCCGAAAAGTTTGCGATGGAGACGTTTTATTGAACGGCAAGAGTCAAGAGGGGACGTGCGGCGCTGAAGAGGAGAAGATTCACGCTTGAGGGCGAAGTCAGACTTTCACGAAAGAGACGGTAACTTCTCCGAGTGCCGAGAGCGCGGGTCTGTCAGATAATGTCTGTCACCTTTTACTTTTTATTCCAGAATCTGCCTCTTCTGCACTTTTCTTGTCTTTTCTTCGCGTGTCCCAGATCATTAAATGGAGGTAGATACAAGCTGGCGAAGTTTGGTTTGATCAGAACTTGTGCCTCATCTTCAAATATAATGCTGCTATTCTGTTTCTGAATGGTTTAGGTGCAGCTACAAAATAATTCTTAATTAGTCACTTTAATACCGTATACCCTGGTAAAATGCTGAGGTTTAACGGTACCAAAATTTGGATACCGCCCAACCTTAGTACAGTGTAATTTTCCTCACTTTTGATCACATTTATTAAGTTTACAACAAAAACAGTAATATATAATTAGCAATTAAAAAGGTATAAATACTGTGGTTTCAACATAATATTTTACTTATAATGATTTTAAAAGCAACAAAAGGGATGTATGTGAAGTCCCTCATATGACTCTTCATTTCTTAGCCTGTAGGTGGCACTAACCCACTATTTATCCTTCCCACACACACATCCACAGCTGACAGTCCAGTCCCAGTCTTTTCCCCTATTTTCACTCCACCGGCAGGGCCCTGATGGCACAAGCAAGCTCAGTTTTTAATATGTGTATTTTCCGATGGCGCTGGCCCTCTTAAGTGCTTCACAAACAGGTCTAATTATTTGCGGATGGCAGATTGCCGACCCTCCCAGCTGACCCCCGCTACCTCCCCGTCACTGTTTTTTTCCTCTAACCATCTTCTTTCAGTGGGCTTTAATTGCCGTGATCTCCTGCTAGCGAAAGAGACTGGTTTAAAGCAGTGACACGTGCTGAGTGGCTGTGAGGAGAGGGAGATGGATGGGCTCGGCGTAGGGTGCTGGGTCCCTGGAATATGACATCACCTTTAATGAGGGGCAGAAGGCTTCGGTTTGCACGTATCGTTAGGATGGAGATGTAAGGGCGAGTTGTTTCATTATAGGTGCGACTGTGGACAGCAAAGGAGAAGACCTGAAGAAATGGACTGAGGATTATCTTTGGTGTTACAGAAGACTTATGGGGACGCACCGGGTTCGTTTAAAGGGCCCATATTTCTAAGTCGAAAACATACCCGGAGTTGTGTTTTGTTTCATTCACACATTTAACACACAAATCCTGCATATTTAGGCTGCGCTCTTCTCTGAAACAGGAAACACTCTGTTCTATTTTGTGATGTCATGCGGTAATACAGGAAGTGCTCCACTGTGTTTCTAAATACATACACCTTCACATTTGGATGATTTCAGACCTGGAATTGCCCATCTCTGCAAAACAAAAGGTAAAAATTTGCTGTTAATTTGAAAACGACTACTTCATGACATACCAAGGTGGAACAGAGCATTTTGAGCTGTAGAGATGTAGACAGACTAATAATAAAGATTACTCAAACATTCTAACATTGCTTAAAGCTCACAAGAGTCAATTTTGTGTAATATAGGACCATTGCAGCTACCGTAAAATACCAAATAATAGCTTGTGAGTTTATTGGTTTCAGACCCGGCATTTATTTGGGACCAGGCTGCAATTTGGGACCAGTGATTAATTCCTTCCTCACAAAAATCTTGCTTAGTGTGAGTTTCCCCAGTTGAGGACCCTTGAAACATCAGAAGGCATGAAGTGTTCAAACACCGGACTTTTTATTTTCAAGAGAATTCTGTGAGACGTGTCTCTGATCTCTCTCAAAACACCACAGAGATGCCTCTATTTATTCGTACATTCAAGACAAGAATATTGATTCATGCACATTTAGGTAACACAAAGATAAACACAAAAGTGGAACTGCAAACGTCATCTTCAGGTTAGAAGGTTAAATGAATCAAAGTTCATTTTCCTGTGTGCAGCTTGTATGTGAAAAACAAACCACAGTATAATTTCTTAATACAAATTACACAATGTAAAAGAATAATTCATAATAACCACATTAGCAAACTGGGAAAATACGGTACACAAATTATTTTAACCAGTATGACCTACTGGCATCTTCCCTCTGATCTGTAAGATCTGTAGTTTTGTAGATGAGCCATGTGGTTTTAGGTTTTGTTTCTGTAGAGACGACGCGAGCATCAGTCCTGTGTCCTGTTGTTGCAGCACGACTTCTGTCTTCAGCACACATATTAGAACCAATGGTTATTTATCAAAATATACACCTGCACCCGGCATTTAAATGGGACCCGGCGATTAATTGGAACCCAGCTTTCATTTGGTATTTTACAGTGTTCTGTCTTATTTTACTTTTAAACAGATTAAAGATAAAGGGTTACTTAAACGTGTGGATGAAACAAAACACAGCTCCAGGTCTGTTTTTGAGGCGGTAACATTATAACATGGCTTAGGCTAGGTTCAGACTGCAGGGTTTAATGCTCATTTTGGATTTTTTTGTGAAATCCGATTTTTTTTGCAAGCTTGTTCACATTTCCAGTTAAATGGGACTTGTATGTGAGCTCCAGTGTGAATTTTATACGCCCCAAAAGTGTCACTGGAGGACACAGCGACGTCACAGCATCGAGAGTGCTCAGTGTTCACGGAGCTTAAACATGGACGCGAGCATTAACACCTAGCAATGTTACAGTTGCTGTCGTACCACTCTCGCGGGAGAAAACAGGTCTTCGGTGACCTTTTTCAGTGAGAAAATACGTCTGTATTGGCTCGCAACATGTGCTTGTTACAGCACAACAGTCGACCTCTCGATGGCTGATGGTGTGTAGGTCGGATGAATGCGACCTGGCCCTTCAGACTGAAGTCGCACGGCAAAAGATCGGACATGTATCGGTTTTAGGAGCACATATCCAAGTGGCCTGGGTCACATTTGAAAAAATCAAATCTGTGTTGTTCGGACGGTCATGAAAAGATCAGATACAGGTCGCATAGGGGCAAAAAAAAATCTGATTTGGTCACGTCAGGCTGCAGTCTTAATGTAGCCATAAAAAGTCAGTTTTGTATAATATAGGAAGTTTAAAGTTTCACTGTGTCACTTTTCTGCTGCTTGTTGCCATAGACATCTTATTTCCTTACCTAGAATCTTCCACAGTATGAGTAGCTAGTTTTGATGCTAGTTTTCGTATCGATTAGTATCTGATTTTCGATATTTTTGACAACCCTACAAGCACATGTTGAACCCCACGCCAGAAATGCTCCACAGTTCACCTTTAAAGCCTTCCCCATCAAACCTCATACACGTTTTCTGCGGCAGCATTTATTCCTGGTGTCAAGCGCTCTGACATTTCCACTCTGATTTACCTTTTTCAGCGCGCTCTATAAAAGACAACACAACATTCTCATAAGAACAAACAAACAGACATAAAAGTGACAGTAAAGTGAGCAGACACTTCCAGCCGAATGAGTATTACAGTGAGCAAAACTCAAACTAAGACTATAGGCCCAGGCTTATTTTCACTGAAATCACTGAAATGTCTTAAAGGTGCACTGCGGAACATTGAGTTTATCCCTCTAATACACTATTTAAGAATCTCTACATATTTATACACAATTAGTCATTTATATTTACTGATGCTGAAACTTTTCACTTTTATTGATACACACACACACGCACACACTTTTACACGCACACACACACACACACACACACACACACACACACACACACACACACTTGACACCTCTGCTGTGGCGGTGTGTGCATCTGTTTTGTATTGTTCCGTATTGTACTTATTGTATTGTCCTGTCTAATGTCTGTATGCAAAAAAAAGGTGCACTGTGAAACATTTCTGGTTGACCCGCATTTCCACGGATACCTGGAAATCTGTCTCCATGGCGATTTTATTGCTTTGTCTAGAATGTTACACAGTATAGATTAAATCTACTGTATCTATCATGAGGGAAACACGCAGGTTGCAGCACTACGCTACGTTACAGTTCAGATCTGTGGAGAGGCGTCCCTATTCACAGAAGGAATTACTGTATTTTTGAGCAAAAGAAACACCTGTAATGAATAAATGGTACACAAATATGTTTAAAGTCATACCATGGAACATTCCAGGCAACGCAATAACATCTACTGGATTTTTCAGAATTTAAGTCACACTTTTTCATGGTTTAGGTGTTTCCTGTGACTTATACTCAGGTGCGACTTATAAATAAAACTATAATTTCACATATTGGTTATTTTCACACTGACAGCCACAAGAGGGCGCTCTAGGCGTGTGTGCCAGTATCTGCTACACTTATCAGGCTATTCCTCCTGTAGCACTGTCACTTCTCGCTCTACTGCACATGTCTCCTGCAGAGAGAGCCTCTGTCCTGCTGCAAGTAGTGAAATATGAAGCTGAAAACAGGAATCGAGCAGCAGAAAGAAAGTTTGGAGTGAGTCAGAAACTTGTGTTTGATGGGAGAAAAGCAGAGGAAACTCAAACTGCAATGAAGAAAACAAAAAAGCTAATCAAGGGCTAAAAGCTGGATTTACATGGAGTTGCTCAGAAGTGACACTGAGGATGAAGAATTCAATGTATTTAGTGATTTGGAGTGAGATGGAGAGTTTGGTAAACTTGTTCTGTTCTGTTGTTTCTGCTCTAGTTTTCTGAATAATTGTTCATATGTGACGTGAACACACCAGACACATGTTCAGCCTGTTGTTCTCTGTTCTATTACTATTCTATTTCTACAACGTAACTTTCAAGATGAAATGTCTGTTCCTGGAGTCTGATTTGATCAAATAAATTTCCCCCCAAAAATGCGATTTATGTTTCAGTGCGCCTTATAAATGCTTTTTTCTTCTTCATTGTGCATTTTTTGGCTGGTGTGACTTATACACTGGAGCGACGTATAGTCCGGAAAATACAGAATATGGCGACATGATGGACCCTCCACCAGAAAAGTAAAGCAGTGCACTTTTAAAGCAGCAAATAAGTAATGCAGTTGCAATTATGATAGCAAAATGCAGGCTCCGTAAAAGTGAAAAGCCAAATGAGCGGACGCGTTCCGGCCAAATGAGCAGAGTTTTCAGTGTGGAAAATAGAGGATAAGGCCCATTTTGTTTATTAGACCCAAGGACATGTTGACAAATGAGAATCAAATGGAAGCGCGTGGTGACATTGCCAAAACTGCTCAGTGGCCCACTTCTCTGTATTAAAGCTGCGCGCGGTCATTACGGTGATGCTCTCGCTCTTAATCAGCTCTACACACACGGATGGGTCTGAGAGCAGTGGCAGGTGCATTGTGGGAAAAATGTGACGAAGGACAATGGCAGGTATGTTCATATAATTTTGTCTCGCCTCAAATAATGCCACGAATATCAGGCATTTCTCATGTCTTAAAGTGCTTTGGACACAGGTAAGATCATTATATTTAAAGGTGCACTGTGTAACTTTTTGGTACCTGCTTGTTTCTACGGAGATTGGTTTGATCAGAGTTTGGTCACTGGTCTGCCTGGAATGTTCCGCAGTATGACATTAAACAGCTCTACCTTATTTTCATTAAATTTCAGATGGTTTTACTGCTCAAAAATACCTAAAAACAGGCGTTCTGACTGTGACCTCTCCACAGATCTGACCTGTAACTCGGTCTGGTTTGGTCCCTATGAAGATGACAAAGACAGACAGTACTTTTAAAGGTCCATTGTGTAACTTTTCCAGTGGAAGGTCTGTCAAAAGCTTTTGTCTAGAATGGTCCACTGTACACCTTAAATTTATTGCAGCACTACATTGCATTACAATTCAGATCTGTGGAGAGTTGCCCCTATTCACCGAAGGAATTATCGTATTTTTGAGCAAAAGAAACAACCGTGAATGCTAGACAGATATGTATTACGACATACCATGGAAAATTCTAGACAAAGCAAGGACCCTCCACCTTTAGAGTACCAAAAAATGATTAAAAAAGCATTGGCAATGGCATTATTCGGACTTACGTCTTATCTTATTTTACTCCCCATTTTGCGTGAAGGTCTCATCTCTCCATGTTATGAGGTGGTCTTTGAGTGTTGGACTATTGAAAAGCACCTAAGTGTTTTACTTGGAGAAACTGCATGGTTTTCTATGTATTCCTTGAGGTAAAAGGACAGTTCAGTGGCATTTATTAGTACAGCGGAAAAGTGATTCAAAAATAGTGTCATTTTTATTATTTTCTTATGGAATTTAATGTTTATCACTTTAACTATAGTACTGAAATTACTTTATGGCAATGACACTATATTTTCTAAATCTACAATATCATACAAAAATGCACTGTAATAAATAAATAAACAGACTGATACACTTAAAGGTGCATTGTGGAACTTTTTTGGTGTAGGGTCCATCAAATGCTTTTCTTTTTTCATGGAGATGTTATTGCTTTGTCTGGAATGTTTCACACTATGGCATTAAACCTTTCTATCTTCATGGAGACCAAACCTGACGACGTTACAGGTCAGATCTGTGGAGAGTGTAGTTTTTCTGTGTATTTTTTCAGCTATAAAACCAGTTGGAATTGAATAAATGTAAGGCAGAGCTGTTTAATGTCATACTGTGGAACATTCCAGGCAGAGCAATGACATCTCCATAGAAACAAGCAGGTGACGGAGCCCCAGCCAAAAAGTTACATAGTGCATCTTTAAATAGTAGTCTTTAATTTGTCGTAAAAGTACCATTTACACACAAAGTAATAAAAGATGCATTAAAGTCACAGCACAAACAAATAAAAACACAAATAATTACAATAAAATTAACTTACAGGTGTAACTTCTCTGGTGGAGGATCCTTCAAATGCTTTTCTATGTGACGATGCGGTGATTGCGTTGTCTGAAATGTTTCACAGTATGGCATTAAACCTTTCTATCTTCATGGAGACCAAACCAGACCAAGTTACAGGTCAGATCTGTGGAGAGGCGACCCCCACTCACAGCCAAAACCACCTGTATTTGAATAAATGTGAAGTAGACCTGTTTCATGTCATACTAGTCGAAAGTAGGTGACGAATCCCCAACCAAAAAAATGACACAGAGCACCTTTAACTTTATACCGAACTTATAGTAATGATCGTAACAGGCGCATTCAGGTGTTGATGATGTTTTTTCTATGTTTACTACAGTTCCACAGCAGTCCCAGGCCCCGCTGTGAAGGGGCCCTCCCGTTTAACCTGCGGTACCAGAGAATCACAGGTCTCCACACGCAGAGCTGCTGGAGGTGAGGTCTGTGCTGCTGCCGACTGAACACGATCTGAGCTAATCTTCTGAGATGAGACGAGGAGACGGTTTGATTTGAAAGAAAACACCATCTGAGTGTATTTAATCTCATATGCTCCGCTCACAGCTTATGGCGCTCACAAGAACAGACAGCGATGTACTTTACTCTGCCGCGGTGTAATTAAAACGCCTATATTACTCTATTTTCTGATTTATGTTATCGTGTTTTTCCTTATCGCAAACATACCTGGGGTTGTGTTTTGTTTCATTCACGTGTTTAACACAAACACTTCTCTCAAACAGAAATTAAGTGCTCCACTGTATTTTTAAGCTTCATACACCACAGATACTGCTTCATGACCTCACAAGGTGGAACAGATCATTTTAAGCTTTGGAGATGTAGACAGACTAATACTTCAGACTACTACTGACTTCCTGCTCAGACTGCCTCTCCATCTTGCTACATGTTTAACTTGTGCTTGTCTGTTGAAACTGCTAAATGCTCTTGATGTACTTTTAATAATGCTTGTATTGTTTTTATCCCTCTTGGTCACTGGGCCTTGGGGAACACATTTTGTTCAGTCATGTGTTTCTTTTGCATGCTTGAATGAAAAATAAAGAACCTTGAACCTTGAATAAAGAGTTACTCAAACATGAATGAATGTGAATGAAACAAAACACAGCCCCAGGCATGTTTTGGGGGAGTTAAGGCCTGGTTTAGATCTGTTTTGGTAAGTAGTAAGTAAGTTTACTTATATAGCACTTTTCACAGACATATGTCACAAAGACACTTTACAGTTTATTATTCATTAACTCCACACTTGGTGGTGGTAAACTACACCACTTTGATACCTATTACTAACCTCACTGTGGCACCTGATCTCCCATCCAAGTACTAACCAGGCCTGGCCTGTCAAAGCCTGACCTGAACAAACTGGCCCACAGGCCTGGACATCTATAGCCTGTCCGTCCATGGGAGTGGATCCCTCCTTCACTGTAGTTCTCCCCGAGGTTTCTTCTTTTTCCCAGGACCCTGGGTTTTTTGGAGTTTTCCCTTGCCGAGAAGGAGGGTCTAAGGACAGGGGATGACTGGACAATGTTTCATTTGCTGCCTTACATGAATGTTGTTTATTCCTGTTTTGATATGTCTGTGTGTATGTTTTACTCATCAAAATCTTGGAACGCCCTTAGAGGCAACTGTTGTTGTGATTTTGGGCACTACAATAATAAATTGAATTGAATTGAATTGAATGATCTCATCAGATCTCAGAAGCATTTGAGATCTGACGAGATCAGGCTTTGAAAAGCTGGTATGGCCAGGCTTTTTAGTCCTGGTTTAGATCTGGTTTAGTCCTAGTTTAGTCCTGGTTTTTGACCCAGTTTAGATCAAAATGATCAAAAACAGGGACACCATTTCCAGTGTAAAACTGGGACAAAACACCGCACACAGCTCATAACTGGGACTGTCTTCTTCCCACTCCTTTTTTTTTTTTGCTGGTGTTCCTGTTTCTGTTGGTACGACCTCACTGAAGTCAGTATGGATGATACTATATACTTTATATTGTAAAAGTAAAACATAAAACGTACTTACCCAAAATAATAAAAAAAAAAGAAGCAAGCCCACACTTTACACAATTACACTTTACCTTACACCAGAGTACATTTTAAATCATGGAAATTACTTACTAAAACGTTCCTCAATTTAAAAAAGCTCAACTTTGGGAAGTTTGAAGCAGTTGTTTAGAGGCTAGAATGAAGTGCAAATATACCACACAGATACTCATATTTGGTTTTGATAGCAATAGTGCAAGAGACAGAATAATAAATCCGTAAAGGTCAGTTTTTGCATTTTCTACATCTAATTTGCTATAAAAGCTGACACACAATAGCGTAAACTTACTTTGTCTCTCTGAGTACTGTTTGCAGAAAATTGCCTATTGATTTGTTGGTGAAATGTATTGTACTCGTATCATTTTCCACCTCTGTATATCTGTAATAAAGTACCCATTTTTAATCATGCTTTTCTATGGAAATATTTGAAGTGAATGTTGATGGAAGAGGCAATCTGTAAATCTTCAGTGATGTCTTCTTCCAAGACAGACAGAGACAGTGTAATCTGCTCCGACACTTAAAGCGGGTCTGAGCTTTGAGACAGAGCTGTGGAGCTGTATGCTAAACCAAGATACTGTTATATTTGTTATGGTACAATGATTTCATATGGGAATTTAATCTGTAGAGTCAGTACACTAGTATGTGTACATGCCACTATTTCATAATCAGAAGTGGGTAGTACTCAGTTACGTTTATTTGAGTAACCTAAAAAAAAGTACTTATTTTTACCCCGATATTAATATATTAGTAATATTTGAATTGAAGCAACAGTACTCTGAAAGTACTGTGAGTAAATCTACAAGTGACTAATATATTATTATTATTAAATGATTTGAACATTTGTGTTTCTTGCACTTTCCCTTCAGATATGACATAGTTTTTGTGTCAGATTGTTGCATTATTTCATGTTTTTATCTTCAAAATACCTTCATTTACATTATAAAATGTCCCAACAAGAATATGATTGCTAAAAAATACATACAATTCTCATGAAAAGTCTAAATATTCTAACACAGATCAGCAAACGGTGTAATATGGGCCCTTTATCGGCTGTGTATCTGTTGATTACTTGAACTATTATTCGATCTCTGTGTGAATTTGCTGATCTGACTTTTAGCTGCAGTCGCCCACTCTCCCAAACTCTGTGACGCCGAACACTGGACTAGATTCTGTTTGCCCCGGCGCAGTGACTTTGACAAATCGCCCATACTTACCTTATCCTCATAGGTTCAAATTGACCATAATCAAGATAAATGCTCCTCGCTGCCCCAATTACATCCATATGGCCGGGGGCTCCTTTGGCTCTCATGTTTTAGCTGCACAAGAATCGATAAGTTATTTATTATGGACCTCCCTCCTATGAAGTCTGAAGGCAGTGGAGTAGGAAATGTGTGGGCTTTAATTCACTTTCACAGTAATCATGAAATTGTGGAGGGACAAATTGGGTTTCCCCTGTCAGGAGTGTGGATATGAAAAGACACGCCGCCTATACAAAGGTCTAACGCGGTTTTACTGTGTTCACTCCCACTGCTGAAAAGTACATTGTTTGGAGTTTGGTTTGGAGTTATACAAACAACTTAGATCATAAAGTCTGTTATCGCCGTTTCTCAAGCTGTGGTCTGCAGGCTGCCTCTGGTGGTACAAGGGGGCACTGCAGTTTGAGTATTTATTTTAGTTTAATTTCAGATCAGATAAATAAATAGTCCTAATTTAGGTCAGATGATGTCCAGGTGTAGATCTGGTGCTTGTTTTTGCATTGTACTTCTGAAATATCAGGTTTAATTTGGTGTGAACCATTGGTCTGGGTGAATAAAAGCCTTTATTTGTCAGTTTCTTCACATGTACAAGACAGACAAAGGAACTGAAATTGGATCTGTCACACATCTGTACATTTAAACACATAATACCTGGCATGGGGGGGCTAGACATGGACTGGACCAGAAGGCAGGTAGTAGAGGAAGAAAAAATGCAGCATAACATGAGGATAAGGGGAGGAGAACAAAAAAGAGACACCCCCCAGATCGCGCCCCTTACCAGGGCATAGTGTGGAACCAGCACACGCAGACAAAAAAAAAATAAAAACACCTCCGCGACATCAGCCATCTGGATCCTGCAGTCAGTGGCATTGGATACAACAGACCCGCCCCCCACCATACTGGGGGTTTAAAGATGCAAAGGAGTGGACACATTCAAAATACAATGTCAAATTAAGACTCTTGTTAAACGTGGTCCAGTGCTGATGATGGATTCCTGCGATATTTTCACAAACTCGACAAACTCCAGTCACGTTGCAGCACTGAGGTTTGTGCAGAAGCCAAAGGTGAAGCGCCCAAACGAACCAAAACAAACACGGTGACGCAGACATTACTTCAGTCTATTTTAGCGCCAGTACAGACTTTTAAGTTTGTGAAAAACATGTGCAAGGTTTTGTTTAAGGCTTTTGAGCATTTGTGGACATCATTTGCATTTGTCTGAGCTTTTCTTGCTTCAACTGGATGTAACAAAAGTTTTTTTTTTTTTTTTGGCTTGTTCCACTGTTGTGACCAACCAGATTCAGACAGACATCATTCATTGAGAGCTGTCCCAGAGTGATAATGTGTAGGACTCAATTCAGAGTGACACACATATCAATCTAGCGTGAGCCAGGTTATAGTGGGAGGGTATCCAGTATGAAATCTGCGCAATTAATTTAAACCCTTGAGGAATAAGAAACCATAGGCAGATAAATAAATCATTTAAAGACGCCTGACAGCTTGTTGTATAACATTTCCTTTTAAAGCAAACCCATTATTCTTGTTATACTCTCTTGAAGCTGTATTTAGCGTGATTTTTGCACGGCAAAGTCATCTTTAGGTCTATTTTTAAGACGTCACTGGTCCGATCAGCCCCCGTTTTCACCACCAAATCATCACAAAACTGCGACAATTTCAGTGCTCTTCAGTCCCTTTTTCATTTGATTTTTTTGTCGATACTCTTACCTTTGAACGACAAAAGTTTCCTTCATCTTTCTAGGACATATTTGCCTAGATACCTATAGAAATAAACTTAACTTTGTGTGCGTGAGTCTCCCCTCTCTCCTTAACTGACCTTAATAAGTCAGATGCTGTATGGTAATTGGTCCCGGCTCTCACAGAGGGGCTGGAGAGTGATGTTTGTCTGTGGAGATGAGACGCTCTGATGATGGCCCATTTTCTCTGCACAGACTCACTCACTGGGGTTTTGAATGTGAGAGTGTGACAGTGACACATTTGCTGTGTTCAAACCCTCCCTCTGGATTTAAGCTTCACTCATGTGTCTCCTCAACCTGTAACGCTCCACTCCAAATCTGCTTTTGACCTATTTTGTTTTGTCTGTCAATGTCAAACTGAAAAACGGGACGTATCAAGGTAAAATAACGTGAATGCTCCAGCTATTTACGATCTCCTGATTATGAACCGGAGACTGTGGACTCCTGCTACATACAGTATATTACAGTTTCTATGGCGACACTTCAGGATGGGTCAAATGCAGAGGACATACTGTATTTTCAAATAATTTAACTCCAAAGAAGAGTTAATAATTTGAATTGATAAACTTACATCCACCAATCTGAAATTCGGAGCATGAATTGAGATGAACAAAGAGACGCTTGTGTTCTATGGATGTGTCAATGCTCTGCTTCAAATGTTCCACAGTATGACATTAAATGGGTCTACTTTATTTTTCAAATAAACCTAGAAAAACAGGCATTCTGACTGTGGTTTACACCTTGCTGTTCCTTCATCCTGCTATTTAGACACTGACGTCTAACTATCGAAGAAGCGACATACACATATTTTTAAGCGTCCCACTACTACGACATTTATTTTTCCCATTTCGGAGTAGCGGCTCTTTCTATTCTTTCAAATATTCCGCTTTTCTGACATGAGCAATATTAATGTGATTAAACATAGTGGTGCCCCCAGAGTCCTACATGCTGTACGTAATGTGCATAAGAAAGCTATGGTCCTGATGATGATGCTTGGGCCGGTGCAAAGCACTTGATCAGAATACTTGGCCCGCATAGGATATCAGACAGTGGGAAAATGTCCTCACTGATAGCTGCGGGAAACAGTCTTGGGTTTTAAAAAAGAGCATAGGCCAACCTTTGGGAAAATATCTCATCTAAAATGGGCCCTTATTGCTTCATTTCATCTGTCTATCTATCTGCTTCCCAGCACCATGGACAGCGAGAGACGTGCCTGGGTAGACAATCGCAACTCTTTCAAATAAATAAATGACGTGTCGGAATAGCGATACCAAAAAGTGTCAGAAAACCAGCACGTCTAAATAGAGACATGTCGTAATAGCGGTGTGTTTAAATATAGGCATGTCGGAATGAATAGGCTGGCGACTACTGTGAGCGGGTTCGTCTCTCCACAGATCTGACGTGTAACTGTGACACATTTCAGACAACGCAATAACGTCTCCATGAAGAAAAGTATTTGACAGGAACTCCACCAGAAAAGTTACACAATGCACATTTAAGTACAAAAAAGTCCAAAATCCACTGGTAGATCATTTTACTCGTCAACTGAAATTTACTCAAAATCATGATAAAACATTCTTAATTCAAGTAATCGTAATTTGACTATCTTATATTTTTTTGCAACGGAGGCAGTGCTTGATTTTATAGAATAATCCGTTCAAATCATTTATAACTATGTGTAAAACGCCTTTTAAACTAGATACATCCAGTGGCTTTTATGCACAGTGGGGAATTCAAAGTTCCAGGGTCAGGTTCCGGTTCTTACAAGTGAAACTACATTTGTCTCATTCTACAGTGACAAATATTATGCGCTAACATTGTGTTAAAGCTTAGGGTTCACTTGCAGTTGAAACTTCTTAACAAGAGATCGCCACATCCATACCAAGCTGAGTCCTTCCTTTACACAGACTGTACTGAAGTGACTATTAAACCCGCGGCGCACACTCACCTGCAGATCCGCACATCCGCTGTTAACAATTCTAATGATTTCGTTCTCACCGTGAACTTTTAACCTCCCCCTGTATTCAGCAGCAGAAACGTATTCATTCCAGTTGCGGTAATGGAAGATTCCTGCGCTTAAAAGATGGTTGGGTTTTGCAGTAACAGGGGTAGAGCGAGCAGACGGTGGAATTGGACAGTCTCTCTCACTCTTTTTCTCTCTTTCTCCCATACACAGTGCGGTTCTAATGGTGTGTGGCCGGACTAATATTGGAGCCATGGGGCAGGGCTGCTGGATGGAGCCGATAACTATGCAGACAAATGGTCCAGTGTGGAGGGGTGGAGAAGGGGAGCATGGGAGGAGGGGTGTGGGTTACTGGGGGACAGAATGATGGGTGTGCTCTGCTGACCTTCACTTGGGTGGGAGGTAGCTTGGGTGCCATTAAGTTTATAAGCACGATTCTTAACCTTCATGTGTCTGAATCATATTATGAACTGGTAAGATAAGCTTTAATGTAGAATTTTAATGTACAGTTTTAAAGGGACAGTTCAGAATTTCGGACATAGGGCCTCATTTCCTAGTCAGCCAGAGTGTTGGAGACGTGTGGAGACACTTTTTAAAATTTTCCATCCAGTCCTTGCATTTGGAGAGGTTGCTGGTGCTAGGCTAACGCATGTCAATGGCCATAGTTGGCTAAAAACAGCCACTAAAAACAGTCTTACCCACTCCACAAAGCACCCGAAGCAAAACAATTATTACGCCAGACTAGGCAAGGCAAGGCAAGTTTATTTATATAGCACAATTCATACACAAAATAATTCAAAGTGCTTTACAGAATAGGATATACTTGAAAATCACAATTCAAACAAATCAAAACATAAATAGTAATCATAAAATTAAAAAGAGAGAGAGACATAAAATTAGAAGTTTGCTTAATGAGACATGAAAACCTTTCAGTGAAAACCTTTTCAGTCTGCTGATGTAAATGTCTGTGTTGATAGCATAATGTTTGAAATAAAACTAACTTTGCGTCGCATGAATCTATTGAGGGTATTTTCTCATATATCAGTCCGCCGCTGCCGAGCTTTTTATCATGAAGAACTCGCTGCTGCTGCTCAGACATAAATCCTTCAAATGCAAGGCTGGTTTTACTTCTAAAATTATTCTATCGCCACAGACATTCACATCAACAGTCTGGAGTTATAATAGTTTTGCCTCAGGTGCACTGTGGAGTGGGTAAGACAACTGTGGCCATTGACATGCACTAGCCTAGCACCAGCAACCTCTGCAAATACAAGGACTGGATGGGATATTTAAAAAAAATGTCTCCACACGTCTCCAACACTGACTCATGGGGAAATGAGGCCCTATGTCCCTTTATAATAAGATTCCTATTTTATTACAATGGGGTATTATGGGGGTGATTCAATTCACACTGTGGCTATGCAGGTCTGATGTCTTTTCTATTTCTGAATTCAAATCATTTAAACTCATCTATATTTTATTTTTTTGGCAGTGCACCAAGAATACATTTTTGGCTCATAGTGAAATTGAACACAGCTTTTTGGTAATACATAAAACAGACCAGTCCTTTCCACTTTTACTTTGCAGTTCAAATCGTGAAAAAGTATCACATGCCGTGGTCTAAGTGTCCTTGGCATCAAAATATTATTGATTTCACATTAACATCTCCGTTTGTTAATGTTTGTCACTTGTCGCTTGTGTCTGAGATATAATGTAGTTATAATCTATGACACCCTTGGATCATTATGTTATAATTTGCACATTTTAAACCACAATATTCATCTAAAACGACTTAATAAAACAAATCTGCTGACTTCTGCGCTGGAAAACTGTGGTGCCCAGTGGGAGCTGACGTCGGCGTAAACGTCATCACAACAAAGAGCTGTGAAATTGGAACCTCCTAAGGATAGCTGCACATCACACAAGCGAGTAGCTGATTACTCACTAAAATGATTACGCGATGCTACAGAATCCTACGCATATCTCTGATTAAGAAAATACATTTGGAGAACAAAGAAAGTACAGAGCAGTGGGCGTATACCGGTGGTGCTGAAAACAGGGGTTGATTGACAGAATGACATCTTTAAGTGAATAAAGATTACTCAAACATGCGCAAATTTAATTTATTTTCATTAATTTGTTTATTTGGATGGGACAGTGCATATTCATGAACATACAATTTGTATGAAACCACACATATTGATGTAAATACGCCGGATTTAGCACAAGTGCTAATTTCCATCCCTAGTCCCATATATAAAATACACATAATATAGACATTTGACAGACTCTACAAATACAACTAACAATATGCATAATACACAGTATAGTACAGTACAATAACCATGGCTATCATGACCTAAGGTGCTGTTAAAGGTGCTTTTTATAGAGTGCATTATAAGGTGCCTGCAATATTTACAGTACTATTTTTAAAGTGCTAGTGTCTACGTGTGTGTGTGTGTTTGTATGTCACTCCAAATACAACTTCAGGTAACTAATTTTGCATAATAGTTCTAATTTCAAGGTGGATTGTGTAACTTTTCTGATGGAAGGTCCATCAAATGCTTTTCTGCATGAAAATGTTATTACTTTATCTGGAATACTGTACAGTGTAGTATTAAACCTTTCTATGTTCCAGACCAAACCATACCGAATTACAGGTCAGATCTGTGGCGAGGCAACCCAATAGTTCCTTTTGTTTTCAGTGTTGACTTATCGTCTGGAAAAAGGGGAAGATACCATAAGATTACTCTTCTCTCTTCTGCTTTTCATTTATTTCTTGTATGGTTGATGTTGTGACACTGTTCATGTCTTTTTATACTTTATGAAAAAAAAGCAACAACACTCACAGTCAGAATGCTTGTTTTTCTTGGTATTTTTGAGCTATAAAACCACCTGTAACTGAATAAATGTAAGGCAGATCTGTTAACATATCCTTTAAAATATCCGTATCCTTTAAGGTTCAATATCTCTGAGCTGTATAATCTTTAGTCTTAGGAGCTGTTCTGCTATTTGAGTGAAGTGAACCTTGTAAGTTCTGTTGTAGCAACCGTAAGCTCTGGGGTCCACGTTCGGAAATACAACGTTGTGTTTTGTGTTTTGTGTAGCCCCGGTGAGTGTGTCATGTCTGGATATGGAGCGTGTAATTATGTCTACAGAGAGGAAGTCCTGTTCTGATCAAAGAGAATGAAAGATGTCTGAACATATGCCTGAGCCGCCGCTGTGACTGAAACACGCCCAGTTTGTTTACATTCAGACCTACAAGTTCACAAAGTCATTCATCAAATCAGTCAGAAGTGAAGTGTGTCAGAAACAGCCAAACAGCACCTGCGATGGCCTGGTTTTACTATGATATGTAGGAATAAACAACACAGAACAGACTGCAAAAAGCAATATCCAGTAGGGTTGGGCGGTATCCAGATTTTGATACCGTTAAACCTTCTCAGCATTTTACCGGGGTATACGGTATAACTGTGACTAATTAAGAATTTTGTAGTTTGCACCTAAACCATTCATAAACAGAAAAGCAGCATTATATTTGAACATGAGGCACAAGTACTGATCAAACCAAACTTTGCAGTGCGTTCGATCGCATCAGCATCAGTGCATGAGCTGTTTTTATCAGTACTTATACTGTATGCAAATGAGCCGTGTGGTTTTAAGTTTCGCTTCTGTAAAATGTAAACCAATGTGCGCAAAGCTGCATTAAACACATTATTACTCAAAGTATATAATGAGCGGAGTATCGGAAATGTAGAGCGGTGGTAGAGAGGAACGATCACAGCCTTTATTGTCTGCGTCGTTTTGATGCGCAGTTAGAAAGTTTTAGAGGTGCACGGCGGTCGACGTAAACACGTTTTGCGCAGAACCATAAATTGAGCTTTACCGTCTCCTCCGTGAAAGTCTGACTTTGCCCTCAAGCGGAAACTTTCTCATCTTCAGAGTTTCACTTCCCCTCATGACTCTCGGCGTTCAATAAAACACACAAAGCGTCAGCCAGTCTTTTCTTCTTACTCTCTGAGTGTGGAACGCTATTTCCATGCATTTGACACTTGAAGACGAGAGAGCGCAGAGGAGAGAAAGTCCATGCCATGGTTTTAGGTCCTTATACAGATTTTTGAAAATGACGTAATGAAACTGATACCGTTTCTACTTTTTGATACAGCAGGATACCGTATTACCGCAATATCGCCCAACCCTAATATCTAGCTAAGTTAAAATCACTCAAATGAAGAATATTTTACTTTATTTGAGTAGATTCAACAAAATTATCTAAAAACGGAACAAGTACCATTAGATTTTATTTCTTATTTTAGGTGCAAATTGTTCTTTTACTTATCTTAAGTGTAGCCAGATGTATTTTCATATTTTAACTACAAAAAGTCTTGTTCCGTCGGTAGATCATTTTACTTGTCAAGTGAAATGTACTTAAATCAAACTTTTTTTAATTTCAAAACATCAGTACATTCTCACATGTTAGAATCTGAATTTTGTGTTTCCTCTTCTTTCGAATTGCTTCTTTAAGGTTCAAAACTTCTAATGGTTACTTCTAAACTGTCAAAATTAACATGTAGAGAAAGTATAGACCTACATTTATACACTACCAGTCAAAGGTTTGGACACAGCTTCTTTATATTTACTCCTCTGTGCATTTTAGATACTGAAAACATCAATATCGAAAATATAAAGCCAGATGTATGAATGTAGTCAAGAACAAAACTCTACATATGTGTCAAATTAAACACCAGGGGAGTCGACAGTTCTGAAGAATCTAAAATATAAAACAAAGAAGATAGAAACAAAACATTCAATTGAAATATGAGTCCTTTTAATCTGAATGAATTGCATAACTCCAGGCATTGAAAAAGAAGAGCATAGCTAATGTTTATTTTTTCACCTGTCAGTAAAACTCTTTTATACAATATTGTGTGGGAGTTTTTCGAGTGTGTAATAAAGTTAGTGTCATTGGAGAATCAAAGCCAGGGGACAGAACGTGGCCTATTTTCAGTGATGTGTGAGAGGAGGTCCCACAGCGCTCCCCCTCCTGATCAGACGGCATTCACTTCTGTTGGGGACAATTAACAGAGGCTTTGTTTTCTCCTCTCCACCGCTCGCTCTCTGCTCGAGCTGTGGAAATGATCTGCAGAGGAAAAAACACGCCTGAAAATTACAAATAATGAAAGGACAAAAGACAAATAACTCATTGAATAATTAGATAGTTTTCAGTTGAAAAACTTACTAATTTCTCTTGTTTTGAAAGCAACTACAGGAGAATTTGCCTGATTTTTGCTGCGATTTCTTCTCCCAGAGTTCGGGGAGGCGACTTTGTGTCTTTGTGTATGATTTTTAAGAGGCTGCGCTCCTCGTGTATGGTGTCAATGTCAGATCGTAACCACCAAACATCAACAACGCTACAGCAGTCAATAAAATAGAGACGCAAGATACAAACTCGGGATATAGTGTAAATAATGAGAAGACTTTATTATTCACCTCTCATATCGTGGTAAATTTAAACTGCAACATCCCATCCACATTATCCATAGAAACGATCTTCCGCAAATAATGACATCACATGGACTGTGTCTTGTTGCATACGCTGCGTGGACTTCGCATTCTCCTGTGCACCTCTAAACCAGAACTAACACCAGGACTAAGCCAGGTCTAAAGCAGGTCTACACCATGTGTAAACAAGCATTAAATCAGGACTAAAACCAGGTCTAAACCAGGATTAAAACCAGGTCTAAACCAGGACTAAAACCAGATCTAAACCAGGTCTAAGCAAGGTCTAAAACCAGGTCTAAACCAGGACTAAAACCAGGTCTAAAACCAAACAAGAATTTGCAGGAGGTGGTTGCTACATTCATGTAGTTTTAAAAAACATGACAATATCAAGTAATCCAGTTACTTATTTAAGTAATTTAATGGATTACATTACAAACTACATTTTGGGGTATGTAATCTGTAATCTGTAGGGAATACAGTTTAAAGTAACCTTCCCAACACTGTCAACAGAATTATCAAATGTGTCACAATCAAACGGAAGTCAAAACTTCTGAAACGAAAAATGTTAATTTTTGAAGTGGAAAATCATCGGCCCGATATATGGTGCACATGTTGAATTGAGATGTTTGAATATGTCACATGTAAATTGTTGGATCCTGCAAGTTATTTTCGTCTTATTTGCTGGACTGACGTAGTCAGACTAGAACACTCCATCCATCAGCTCCTGGTCCGGCCCTTCCATCAAATTTTAGAACCCTTTGTGGCCCTCGAGCCAAAAAGTTTGCCCACCCCTGGTCTAAAACATCGGCACTATGAAGTGTTTGATTTCTTGTTAGTATCTGTACTCTGGCAGTATTTTTTTTTTTTTTTTGCAATCCAAGGGCGCCACCTGAAATCTTGCCTAGGGTGTCAAAATGGTTAGGGCCGGGCCTGGTTTACATCCACACAGCGCACGGACTGAGGTGAAGCTGCAGATTAGCGACAGTGACTCTACTTCCTGTGGACTTTATCACCAATCTTTTATGCTTTAAAAATCACGTATCTGAAGTATTGCACCACATTTCACAAATAATAACACTGTTTTGACTCATAAACTAAGTGCAGCGCTCAGATCTTTTGAACACTTAGTCTCGGAGTCTCAAAGCGAGTAGTTTTACTGTAAACAGGAAACAGCAGATATGATCACACTCACAGCTTTATAGCCTATTTTCCGCAGACATATCCCGCTGCAGTCTTTACGATCAGAGATTTTAAGTCTCATAAGATTCTCCTTGTGTCGATGGTGTGCACTTTTTGTCACACGTTTAAAAATCAATTTAGACCAAAAAATCCTGTAATGTGTGACGACCTTTAGGCACATCATTTTTTGTCACTGTGGTAAATAAAGTTTTATTTTTTTTTTTTTGTATAAAACAAAAGCTTCCTGACTTTAAAACTGTGTTTGCTGATTTGATTTCTTCCAGAAAATTTGCATATACAACTTATAGATCAACACAAACACAAAATTGACTCTTTTGAGATTTTAACATGTTTTAACAACTTTCCCTGATCAAAAACTGGAGCTGTATTTTGCTTTTTTTTTTTTTTTTTTTACACTTGTTTGAAGAATACTGTTTATTAACCCTGCTTCTTCTAAGTCCCGTAATAACATGCGACTTTGAATTCCCCAGTTTTGTGAAGTCACAGATAAACGTCTGGAGGTCTCCGATGCTGTTTTGAAACCCATTCACCAAAATCTGAGCATTTCTGTTTTCAAACCGCACTCATTGCAACTGCATGCTTCTGTTAACATGTGGGAAAAATGTGGCTAATTCGAGCTGCGGTTTGTTACGGAATAGTAATTAACCAGACTTCGACTAGAGAGTCATAAAACCAGTTCCAGTATTGGTGTCTATTGTCTGAAGATAGACCTTATTTTAAGTTCTTAAACATGAAATGCCAAAGCAAAGGTACTCAAGATCAACTTTAAAGGCCAACAACAATACACAACATACAAAAATGCATAATATTTGTTCTTTAAAAGGCCAATATTATGCTGTTTTTGATCTGTTATAAAGCTGTTTCCTCAGAGTTGTGTTTTGTTTCATTTACACACATTTCACACACAAATTCTGCATATTTAGACTCAGCTTTTCTCTCAAACAGAAAACACGCCGGTCCATGTCATGTGATAATACAGGAAGTGCTCCACATTTGGATCATTTCAGTCCTGGAATTGCCCATTTCTGAACAAAAGGTAAAAAGAGGTGATACATTGAAAACCACTACATGACATCACACAGTAGAACAGAGCATTTTGAGTTTTGGAGATGTAAACTGATGAATAATAAAGGATTATTCAAACATTTGTGATTGAAACAAAACATAATGACAATATTCTAACATGGCTTAAAGCTCAAAAGAGTCCATTTTCAACCCATAAGAAATATTTTGTCCTTCATATTTTAGAGTAAGTAGTAGACTTTTATATAGATTTTTCCCCCGTGTCTCTCCAGCAGAGCAGTTGTTAGAAGCAATTATCAGCTCAACAAGGCAGCGTGAGTCTCCAGAGCCCCATGTCAACATAGTGTAATTAGCTGTAATGTTGAAACATGGCTGTCCCCTGCTATAAAAAGACCTAAGCTGAGGGTTTAAGAGATCTATAGGTGCGAGCACAGGGACTGTCGTAGATAGGAGATAAATGTACCAATTTACTCACAATGCTCGGCGGTAAAGACTAATTAGACTGAGACACCGGCAAATGGGCTTAAGACCAGTGTAAGCAGAACAGGAAGTCTGTGATAAAGCAATAATATCAATTTGGTTTGTACAAGCTAATGTTGCATGTTTAAAGGTTCTATATTACGCAAAGTGTACTTCTGTGAGCTTTAAGTCATGTTTGAGTGTTGGTATATCGTCTAAAAAATACGTGGAGTTGTGTTGTGTTTCATCCACATGTTTGAGTAATCCTTTATTATTAGTTTATTAACCTCTCCAAAACTAAAAGTGGTAAAAAGTTTAGTAGTTTTTAAGTTAAAAGCTACTTTTTACCTTTAGTTCAGTAGAGATTGGCAATTCCAGGTCTGAAAATATTCAAATGATTGTAATGAAAGTGTTCGGAGTTTAAAAACACAGTGGAGCACTTCCTGTATTACCACATGATGTCACAAGGTGGAAAAGAGTGTTTTCAATTTGAGAAGAACTCACTTTTTGATGAACATTGTAACAGATCAGAAAATAACATATGTCCTTTAAACATTAATAAGTTTTTTATTATTATTATTATTATTATTATTATTAGTAGTAGTAGTAGTAGTAGTAGTAGTAGTAGTAGCAGTAGTAGTAGTAGTAGCAGTAGTAGCAGTAGTAGTAGTAGTAGTAGTAGAAGCAGTAGTAGTAGTAGTAGCAGTAGTAGTAGTAGCAATAGTAGTAGTAGTAGTAGTAGTAGTAGTAGTAGTAGCAGTAGTAGTAGTAGTAGTATTTAATGTAGTATAAGATTAGATTCATTGATATTTCTGTCCAAACCTTTGGCTGATATAAATTACTATGTCTAATTTGTCTATTTACAAATAAAACATTTGGACACTTTGTGTTACTTTGTAGGTATAGGTCTTTACTTTCGACATTTGATAAAGAAATTAATTGGTATCAAGGTAAGGATCTGTAAAACACATAATTATCATATCACAAATGTCATATCGGCTGGAATTAAACTTGTTAATGTCACTTCAATGAGCTCATTACCTGCACCAAATTAAACTTAGACACAGTTGGGCTTCACTGAGCGGGTCATTCGGGCTGTCATTGATCATCTCTGCTTACTTAGGGAGCAGTCTGGGCTTTAGGATGTTTAAACAGGTTTACCTTGAATCATTCTTACTGTGAAGTTGGACTCTTTGAATGGATCTTCAAATGGAACAGGAAACCAAAGTTCTTGTAGAGGTGCAAATCCAAGAAACAGCAAATAAAAGCAAAAGTGCATAGCACATTCAGACAGACGATGTCCAAGCCTTTGTCAGATCACATTTCTTACTTTCTTACATTTCTTACTGTGGTCCAAAGCAAGAAATATGATCTGACGAAGGCTTTTTTGAAAAATAAAAAAGCTTTTTTTTTTTTTCTTTCCCGAAATGTAATTGAAAACTTAAATAAGCTTTTGGACATCGGCCATCTGAGTGTGCTATGCATTTTTTTCACTCTCCGCAGATCTCACCTGTAACCGTTCAAAATAGCGAAAAAAAACCACCAGGATCATGCAGAGCGGGTGAATACAAACATTTTAAAACCAGAATGAGGAGGCTCACAGCCACAGTTACAGAGAGAGAGTTGACGTTTTTCGATACAAAGTAAATTGGAGCCAGAGTCGATGGAACCAGAAGAACGGCCAGACTCACTTCCTATTTGGACGGCGACGGTTAGCAGGTTAGCTCTGTTCATTTATGGCAAAGGAGAGAGTTCAATGTGTCAACTGGACAAGAGTTTCTTCGGTTGAATACTTTTCGCTGCTCATCCAAGCTGCTTCCTCAGTTCTGGTCAGAATGTTGGAGAACACGGCCTTAAACCTGCCTGCAAGGGGGAGGAGATAGATACCAAGTCTATTTCAATAGGCCTAGCTAACAACAGAAACTAATACCTTACTAGGTTACAGTTTCTGTTGTTTGCTAGGCCTATTGAAATAGACTTGAGAGGGGAGCGTACCTATGTTCCCACGGCCCATTGGTCCCACAGCATATTTCCAATGTTCCATGTTCCCACATTTCTAAGAAAAAATCAAATTCAGGCCCTATGTTCCACAACTAACCCTAACGCCGTGGGACCAGTGGGCCGTGGGAACATAGGGCTGACCCCCTTGAGAGTGGGGTCAAATTAGCATAATCATACAGGCCATCATGGATCTTCTCACAGCTCTGGGCCTAACCTGGCTGCATCTATTGTTTTCTTAATTTGTTTTGAGGTTTGAGAATGGAGTTATGGATTGGAGAGAGCGTTTACACCGAAACAAAACACCATATCAGCATATTGGAAACAATTTGCATCCACACATGTTGTGCCTGAATCGCCAGAAACGCTAGTCACATAACTAGCCTGGCGTCATGTCATCACGTCACAACACCACGTGGGCGGTAAAAACAAGGAGCTGAGCGCTGTGTCTGAAGTTGCCGTAGTTCTATGGAAGTTGCAGCAATCGAATTTGAGCCAAAGAAGATGGTAAATGTGAAAACAGTCTTTTCGTGGACCAATGCCGTTTCCTGTTTGTCTAGAGTTTGTCCAAACTGTTTTCCGCAATAGCGTCACATTCCCGATGTCACAAACCCAGTGAATCAGGAAGGCGCAAGTCACAGTGACGCAGTCCAATAAGGACAGCAGCTAGAGCCCCGACGACAGCGTATCAGTGTTTTCATCTGTCCACACGGCGATCTGTACTCAGGCGAATACGTGGGAGCTGGTGTATCCAGATCGTTCCGTCTCTGGAGCCGTTTTCCATCGAATTAGTGTGGACGAACACTGCATCTGCAACGAATATATACTTGTGTGGACAAGGCCGGAGACAGATGGTGTCTGAGTCCTCTATTTCTGTTTAAAGAAGGGTTCTCTTTTTTAACAAAAATAGCCTCTTTAACTCCACGTTCAACCCAATTCTTCTCTATGGCGAAGATCTGCACTTCACTGTCCTCAAAAAAGTGGGCTGTGGCTTTTAGGTGGAGTTGGACAGCAGAATGGGGTCCGCCCTGGCTCTCTCGTCTGTGTTGGTACATCCTCTTGTGTAGTGGCTGGTTTGTGTCTTCAATGAAATGTTCACTGCAGTCTTCAGTGCACTGAATAGACCACATTGCTTTGTTTGGGGCTCTGCGTTTTGTCCTATGGAGGGACCAGTTTCTGTCTTAAAGTGTCTGTGAGTAGACTGGGATTTCATGTTGTCTGAAAATCCCCTGTATAGTTACGCCCCTTTCTTCTGCGTTCTTGTTTCTTATCTCTCTTTGTTTATATCTGCCTCCACCTTGCAGGCAGATTTAAGGCAGTGTCCTCCAGCATTCTGGCCAGAACTGAGGAAGCAGCTTGGATGGGCGGTGAAAAGTATTCAACCGAATAAACTCTTGTCCAGTTGACAAGTTGCCGTGGATTGTACCTGGACGGAGGGATTTTACACTCTGTTCATTTATATATACAGTCTATGTAATATGGCGTAGTGGCATCATCGGCTTGTCTCATGAAGATACGTTTAATGTCATACTGTGGGACATTCCAGGCAAAGCAATAACATCTCCATGGAGACGATCAAGCGGCGTACCATTACCAATCTCAACTAACCTCAATGGTTTTAATTAAATAAGCTCTAAATATCTCCCTAAAGCTGTGGTATCAAAACTTGAAAAACTGAATTTTCATAGAACTTTTTCATAGAATTTTCATCCAACGAAACTGAGCTCAAAATAGTCGCCTGATTTACAATTTCCAGTGCCCAAATTTGCAATACAAAGGTGCTAATAGAAATCACAGGCTTTGTATTTTCTGGCCTGTCAGGTTTAATCTACTGTATGTAACTAACTTTGAAGTAGCCTCCCCGTCCTCTCAGCTCCAGAGCCTCACCTCAGGCTACTGTTCAGGGAGCCTCATTTGTAAAACCTGAAAATCTCTGTCTCAATTTAAAAAGAAGAAAAGTTAATCCTATTTAAATATATCATGCTATATTTTTCCATTGAATTTAAATATATATTAGACAAATACATGCTAAAAATGAGTGAAAGCAGTGACGAAAAGCACTTAATTCCCACTTTGACCAAATTCTATTGTTGTATCCTCAGGCAAGACACTTCTTTGCCTTGTATGAATGTGGTGTGTGTGTGTGTGTGTGTGTGTGTGTGTATAGCTCACCACTATTGAGTATTGGTTGAATTGTTGAAATGTTAGCACCCAAAAAGTTACATAATGCACCTTTAATGATGAATAAATGCCTCCAAACATGTTACAAAACACACATGAGCTTTCATATAGTCAGGGTTCTTGCAGTGTCTTAAAAAGTCTTAAAAGCATTGAATTTATGAATTTGGGAATAATATCTTTAAAAGACTTGGAAAAAGTCTTGAATTTTTACATCTGGGTCTCAAAATTTGTGCATTAAGTAACTTCTCCGTGTTGCATTTTTCCTCAAAAGTTTAATTTGTCAACTGCCATTATTTGGGTAAATAATGTAGCCTAAATAAAGATAAATAAACCAATAATTGAGAACGTAATGGAGCCCTGGGTCAAAATACGATAATATAATATACTCAATATACACTGAAGATCACACCCTACATCACCACAAGCAACAAGCCAAGCAGAAGCACGTAATATCAAAGAAAATCTCAGCAGAACACAAAGTTTGATTAACGTTATGTTGTTTTAATGTTCAATCTACGTTCCTACCCTCACCTATGGTCATGAGCTCTGGGTAATGACCGAAAGAACGAGATCGCGGATACAAGCGGCCGAAATGAGTTTCCTCCGCAGAGTGGCCGGGCGCTCCCTTAGAGAT
Source organism: Odontamblyopus rebecca (assembly GCA_030686955.1). Lineage (NCBI taxonomy): Eukaryota > Metazoa > Chordata > Actinopteri > Gobiiformes > Gobiidae > Odontamblyopus > Odontamblyopus rebecca. The sequence goes on along the minus strand of CM060670.1, from coordinate 11,494,707 downwards.
AGGGTGAGGAGCTCGGTCACACGGGAGGAGCTCGGAGTAGAGTCGCTGCTCCTCCACGTCGAGAGGAGCCAGCTGAGGTGGTTCGGGCATCTGGTCCGGATGCCTCCTGGACGCCTCCCTCGGGAGGTGTTCCGGGCATGTCCCACCGGTAGGAGGCCCCGGGGAAGACCCAGGACACGCTGGAGGGACTATGTCTCTCAGCTGGCCTGGGAACGCCTCGGGGTCCGTCCGGAGGAGCTGGAGGAAGTGGCTGGGGAGAAGGAAGCTTGGGAGCCCCTGCTTAGACTGCTGCCCCCGCGACCCGGCCCCGGATAAGCGGAAGAAGATGGATGGATGGATGGATGGATGTTTTAATGTTGGTTTTACATTACCGCGCGGCCCATTTCATGCTGGGGTTAAGGGGACGAGTCTGTCTACTCCCCTATATTCCTTTGTTTGAGAAATAAATGAACACAAATTCAAGAATTTTGTTTTTCTTTGCCGGTAGGTCTACAAAATAGGCTGTGAAATAGGTTTTTATATAACTTTTTCTATCTATGGTATTAAAAAAGGTCTTTAAAACTCATATTTAACTTGAAGAAACCTGTAGGGACCCTGTATAGATGTTAAAACAGACCTATTGCACAAAATCGACTTTTCGAAGCTTTTAGTTGTTTTCTCTTCTCGTTTACCTTCTCAGAGTTGTATTTGGAGAGATTCGTGCATAAGTAATCACTTATTTTCAAGATGCCATATTCCCGATCAATCACTGCCACCAGTTTACACCCACTGCTCTGTACTTTGTTTGTTCTTCAATTTAATTTTCTTAACATGAAGGATTCTGCAGAGTAAAAAAAAATCTGCTATTCACAGCTACACGACTCTTTGTTATTTACAGTGCAGTGACATCAGCTCTCAGTGCCATTGCGGTTTTCTAACGTGGAAATCAGTGGACGTTTCTTTTATTAAGTCGTTTTAGATGAATATTGCGATTTAAAATTTTCAAACTAGGGTGACCAGATTTTTTAAAACTAAAAACTTGGACACACCCGGGTTGGGGTGGTGGGTATAAATAAAATAGTGAAAAAAGTGTGTAGTATTGTCCTTTCCTGACTCACGTGTAGGTCAGTGTTTAAAATAAAATATTAAAGTGTATATAATATAATGACAAATACAATTTATGCTCCTCTGGTTTAGACCTGAAATAGACCTGATATAGTCCTGGTTTAGTCCTAGTTTAGACCTGGTTTAGACCTGAAGTAGTCCTGGTTTAACCCTAGTTTAGACCTGAAATAATCCTGGTTTAGACCTAATATAGTCCTGGTTTAGCCCTAGTTTAGACCTGGTTTAAACCTGAAATAGACCTGATATAGTCCTGGTTTAGTCCTAGTTTAGACCTGGTTTAGACCTGAAATAATCCTGGTTTAGACCTAATATAGTCCTGGTTTAGCCCTAGTTTAGACCTGAAATAGACCTGATATAGTCCCGGTTTAGTCCTAGTTTAGATCTGGTTTAGACCTGAAATAATCCTGGTATAGACCTGAAATAATCCTGGTTTAGACCTAATATAGTCCTGGTTTAGCCCTAGTTTAGACCTGGTTTAGACCTGAAATAGACCTGATATAGTCCCGGTTTAGTCCTAGTTTAGACCTGGTTTAGACCTGAAATAATCCTGGTATAGACCTGAAATAATCCTGGTTTAGACCTAATATAGTCCTGGTTTAGCCCTAGTTTAGACCTGGTTTAGACCTGAAATAGACCTGATATAGTCCCGGTTTAGTCCTAGTTTAGACCTGAAATAGTCCTGGTTTAGCCCAAGTTTAGTTCTGGTTTAGACCTGAAAATAGACCTGATATAGTCCTGGTTTAGACCTTATATAGTTCTAGTTTAGACCAGGTTTAGATCTAGTTTAGACCTGATATAGTTCTATTTTAGCCCTAGTTTAGTCCTGGTTTAAACCTGAAATAGTCCTGATTTACTCCTAGTTTAGACCTGGTTTAGACCGGAAATAGTCTTGAAATTGACCTGATATAGTCCTGATTTAGATCAAATTGCTCCAAAATAGGGACACCTGGGACATTTCTTGTATAAAACTGGGACAAATCCCTGGTTTTGGATAAATCTGCAGGAACAGGGGACACAGGGCTCAAAACTGGGACTGTCCCGGGGAAACAGGGACTGCAGTGACGTCGCCCTGGTTCAAATTACAACATAATGACCCACGGGTGTCATAGATTATAAGTATAGAGCAGACACAAGCACAATAGGTCGTCTTTAAGAAAACTGCAAGTCAATAAAACCAACTCTACTACGAAAACATCCCCTTAAAACAGTTATGACACGTGCATAGTTGCAGCCTGAGCATTGCCACGAAGTACGAATACAAAAACCTGAAAATGTCACACGAATAAATGACTGATTACACCCCTCCTTTTCCCCTCGCCATTTTCCAATCCGTCCCACGCTGAGAGCTGCGGAAAAGGATACGGGCGTTCATTTGGAGCGAGTAAAAATATCAGCGGCGTGATGTGCGGATAAAGACAGAGTCCACGGGGCACGGAGCCTCTCTCAACCGGCCATTAGAAAGTCATTATGAGCCGCTTCTTTGATTGATCCTTTTCCTGGGACCCTCGCTACGGCGTAACAATTAACCCGTAAGCTATTAAATGTTGGCGGTGAAAAGAGAACGGCGAAATAAATCATACTTTTACGGCGTCCGATTCGGGAGCAGAGGACTTTATTAAAATGGCATATTGGATTAATCTGGAAATATGGGAGGAGGGGTGAGGACTGGACAAGGAGAGGGGGGAGGGAAGCAGCTTTACGTTGGATTACATGAGTTAAACGTCGCCATGGTAATAACAGCCGTCGTGTTTGTTTAGCGCCGAAGAAGAAGAAGGGGATGAAGTGGGGTAAGACAAATGGATGAATGTAATACTGTTAAATTAAGTTAGAAAAGGGACATAATATTAAAAATGTTATATACAATTAGACTAAAATGAATAAAATTAAAACATATTGTCCGAATGTCCAGACTATTCCCTGTCAGCGCGGATTTCCCAAATATGCACGGATTTCTGTCCTGTGTGCGAATGTTTCTGAGGGCTTTCGTGCTTCATGCGACAATCCATCGGTAAAATCGGTTCGAGGTCAGTAAGCACAGCCAGAATTAATACATACGTAAAGCGCACTGATGATTTTTGAGAAAAATAAAGGATTTTAAAGTGCCTTATAGTCTGAAAATAAAAACTCAGTAGATAGAAGTGCTGTTTTATGGCACCGTAGATCCTGATTCTGAACAAAACACTCTTAAATAAAGTGTTATAGTGTTAGAGGTGCCAGCGTTAACCACTTACCTAAACTAGGCTTCAGCTGCTAAAAGCATCCTTTTCTGTTCTGTGTCTCGGCTGAGGTCCAGTCGTTTTCCTGAGGCTGTCAGACTTTTGAACGGTGCACACTGACTTCCTGCATACACCGCATCTCTATCTTGCCACAGGTTTTATTTCAGTGGAAAAAAAAGAATATCTAGGTAAGTTAAAACGACTTAAATTAAGAACATTTTACTTAATTTGAGTAGATTAAACTCGACAAGTCAAATTATCTGCCAGTGGAATAAGTGTGTTTTTCTCATTTTAAATTTAGCAAGATGTATCTTCATATTTTAAGTACAAAAAGGCAGATAATTTGACTTGCCAAGTGAAATTTACTCAAATCATGATAAAACTTTCGTTATTCAAGTTATCTTAACTTGACTAGATTTTGTTGTACACACTGCAAAAAAGGCCTATCAAAAATAAGAAAAAAATACCAATTTTGAGGTAAAAAATGCCCTATTTTAAGTGAAGTTATCTGCCAGTGCAGTAAGAAATTTTCACTTACCAAGTTTTCTTAAAACAAGACGAAATATGAATCTTGAAAACACTAGTTTCAAGTATTTATGGCGAGATTTTTCACCTTATTGGTTTGAGAAGGAAGTTAAAGAGGCTTAACCTGGCTTGACTTAATATAAAAAGAGCTTAGAATAAGTTGTAATATCTAGATAAGATATATCAGGATGGAATATCTTGAAACAAGTAAAAAAATCTCATCGCATTAAGTAAAATTGATCGCATTTAAATTGATCTTTTAGGATGAATCTGCTTAATTGAAGTCAGTTTAACTATGCTAGAAAATCCTTTCTTTGCGGCGCACGTCTGTTGGAACTGCTAAACGCTCTTGATGTACTTTTAATATTGCTTATTTATTATCGTTTTTCTGTCTTTATCACTGGGCCTCGAGGAACACATTTCGTTCTGCCATGTGTGTCTTTCGCATGCTTGAATGACAAATAAAGAACCTTGAAACTCAAAAGAGTGATTATTTCCACATCTCAAACAAAAAGCAAATAATCCAGTTTGACAAAAGCTTGATTGGTTATTATTCGTCCATAAATACACGTGTGCCACTCTGATTTCATCATTATTTACGTTTTGTCAGAATTAGCTGACCTCTTTTCACCCAGGGCACTATATAATGAGGGGTTAGGGACTAGGGTGGACATTCGGACACAGGCTACATATAGCGTGACCAAATTTTCAGAATCAAAAACTGAGATTGACGACGGCTAAGAATAAAATTGTGAACCAAGTGCGTAATTAAAGAAAACGGTCCATTCATGACTAACATGCGAGTCAGTATAGTCACATTTGCTTTGTGTTTTGGTCATTTTTAAGCGGCTTTTCTGTATTTTACCTACACAAATGACAACGTGTGCCTCTCTTTACTGTGGACAGGGATCAGATTGGTAAAAATAGGGACACCTGGGACATTTCTTGTATAAAACTGGAACAAATCACTGGTTTTGGATAAATCTGCTGGGACAGGGGACACAGGGCTCAAAACTGGCACTGTCCTGGGTAAATATGGAGGTCTGGTCACCATAACAATACAGCCTCTGTTTAATCCAGTGCAAACACATGATCTGTCTCGAAGAAAACTGCCCGTACCTATTAAAAGTTCTTCTTTGTGGCGCTCGTTCATTCACAGATTTGGAGCCATGAGGTGTAAAACGACACGGGCACATCTGTCATAAAGATATATTATTAACTGAAGTGTTAGTGATGTGTCAAACCTGTGTTGAGGGGAAAATATATATTTTCACCTCTTAAGCTGGTGAGCCACATTTAACTTCGTTGGATTCTTTTTTAAGCTTGTACTGATCAAATAAAAAAAAGGGCAAACACTTTTAAGCCATATACCTGCAGATAATCATTTTGCAAAAGTGCCAAGGGCAGTATTTTACATTAACAGTTCAGATTTTATTTATTAACAATCATATATTCAGATAGAGCGCTGGTGCCTAAATAACTCGGTATAAAATGAACTGTTTTATAACCAAAGGTGTGATCCACAAATAGAGAATCGTATCATTATCAGGGACGGACTCCACACACTTTCCATAAACATTTTACGGCTTGAAGTATGTTAAAGGGCCCATATTATGCTATTCTCTGATCTAAGTTATGTTACGTGGTTTCCTCGTCAAAAACATACCTAGAGTTGTGTTTTGTTGCATTCACACACGTTTTAACACACAAACCCTGCAGTCTGAGCTCTCCTCTCAGACAGAAAACACTCTGTTCCACCTTGTGATGTCACGCGCTAACACAGGAAGCATTCCAGTGTATTTAAACTCTACACCAGCGGTGTCAAACTCATTTTGGTCCGGGGGCCGTATGCAACCTACTTTGATCCCAAAAGGGCCGGATCAGAAAACTTAAGATTATATTCCTCGAGCAACACCACTTGTTCCAAACACACTGAGCACAGATTTCCCATTCACCTCTGTCAACAAATAAGAATTAGACTATTTTTCTTGGGAAATCCTGAACTCAGCATCTGCTTTTCTCATTTTTTGACATTTTGCTGATGAGGGTCACGGTTGACAGTTAAAACGATCGTCCTTTAAGAGCATTTGGAAAGTCTTCATTTGTGCTGCTCTGGTGGGAGTCGCAACGTACAGAAACGCCGGAGACGCTGCTATGCTAAACGGTGCAGAAAATGTACAGAAAAATCTGAAAATTTTAAGTATTTTAATAGAAAAATCAGCCGAGGGCCAGATTAAAGGTCTTGGAGGGCCGGATCTGGCCCCGGGCCGCATGTTTGACACATGTGCTCTACACTTTAGCTAGAAATTTGATCATTTCAGCGCTGGAATCGCCCGTCTCTACCAAACTAAAGGTAAAGCTGTTAACTACCACTTCAGACTTATAATAAAATGTTGCTCAAACATGTGTGAATGAAACAAAACACAACTCCAGGTATGTTTTTGATGAGCTAACGGCATTAAAACAAGACTTAGACCTCACAAAAGTCAAATTTGTGCACAACAGGACCTTTAAATATAAGACCATCCATTTGTAAAATATAGTACCACATTTCGATTTGCTTCTGTGTGCTTATTATTAAATATCTGATCCCCATTGTGTTCGGACACGGGCACATCTTGGCAGCAGGACTTGAACAGCCAATCAGCAATCGAGCTCTGTGCCCTGTATCTGTGTAATGACTTATGTGCTTCCTGTAATACCGAAGCCATCAGGGCCCATACAAGAACATGAAATTCAATTCTTCTTTTGCGCTGCGCTTTTGATTCGACCTGATGGAACTGGCCCACACCAAATTTAATGTTCTTTCATCCAGCACTCAGCCTTGTATAACCCAGCGCAGAGGAGAGAGGTACGGACAAAATGACAAAAGGCTCATCCTACTCTTAGAAATGTGCTTAAATGTACATGTTAAACTTACATTTGAACATTTTAAAGGCTTAAAGAGGCGTATTATTCTATAGGATAAAGGTAAAGGGCCCATATTGTGCTTTTTTCAGATCTATGTTATAATGTTTCCTCATTTACACATGTTTAACTCGTAAACTCTGCATATTTAAATAAAAAACACGTCATATTGTCATGTCATGTGGCAATACTCAATGTAAATGAAACAAAACACAACTCCATGTGTTTGTGAGGAGGTAACTACATTATAACATGACTTAAAGCTCAAAAGAGTCAATTTTGCGGAATATAAGACCGTTAACCCATATTTAGATCACCATGTCTCCTTTTAATGTTTTGAAAATGTAATATTCACCAAAAACAATGTATTAAAATGTTTAGTTAGATTCAGTTTGTATTCTGTCCTTCTATATTGATGAAAAAATCCATGTGAGATGATATTTGAGCCGAGTTTTCTGATAGACTTGTACTGCTAATTTATATTAATTTTTTTTTTTTTACATTTTTCATTATTATTATTATTATTTCTTTCTTTTTTTTTACACTTTTCATTATTATTATTATTATTATTATTATTATTATTATTATTATTTATTATTATTGATTTATTTTACATTTTTCATTATTTTTTTAATTATTCAGGTACCTTCACATTACAAAAACAGAAAGAGGAACAAATGAAATCGCCACCAAACCATAAACAAATGAAACAACTAAAATCCAACTGACCTCTTCTTATTTTCACAGTTTCACAAAATAAGTCTTTCTTTTTGTTCAGTTTGTCTCGTAAACTACACATTTCATTGCCCACAGACAAATATACGATCACTGTGTCCAACATGTGGTACTTTGTAACGGTCAATTACTGATGGATGGAAACAGAGGCTGTATAATTACATGTCAGATTGATTGAATGAGAGGGAGAGAAACTGTGTATTTTCCCAATAACAGGCTTTTATTGTATTACACTTGTGCCTATAGCTGTAACTATAGTGCAGCGTGTATATTTTATGTACATTTGATCCTGGAGCGAATACACTACAGGAAACCAATCATTCATATCATTCATTCATAAAACAATGGTAGATTATGCAAAAACGTTATGCAAATACAGTGTGTAAAATATGAATTCAGTTTAATGTGCTCTTTATAATGTTTATTTCGTTGTGTTTGCATTTATTGCTCAGAAATATCTTGTCGAACGTGCTTCAGCGGCTTCGCCTTTCCACAGATCTGACCTGTAACTTGTTGTGTCGTTTCCATGGTGTTGGGTTCAAAACAGGTTAAACACCATCTAAAATATTCAGAAGAAAGACAAGAGAGATTATTCAGTTTTACTCGCGAGGAGAACGGATCGAGACGTGCTCAGTTACACTCTCCAACCCGCTCTGAAGCACGGCCCGCCGTCTCCTCACTTTTATTTACATTAGGATGACCCTGGTTACAATGGGTATCGCTGCTCTAAGGGAAAGGGGGAAAACAGCAACGATACCAAGATATGACAAATAAAATAAAATATGATTATGCATTATTGATCAAGGTCGGACTGTAGGCTGAGCGCGGTGACCACGCTGGAGTTTGAGCACATTCAGTTCATGTTTTGCCAAAATCAAACAGCTCCTTGTCGCATAGACTGATAAGCATGGCTCCAGCCAGGCATCGGCTCCACAGCAGTGGAAAAATACTGCACACAGTTTTCAAGCACAAAAGAGATTATTGCAAGTACACAAATATCTAACACATGATTAAGACAAATATGGGATAATATACATAATGATTCTAACATTTCCTCCTGTTTATCACATATTTGTTAGATAAAATCATTTATAACCACTTCTTTCGATTTTCAGCTACAAACTCATAGATAAATAAAATAAGCTTACACTCGGAGGTTTATGTTATTTACATAGGTGTGTCTTTTTCGTCTCTGAACAATGTGGCAAAAGCCTCAGTGGAGTCCTCAACGTCAGAGTCACCATCAGCCAAAAGATGGATCTGAACTGCCCTGTCCTCTGGACCAGGGGCAATTGCTGTGGTGATTAAAGCGGTTGACTAGACTACAGATACAGGGAATACAACAGCATCCACACAAGGTCAATATTGCGGCGAACACGGCTACTGAGACCAGTATTGAGCTCACGAGTGCTTTATATCTGCCAAACACCCCCAGCCAGTCATCCCACATTGATTGGTCGATGCCAGACTGCTCCTTCATGCGCTTGTTGAGGGTACGAAGACCCTCTATTGCTTTAGTCAAGCTTCCATCGGATGCAGTATTATTCGGGATAAACGTGGCTGACAAAATCGCGCACACGGACCCTTTCTACCAAGAGCATATCCAAAGCGATTTTGGAATGATATCAGTGATGTGGCTGCTAACTGCTCGTGCACTGCCTCAAAGCCTGCCTGTGTCCAGTTGCCCAATTTCTGTACGTTGTAGTGGACGTTGTTTATTCGGTCTACATTTTTGTTAGGTGTGATTGGAAAAATTGCTGCAATTATAGGTATGTTTTCTAAACCTGTTGCAATCTGATCTGACAATTTTGTATTCGTTGGGAACTCCTCTGGGCACTCCTATTGCGTCAATATAAGTGGGATCATCATCTCCTAACCTCTTAGAAGCTCTTTTGTCTCTATGCCATTCTTGTGGTAATAGACTACTTGTTGTTCGTAATAAGTCCTGGGCCGAGAGGGGATAAATGTGTCTCCTACATGTAACATAGTATAACACCATTCTAAGGACAGGTTACCTAATATCTCCCCTGTGCCTGTCATATTAATACATGTATAATTCGCCATAAGAACATTTTTGTTAAACAATGGTTTTCTCTTTTCTAGGGGTGTGAGTGGATAAACTGAGTCCCAGAATGTACAGTTGGCTTGTGGAACAGTCTTTTGCATAACGTCAACTACACAGTCTGGTGACATAGTCGCTGGTACCACACAAAGTATTGGTCTGGGCCCTAAGCACACAACACAATCAGAACCAGCAACCAGTTGTTGTTTTGTCCTGAAATGCCAGTAGTGATTTGGAACCATTCATCTGTAGGTAGTGGTCCATTAACAATTTTGATTTTCATTTTTGTCCTTGTTTTTGGTCCTAGGGTCAGGTTGTCAATGGGGGTGTCTGTTTTAGATGTATTAGAGTTACCTTTGGTAATATTAGGGCATATGGACAACACAGTACATGGGTCTTCTCCACTCTTGTGTACACATAGGGCAAAACTAAAACAGGGGTGTTCATCATAATGCGCATAATTTATTCCCCGTGATGGTAATGGTAAAGTCGTTGTATTAAAGTGCAATACAAAGTTGGATTCCCATTTATCTTTTGCTTTCCCAAAATTAGAATTTGAGACCAATTTTTCGCCATAGGGCTCCACCCATATGAATCTTTAGCCCATGTGGAATCAGTAGTGGAGAAGACGTCTTCGGACAGTGTCAAAGGGGTATGAAGTAAGGCTGTCACAGTCTGTGCAACCATCCTTTCTACTAACCCAGTGCTTTGAGGGTGGTAGGCACAATGATTTTTTTAAAATCAATATGGAATAATTTCCCAATGTGTGAAATTAGACTGTTTACAAAGTGTGTACCATTATCACTATAGATTCTCTCAGTTATGCCAAATCTTGGTATTATATCTTTACACAACGCCTTAGCCACCGTCAGAGCGTCTGGTGTTTTGGTTGGAAAAAGTTCTACCCATTTAGAAAATGCGTCTATTATCACTAAACAATATTTCTTGCCTTCACTTTGATTTAACTCTATGAAGTCCATATGAATAATTTGAAATGGATATTGGGGTTGTGGAAATTGTCCTCGCTTGGGTCTTAAATTTCCCTGTGAGTTGTGTTTTGCACATATCAGACATGCTCTACAAAACATTTTTGAGTAAGAATTGAACCCATAGGTTGTATAATGTTTCTCTATCTCACCCCCCTGTTGAGACATGAGTCTTACCATGGCTCAAAATTGCTCATGCCCATTTGTATAGATTTTTTTTGGAAGGATGGGTTTATTTTGGGGACATATGTAAATGCCATCTTTTATGCCATTTATTCTACAAATATTAATTTACTACCAGCAATGGGTTGATCCAATAAATCCGGTCTGCTTTTAGTTAATGTCTCTGCCAATTCCTGACAGTCGTGTACCTGACCTTCATCTGGCAGTGGGATTAAAGTCGCGGGGTTTAAAGTTGTGCATCTTTCTAGAGTCAAATGAGGCTGTGATAGCAGGTTCGCCATGCAGGAGACGAGCAGGGGATAAGAAGGTCATATTTGTCTGTAATAATAATGCTGAAACAGCATGTGGGACCTTTAACGTTAATGGATGAAACAATACAATGCCTGCACTCACTTCTATTGCCATGGAGGCCGCTATAACAGCCCGAACACAAGGTGGCAATGCACATGCTACACTGTCTAATTTTGAGGAAAAATAAGCTATTGGTCTAAGCTTGTCTCCGTATTTCTGAGTCAACACTGATGTCATAAAATGCCCTTTACAGTCCACCATCTGAATGAATTCTTTACTGTAATCTGCAACACCAGTGCTGTACTTGACACTAACGTCTGTTTTAAAATGCAGAATGCACTTTCTGCCTCTTCTGTCCATACAATTGGGTCTGTCATTTTCATTTGCTCCTCATACATCAGTCTCTGCAATGAATGTGTTATTTCTGCGTAATTTGGTATCCATGACCTGCAGTAATTAGTGAGCCCTAAGAATGACATCATTTGTTTCTTGGTCATGGGTTTTGGTGCGGCCAGTATTACTACTTTTCTACTGTCTGCTACTGTTCTTCCACCTGCACTTAGATTATGCCCCAAATATTTAACTTCTGTTTTACATAGTTGTACCTTGTTTATGCTCACTTTGTGTCCATTTTCAGCTAAATATTTTAGTAATGCTAATGTGTCAATTTTACAGGTTTCCTGTATCGCGTGATGCAATTAATATGTCATCTATATAAAGCAAAATTTGGCTTCCTCCTGGAGGATCGAATTTCAACACATTCGCTGACATAACCTGGGAGTAAATTGTAGGGCTTTCACAATAACCTTGAGGTAATCTGGTGAAGGTATATCTCTTACCCTCAAAAGTAAATGCAAACCAGAATTGGCTGTCCTTGTCAATTGGAATTGAGAAAAAATGCATTATTCATATCAATTAATTATTTATTCTTTATTTGAATGACATATGTAAAGTATCTAAAATACTGAAGATGATTATTTTTGCTGATGACACAAATTTATTCTGTTCAGGACCTGATGTTAAGCAATTAATTTCTCAAGTTGAAAGAGAGTTGATATTGTTTAAAAAATGGTTTGACTTGAATAAGTTATCTTTGAATGAGAAAAAGACTAAATTTATGGTTTTTGGATCCAGTCGGGTAAATTGTGATCTAAAACTGAACTGGAATGGGATTGAATTAGAACGAGTTTATGAGACAAGATTTTTGGGAGTGATTATAGACCATCAGATCTGTTGGAAGCCGCATATACGACATGTCAAGAGTAAAATCTCAAAAACTATTGGCAAACTTTATAAAACAAAACTTTTATTAGATAGGAAAAGTTTGCATTTATTATATTCATCACTTGTGCTTCCTTATCTGTCTTACTGCTGTGAAATCTGGGGAAACACATGCAAAACATATTTAGATCCAATAATGAAATTACAAAAAAGGGTCGTACGAACCATTAATAATGCTGGATTCCACGATTCAACCAATGAACTTTATGTCAAATCTAATATATTGAAATTTGCAGACATAGTTAAGTTTAAAATCCTGGAAATTCTGTATTGTGCTGTGAATAATGATCTTCCTGTAGGAATACAATCTTTATTTAAATTACGAAATAGTTTGTACAACCTAAGAGGTTTGCTGCGGTTTGAATTAAGTAAAGTCAGAACCAGTGTCAGACAAAGATGTGTGTCTGTTTTAGGAGCTAAACTCTGGAATGAGCTTGACGATCAGTTTAAGTGGATTAGTTCTCTAATACAGTTTAAAAAAAAAAAAGGTTAAAATATGAAATGATTAACATGTACACATTGTTGTAAAGAGTAAAAAGACGGGAATAATGAGAACAAGGTAGAATATTTGAGTTGTTGTAATGTTGAGGGGGGCTTGCATAAGCAAGTTGCTTCAGCCCAATCCTTTTTTGGTTGTGACCAACACAATGAGGAAATGTATTTTTAAATGTTATTTATTTATTTATTTATTTTTTATGAATGTTGACAACCAAAATAAATAAAATTCAATTCAATTCAATTCAATTAGTGTGAATATCGTAGCATCAGGTCTTAATGAATTTAGTAATGTGTGTGGATCTGGAACACATGGAGCTCTTTGAATCACTACACTGTTCACTGCTTGTAAGTCCTGTATCATACGCCAGCCTATAGAGGGCGCTGCTATTTTACTGGGAATATTGGTGTGTTACATGGTGAGTCATCACACTCAATTATAACACCTGCCTTAATCAGATCATTTATGATGGTCTTATACCCTCAACTGCGTCAGGCTTCAGTGGGTACTGCTTCACACATGGTCTGTACTCTGATTTTGGTCTTATTATCACTGGTAGGGTCCCTTTAATAAGTCCTACGTCAGATGGGCCTGTTGACCACACTTCGTCTGGTGCGCCAGATAAGAAGTCCTCCTCTGCCTCAATTAAAAAATTGGCCATGATTGTTGATCAGAGGGGTCCAAATTTGCCTGTCCTGACATCCTAGCTGTCCAGAATGATGCTTTCCTCGTCACTCCTGTCTCTGCACTGGTTTCTGTATTCACAGAGGTCACAACCAGTATAAAAACACACACTGTGTCCTAGAATCAAACCAGCAACCAACAAAAGTACTTACTCTCTCTCCTTTCACCAAGTTCTCCAATTAATGAACCAACTTTAAGAACAAAGTTTACATCCTGAGCTTCCACCCACTAACCACGACATGAAATATTGTTCTATTATAAACCTCAGGTTCACTACTTTACTTTGGGATCTGTATTTTTAACAAATCTACGTGGCTTTGAACATCTTTTACTTGGTGTATTAAAATTATTCCTACATAAAATGAGCGCTGACACAGACAACATGTAGTACAGAACACACTGAAGCACTTTGCATATCACACTGAGGCATGGGGAATACATGCACATGGACTGAACAATGGCTGCTACTATCACTGCGATAAAAGCAAGTTCCCTAAAAAAATTATAAAATAAGTAAACATAGGACTAGACAAGGCGAATTGTTATTGCTATATTGCTATATTCTGCTTAAGATTATCCTTGTCCACATAAAAAGTACCTATACGCCTAACTGCACAGGACGACCTTCAGAACCACACAGAGGAATGAGGGGAGGGAGGGGCTGAGGGATTTTCACATGCACGGGCTTTAGGAAAGAGGAATTTTGAGATGGGAGGGAGGGGCACGGGAACGCGCACTACTCCGTTTCACGGCCCTCCACTAATTTGTACACACAAAAACAACTTTTAACAAACTACAAATTGTGACAAGACAAAACTACAAGTTGTGACAAGACAAAACTACAAGTACTTCTTGTCAAATCATACAACACAGAACTTTTACACCATATGTCAACCTAAATTTCTGGCAATTCTCCCCTATTCATAAAAATGTTGTAATAATTAATCTACACTTCCTCTTCCTTTGGCCGTTCTGAATAATCAAAAGTTTCAAAATGGGCAGAGTCACCCTGGTCTAGTCATGCTTGAGAACCTCCTTCATCCTGTCTGCTTTGTGGCCTTGACCTGCAGTCTCTTGCAAAATGTCCTGATTTTCCACATGACCAACATACGTCTGGTTCCTGACTGTCTCGATACTGGCCCCTGTTTTGTCTATAGTCCCTGTTTTGTCTATAGTCCCTGTTTTGTCTATTTTGATATCCTTCTCTACCTCTGCCTCTATTTTGACCTCTTTACTTCTATTCTGTTTTCTTTTTTGTCGCTCCTCTCTCAGCTTTGCCATTTCTAACCAACATCCTAACTCTGTTATGCCCTCCTTACGCATTTTCTTCTCATTATTTTTTGTCTTTTCCCTTATCTAGTCACGTAATGCCTTCAAGGTCACTACACTCAGGTTGCCTTTAAAATTATATTTTTCTACCCATAAATCTAGGTATTTATTATATCCTGCATTTTTCGCCTCCATTATTTTATAATCCTTACATTTCAATCTATCTCTTGGTTTACTGGTTGTTATTAGGTTTCCCATTTTGTCACAATTTGGATCAGTCTGTCACTCATAGGGAGGTCTCTAAGACTGATTTCAAGGATTGATTGGGATAGTGATTAATCTATTTTGTGGTATTTCTCACTTCTACCCGTTAAGGTGGAGAAATCTTGTCTTTACATCCACAAAACTCACTATTTACAATCCCAATCTTTTGGTATGAAAGAAATAACCTAGTGGTTATTACTTTCCACTCACACACACTCATTCACACTCCTATTTACTTCTACGGAATTTAACACGAAGAGGACTCCGCCGTCCTTTATTTTCCGGAATTTAACTCGAGGGGACTCCGCCGTCCTTACGGAATTTAACTCGAGGGGACTCCGCCGTCCCTTACCTATCAGTGCCTAGGATTTATAGGGTTTGTTTACGCGCAACGACCCTCAGTCATTCGCTTCTTTTAAAGTCAAGACTACTCACTGTCTGTTGTCTTTCTCCCTCGGCATTCCGTCAACCGTCGGACTCCAACTGACGAGAAGATAACCAGCCCGAGAAAGGGACTATTCTGCCGTGGCCACGGTCTTTCTGGATTCTTAACGCCCGATGGAGTCTCCAGGTGTCTTGGAATCCGGCTCGTAAGGACCAAGTAAATGTTGGGTTCAAAACAGGTTAAACACCATCTAAAATATTCAGAAGAAAGACAAGAGAGATTATTCAGTTTTACTCGCGAGGAGAACGGATCGAGACGTGCTCAGTTACACTCTCCAACCCGCTCTGAAGCACGGCCCGCCGTCTCCTCACTTTTATTTACATTAGGATGACCCTGGTTACAATGGGTATCGCTGCTCTAAGGGAAAGGGGGAAAACAGCAACGATACCAAGATATGACAAATAAAATAAAATATGATTATGCATTATTGATCAAGGTCGGACTGTAGGCTGAGCGCGGTGACCACGCTGGAGTTTGAGCACATTCAGTTCATGTTTTGCCAAAAACCAAACAGCTCCTTGTCGCATAGACTGATAAGCATGGCTCCAGCCAGGCATCGGCTCCACAGCAGTGGAAAAATACTGCACACAGTTTTCAAGCACAAAAGAGATTATTGCAAGTACACAAATATCTAACACATGATTAAGACAAATATGGGATAATATACATAATGATTCTAACACATGGAAATCGATAAGGCAACAAACCCACTATCACAGCACCTCCTTGTTTAGTCAATATAAAGAGTTCTTTTTGCTGGCGGCTTGATTGATCTTTATTGTGGTTTGCATAATCTTGAGCCTTAAAAGACGCCAACAACTTCTCCAGCGCCACCGTCAAACTAAAATAATTCACATAAATTACAAATAAAACAGTATAATATAAAAGACACAAGATAAACACATTAACAATCACAAAAAACATACCTCGCTGGCTCCATTTTTTTGGAGGTAGAATGACCTTTTAAACATATGAACTTTGTTTTGACTTTAATTCGCTTCGTTGCCGACACGCCACATTTATGCTTTTCAACCAGGCGTGCGTCTCTAATTATGGTCCAGCGAAACCGAGCAAAACAACAACAGTTCCTACTTCCTAACTACCAGAATAAAAGCATAACATTTTCTCTATGCACATATATTATTTAAGAATTATTTAAATAAAAAGTAAATCAAAATGATGTCAGTAAAAACCACCACCAAAAAAGTTACACCTTTAAAGGTATAACGTTAAAATCAAAAACGGTCAAAGTAAAAGTTCTGTTCATAAACACGTCTCATTAAAAGTCTAAAATTAAACTAAACTGAGGTTACATTAAATTAAAACTTTAAAAAACGCCTCAAAAACTCAAAGAAAAAGTTTAAATCCTGTGAGATTCATTTCCTGTTTGAGAGTTAGGGGGGCGGGGCTTTGGGTGAGTGACAGGTGAGAGGCGGGGCCTATATTACGCTAAATGCACTTTGTGAACTTTAAACCATGTTATAATATTCTTCCCTCCTCAAAAACAGACCTGGAGTTGTCTTTTGTTTCATTCACACATGTTCGAGCAGCTCTTTATTATTAGTCTGTCTACATCTACAAATATCATGAAGTTTTCAAGTTAAGTGCGCCCTTTTACCTTTTGCTCAGTAGAAATTGGCAAATCCAGATCTGAAATCATCCAAATGATTCTAGTGAAGGTGTATGGAGTTTAAAAACACAGTGGAGCACTTCTTGTATTACCAAATGCCATAACAAGGTGTGTTTGAGAGCAGAGAGAGCTTAAATATGCAGGATTTGTGTGTAAAACATTTGTGAAGGAAACAAAACACAATTCTGATTATGTTTTTGATGAGGAAACAACATAACATAGATGAGAAAATAACATAACATGAACCCTTAAAAATAGAACTGTTGTATTTTAGTCAATAGCTATCACTTTTTTTTTGCCTGTTGTGCATTTAAGCATCGACTCTAGTCTGGTTGGTCTGACTATACAGATAAGAACATTACAACAGACCAGGAAATAGTGCAATGTGGACCCTTTAAATTGCACTAACAGCTTGGAGGTTGAACAGGCAAGAAATGACAGATATTCTTGCAAGTTTTTTTTTTTTTTTTTAATCCAATAGTGAAACAAAGGCTGGCTCCCACTCACACACTGCCGAGGAGACAGTTATTGTGAGTTATACCATTTCACAGCTATGCACTGAAAAATATTTGGCCCGAGGCAGACCTGGGCACGAAGCAATGAGAACAGAATAACAGGCAGGCTTTCAGAATGGATGGCCCAGTCGCAGCATAGTTGATTTTTTGAGCTTAAAATGGGGCTCTTTGCTGACATATATGGATGCCTTTGGTGAAGAGACAGGACTGTACAGATGTTGGATTGGGCCAATTGTGGAAGGTTTTGTCACCCGGGGATGAAAAAGAGGGGAGTGTGAGACGAAGATAGAAGGAAGAGGAATGGGTGGAGAGGAAAAATGGGATATGAATCTGTTTTAAAAGATGGATTTTACTCTGAGAGTTAAACTAGAAGATAGATAGACATGTTAGGATCAAATGTCTAGCCCCCTGAGATAACTGTTAATATAGTTTAACTTTGTGGCGACACGGTGAAGCAGAATGGTGCGCTGTAACTTGGCCGGTCTCCTTGGAAATGTTAAAGGGACAGCTCGGAATTTCGGACACAGGGCCTCATTTCCGAGCCAGAGACACTTTTTAAAATATTCCATCCAGCCCTTGTATTTGGGGAGGTTGCTGGTGCTAGGCTAGTGCATGTCAATGGCCATAGTTAGCCTGCCACTAAAAACAGTCTTACCCACTCCACAGTGCACCCGAGGCAGAACAGTTATAACTCCAGACTGTCGGTGTGAATGTTTATGTCAATAGAATAATTTTACAAGTAAAATCACCCTTGCATTTGAAGGATTTATGTCTGAGAAGCAGCAGCGAGGGGAGTCTGACAATCTGATACATATCATGATATCCATGTCACGATTCAATATATCACAAAATATCCCGATACTAAAACAATAGATGCAATTTATCAATAATTACTTCTAATCTGACTTAAAACCAGGGGGGATCGGGCTTTCTCTGTGGCCGGCCCTAAACTGTGGAATGCTCTACCTTCCCATGTCCGAACAGCCCCTACAATCGAGTGTTTTAAGTCTCGTCTTAAAACCCATTTTTATTCTTTGGCTTTTAACACTCCGTGAGTTTGTGTGGTCCTCTGTGTCTTTTATGTATGTTATTTATTTAATTCTACTTTGTGATTTTTTTTATGGTGTTGCTTTAATTTGATTTTACTGGTTTTATTGTTTTAGGACTGATATGACCAAATTTTAGCATTATTTTTGTTTTATCTCTGTGCAGCACTTTGGAAACTGCTCTGTTTGTAAAATGTGCTATATAAATAAAGTGGATTTGGATTCGGATTTAATAATATTGTCAACTACACCTTCAGGAGAACTCAGCGTCTTCCCACGCTTTCCCCCGGGGACCGTGCTCTCAGGGACGGACCTGCTCCATCACAGTTAGTTTTATTTCAAACATTATTTTATCGACACAGACATTTACATGGACAGACGGGCGTAATAATCGATTTGCTTCGGGTGCTTTTTAGTGGTAAGACAACTATGGCCATTGACATGCACTAGCCTAGCACCAGCAACCTCTCCAAATACAAGGACTGGATGGAATACTTAAAAAAGTGTCTTCACACGTCTCCAACACTTTGGTTCACTAGGAAATGAGGCTCTATGTCCGAAATTCTGAACTGTCCCTTGATTACTTCACCTGGGAAAGTAGAAGATCCAAAGTATGGCGTTCAACACTAAGCATCAGTTTGAGGAATATTCACCCGAAAAGTTACATATTGCACCTTTAACAATGACAAAACCTCATCTTGTCACGCCATCTTGTCCATTCTCGATCTTGTATGACTTCAGAAGCTGTAGAACAACTGGGCCTGGTCAATACTGGAAATACTAACGTCATCTGTTGTTGTGTCCTTAGGCAAGACATTTCAACCACATTGTCTAGTATGACTGTGGTGTGTGTGTGTGAGTGTTGGTGGTGGTCAGAGAGTCTGATGGGGCAGACTGGCAGCCTCTCTTCTCTCAGTCTACCCCAGGGCAGCTGTGGATACAATAATACAGTCATTTCCCAGAAAGTCTAACCACTGAGTATGGAATGAATGAATAATGTAAGTTGTTTTCAGTGGTTAACGGCTTCATAAAATAAGCGGAAATGGGGCTAAACCAGGGTTCAAGCAGGTCATAATAAGTCTTTCCGAACTGAAGTACCTACACTGCAAAAAGCTTGGCCAAAATGTAAGATTTAAACACTTAAATCTATCAGAAAATGACTTGAAAGTAGTGAAATTATCTGCAGCAAGATCATTTTATTTGACAAGGTATCTTAAAATAAACTACCTCTGGACTAGAATTAAGCAGCCTCAGAACTAGCAAGTCGAAAATAAATCTGGTTAGGGGTAAAACGAGTTAAACCAAGACAAAACTAGAAAAAACTCGTATCCAGAGGTGGGTAGAGTAGCCAAGTACTGTACTCAGATAAAAGGACAGCTACTTCAAAATGTTACTCAAGTATAAGTACAAAGTCATGGTCCAAGCAATTATTAAAGGTGCTTTGTGTAGCTTTTCTGGTGCAGAGTCCGTCACCTGCTTGTTTCTATGGATGTGTCAGTGCTCTGCCTGGAATGTTCCACAATACGGCATTAAACAGCTCTACTTTACATTTCTTCAATTACAGGAGGTTTTATAGCTCAAAAAAACCTAGGAAAACAAGTATTCTGACTGAGAGCAGGGTCGCCTCTCCACAGATCTGACCTGTAACTTGATCTGGTTTGGTCTCCATGAAGATAGAACGTTTTAATGCCATATTGTGAAACATTCCAGCCAAAAAAAAACATATATATTGTCAGCTCTGCATATGAGGAATCGAAATTATGCTCCTCACTCCTTATAAGCTTATGAATAAATGATAATAAAAAATGGAAAAGGTCAAGTGTTCTTTGGGGAGACAGATATTCCGAGCTTCCTGGCAGCCTGGTGGTTAGAGAGGAAAGAGAGTTCAGCATCCTAACAGCCACACATCTCCACGAAGAAAAGCATTTGACAGACACCAGAAAAGTTACACAATGTACATTTAACTTGGGAGTAAAAAGTATTTTGCGGAACCTACTCCAGTAAGACTAACTGATATATAAATCTCTGGATGAAGCCTGTGATTTAGAATAAGAGAATATAATTGGACCGGCAGCAATAACTAGTCCGTGTACTACAGTTTGAGAATCAATATTATAGCCACACCCACAGCTCAAAACATGCACCACCTTTCGCTTAAAATGTAATTAAAAATGCACTGTGGAACTTTTCTGGAGAAGGTCCACAACTTGTCTCCATGGAGATGTTAATACTTTAATAATAATAATATAATAATACATTTTATTTATTAGGCGCCTTTCTGGACATACAGTTAAAAGCCACAGTTAAAGTGGAACAGTATTTAATTGACTGTATTGCATTTTATTAGTATTTAGTATTTATTGTTTTAGTATTTAGTAATGTATTAGACAGTATTTTAATTTACTTTGTCCACACTATGGTATTAAACTAATCTGTCTCGCATTTTTTCAACTACAAACTCAAAAATATCTTAAAAAACATTCATTCTTACTGAGAGTGGGTTCGCCTCTCCACAAATCTAACCTGTAATATGGCTTGCGAGTCTCCACGGAGATTCATACGTTTATGGCCATGCGGTGGCACTATTCTAGGCACATCTCCATGGAGACAAGCAGGTGACGGACCCTTCACCGGACAAGTTACACGTCGCACCTTTACCTCGAGACGCACTCGCAGACAGAGCACCTGGGCCCGTACTTCAGCTGTCCACCGATGCACACAAACATATCAAAGTGTACGAGGGCTTTTGGAAATACACGAGGCATCTTCTCACATACACTCGGCCAGCTGCTGTTTACTTATTCATCAGTGCAAATAAAACAGCTCCGCCGCACAGTCGGATCCGAGCTCAGAGAAAGCCAGACATTCCTTACTGAGTGAAATCTAAATATCTAATAAAACAAGAGGAGACGCACTTCATTTCCCAAAATGTAATCTCACAATGTTTGCGAGCAGAAAGATGACCTAGTTTTTATTTTAATATGAGTGTGTATTGGTGTGTTTTTCAAGCGTACGGGACGAATATATGGACTGTTAGAAAAGGGTTGGAGGTTCGATTGCACATGTGTTTTTAGGCACGTCTCATCACCAACTGCCATTACCATACAGTATGTTTCCAGGTCAGGAGGGGCATCTGATTTAACGGTGCACTATGTAACTTTTCTGGTGGAAGGGTCCGCCACCTGCTTGTCTCCATGGAGATGTAATTTTTTTTTTTACTTTTATTTACCCAGGAAAGTCCCATTGAGATTACTCATCTCTTTTTCAAGGGAGTCCTGCCATGCACACACTACTTTCATATTAGGCAACGTGGGTGAAGTGTCTTGCCTGAGGACACGACGACAGTTTTTGCCACTGGCGCCCCCTGTGGCACCTGGAATTCCCAGTGGTCTCCCATCCAAGTACTAACCAGGCCCGGCCCTGCTGAGCTTCTGAGATCTGACGGGATCAGGCTTTGACAAACCGGTATGGCCACGATTACTTACTTTGTCGAAAATGCTCCACAGAATGACATTAAACATACAGTATTTATCTTGTGTTTACTAAATTACAGATGCTTTTATTGCTCAAACATACACTGACAATACCATGAAACATATATTTGTATTGTGAGTGGGCTTGCCTCTCCACAGATCTGACCCTCAACTCGGCCTGGTGGTGTTGGAGACAGAGATGGACCTCTGACCGGTCTGTTTAAGCTCATTTGGAATTGCAAAAAAATAAACATATTTTATCATTTTACCTCATGCATGGACTAAAGCTGCATTGCTTTTGTATTTTAAATGACATTTTTGATTAGGCAGCCTCACTTTTTCACTGCTTAGTCACATATACTCTCACCAGCTTGTCAAAACTATGCTATTTACTGCTTTTTAGAAAAATATACCATTAATAATATGCAGAATTGAATTTTAAGCACAATATTTTCTGTTTCTCATATGGCCCCATGGAGAAAATAATTGCCCACCCCGGTTTAGTCAAACACTCTTGTCAAAGCTTAACATCTCCATGCACAGAAGCCTGTGACACAAAAGAAAAATCACATGATGCACCTTTAAAATAAACACAAACTAGGAAAATAAGACATTGTTTTGATGTTTTGAATTCTATAAGGAAGCAGTTAAAACAGCCAAAAAATAAGAATAAAATAATACATGTGTAAAGAACTGTCATAGAGACTAAATACTGTTATGTCGTGAAAGCCAAATTTGGATAATCCGTGTATCTATAAATAATAACAATATATATAAAATGTTATACTTAAGCTACATCAGCATCATGTGCTTAAATATAGTAAAATTCTACATGAGTCTTTGCAGTTCTATTGTTCCTTAAAGAGCCCATATTAGAGTGATCTGATCTACTGTATGTTATAATGTCGATTCCTCATAAAAAACATGGCCGGAGATGTGTTTTGTTTTATTCAGGAAGTGCTCCACTGTGTTTTTAAACTCCACACACCTTCACTAGATTCATTTGGATGATTTCAGATCTGGAATTGTGCATCTCTAGGGAAAGGCCACTTGAAAATGTCTGTTTCATGACATCACAAGGTGGAACAGAACATTTTGAGCTTTGGAGATGTGGACAGAATAATAATAAAAGGTTACTTAAACATGTTTGAGGAGGTAACAACATTCTAACATGGCTTAAAGCTTGCAAGACTTAATTTTGCATAATATAGGACCCTTAATTTAGAGCACATTTTATCTATATTGATATGTGTGGATCATTCCTTGAACAGAACTATAATGTTGTAGTCATATTTTAGACCTTAGCTCATTATCTATTAGTTCAGGCCATGGTTTAGTCCTGGGTTAGTCTCAGATTGCACATGATTCAGTTCAGTTCTGTTTAGTTCTGTAAACCAGTATGAGGTGGGTTAGACTTGCTTAAGAACTGGTTTGGTACTGGGTTAGTCCTGGGTTAGCTCTGAATTGGTCCTTAGACCTGTAAAAAAAACATGTACAGACCTCTTCATATCTGGTGGTACTCAGAAGGCTCATACTTCTTATACTCGATGTGAAAACCACTGGTTTATATGATTATTTTGTCTCAGACCCCCATAAAAGGTGAGAACAATACGTCTGCAGTCGGTTTTGAAGTCCATATAAAACACATTCTGTCAAAACAAAACCTGGGGCTACTGACCAGCACAGTGTGACCTGGTCCGTCCTCTGTTACTTCAGACCCAGAGGGAGGCCAGAGACGGGACTTTCTCCAAACTCAACTTTTATGTACATATGAAAGCATTTATGAAGGCTCTAAAACTATACAACACTTTATATCCTACTTTTCAACGTTGGATCAGCGATAATATGATCTGGCTGTTTGACAAGTTTATAGAAAAGATAATATTTCATTTCAAATCGAAACCAGACATGTCAAAATTGCTGCCAGAATCATAATATCAAATTGGGTTATTTAAGTGCAGGCATCCAAAAGTTTCTGAAAAAGTTGACGGATCTCTTTTTTTGAAAATTTGACCTGTCAGAAGACGAATTACTGGCAACAAAATCTGATTCTACTCCAAAATCCGTCTTATTTTTTCCAGTAATTTGACGCAACATGTAACAATATATAACAGCTATAGGGCGTGATGATAAAACCAGCCCACACTGCACAAAGAATACTGTAAGCCAGGTTTGAAGGCTCCACATGATTGAGGATCTCTCGCAGCACTCGTGTCTATGTAGATGTTATAGAAAAGATATGACACACGCTAAGCTCTTAGAAACCGAAAACCTGTGGGATATAAGTGGATGTCTAACAGTTCAAAATCAAGAATCTGTTCTCTCGTAATAAATCACTGTGTAGAACATGTCCAAGACTCCTTCATGGCAATTTGTGGGAGTGTTTTTATCTTCGCCGCTCAAGGTAACAGGCACTGAAAAATACTTTGCTCTTTAAAGTTAAATGTTAAAATGGAAACTACAGTAATCTTCGGATGGGTAAAAATCCTTGAAATACCTGAATAGCGGAAATTGTCCGTGTTCATTCAAGCTTGTCCTGACAGAGGGTGGCATTAATCTACCTTGCATTTATTTACATGTGTATTTTACAGCTAAATTAATTCACTGAAAAGCGTGCAAGTTCAGTTAGAGACAGATAGTTTAATGCAGTACTGTGGAACTTTCCAGGCAAAGTAATAACATCTCCATGGAGACAAAAAGATAGCGGACCTTCCACCACAAAAATATTACATTGCACCTTTAAAAAAACAATTACATAAACCCCAAAATGATATTATATGGGTTTCAGTTTGATCTAATTTGAAGACTTTTGCCCTTCACATAATGCTCCACACTATGGCCGTAAGTCTTGAATTGGCAGTTGTAGGACTCTCTCCATTAGGGAATTTCTCCTGCGGTGCGTCATAGCGGCTCAACAGCTCGGTGTGCCGTGATACTGCACCTGCACCTTTTGAGCTTTCAGAGATGATCAGAGTGGAGTTACAATATTTCCAGCAGCACTGAAAACTCTCTGATGGTGCGCTTGTTGGGCAGATGCACATGTATTTGTGGGCAACTTTGGAAAGGAGAGGAAATCTACCCTGGCTGCCGCGGCACCAAGCGAGTGGGTCTGCATTAAAGTCGATGAGATCCTCCTGGACATAGTGTGTGAGTTCGGTGTTGGCTCAAACTCTCTTGTGAATGGTTTCAAAGGTGGTTGTCTGTGGATTCAGCAGGTCTCCAAGGGTTTTTCTTTTAGCCTTCG
Organism: Odontamblyopus rebecca; assembly: GCA_030686955.1. Classification (NCBI taxonomy): domain Eukaryota; kingdom Metazoa; phylum Chordata; class Actinopteri; order Gobiiformes; family Gobiidae; genus Odontamblyopus; species Odontamblyopus rebecca. Next base: position 11,469,351 of record CM060670.1, on the reverse strand, counting down.
GTGGCATTGCTGTTTGCACCGAGGACTCCTGTTGTATGGCAGCTGACGCACTGGCACTGAAAGCCAAAATGCTCCCAAAGGGAAGAAGTAACATTTGGTTTTGGAACAAATGCTGCTGTCATCTCTCCCACTCTCACTGTGGCAGGTCGCGTCACGCTGACCCAACATGCACCGCGGTGGGCCTCTTAGTACCGCAGTGATTCATTTTTGTGGTTATTGCGACAGCCCTAGGTGGTTGCTATGGTAACAATGTTTTATCAATTGATTGGAAACCCTAGATAGTTCTGGTTTTGCATAAATAATTAACAAAATATTGTACAGTTCATGTGAAATGAATATGAGCTTGAACAATGTTGAAACAGGATACCATACGGTTTGTGGGTGAACACTCAACTCACTGTACCAACGTCAACCCTCACATGAAATCAGAAACACAAGAATTAAAAGACAGAATTTTTTCACCACTGGATTTCATTTCAGTTAAATTGTACATCCTGATTCTCGACCTCTGAGCTGCAAGGAAACCGCTGTTGCTAAAAGAGCTGGAATTGGATGTAAATATAGTAAATGTCATGCGTTAAAATAACTGCCTTTAAAGGCCAAATGTCTAAACCAACGAAGCTGTTCTGATATTTAAGGATCCTGTTTTCACATTTAAGTGCAAAAGAAATAAAAAAGTACATATCTGGGTTCTGTCTCCAGCTCCCGAGGCAAAGCTGCAGGGTAGAGCATCTTCAGTGGTTTTGGTTTTCAAATCTAGTAAAAACTGTGGAGCATTTTCAGACATTGTGGTAAATTCTTGTCTTCTTTCTGTTTAACAGTTTTGAATCTCTCCTCTGTGAAGCCAGATCCTCTCAACCGTCTTGTATCTTTATGTTGACTCTAAAGCCTCCTGCATTTTAATAACATCCTTAAGAAATGTATTTAAGATTTATGCTGTATATACTTTTTGCTAAATGAAACCTTTTCTCACACATTAATACAAAAATTCTACTTAAAAATGTTCACAAAAAATGACTGTAGTAACTATATCACACAAATGGACAAGATTAATCCTTATTTAAAAAGCTCTTTACAAGATTCAAGGTGACCAAAATGCTTTCCATTCAATCAAGACAATATAAAAACATGCAAAAACATTAAGCAATGAAATAAAACACATCGTGCAATGCGTCACTGCGTTAGAGACACATATAGGAGGTATAGATAGAAGATATCCTTTCATAATCTTGAGAAATCGCTGGATGTTCTGCAAAAAACTATCCATAAGTCTAAGTTTCTTTACAAATTTGTCGTATTTCTTGCTTGGGCATGCGTCAGAAGTAGCACATCACACATCCCCCTCATTCTATATCACCGGGTTTTCTCTAAACAGCGTCAGATAATGAGGCAAGACTTCAAAGTGTGGACTGCATCCTCCTCTGTACATCCTTCTGCTCTGATAATGTTTGAAACTACACTGTGAACGCTCAGTCAAAGTCCGCTTGATTTACGATTAAACCCGCATTTTCTACCGAGTGATAATAAAAACACTATATTCTGCGCTCTTAAAACGAGGCCAGTGGACGTTAAGTCTTCCCCCCAAAAATTTAATCTGGACTTTTGACAACCTTTCGGATATTCTGGGGTTGTAAATCATATAAATTGGAGACAACCGTGGGTGGAATGATTATGCGTTCTCCGAAAAGTCCTGTTTACTTTTCCACAGCTATTGGACATCATTGATTCGGGTGAGTGTCAATTGGCTTGTTTCTCCAATCCATACAACAGAAGTACAGATAACAACAGTGTGTTCTCATTACTCACGGAGAGAGAGGTCTACGGGGTAAACAAAAGCACTACTGCACACTTTTAGGTAAAGATGGAAAGTACTTCGCAAAGCTCGATCTCGTCTGGTCTCAGGAGCAAGGGGCTGAGGCTGGTTTGTACTTGGACGCGATTATCGTAGCAGAAATGTTGTGTCTTTCGGGGAGGCACTTTATCTGTCTTTAACTATTTATCTTATCTTGCCTAGTTTGAGTGTAGTGTGTGAGTGTGTGCGATTGGTGGTGCTCAAAGGGGCAGCTGGAGCAGACTGGCAGAATTAAAATGAAAAATCGATTTTGTGATGTCGATATTAGCATAGACTGAGAGATTTGTGCAGTTTAAATGGTCGACATTTACTCTGTGAGCATCTATAGCATTTAAACTGCACAAATCTCTCAGTCTATGCTAATATCAACAACACAAAATCGTTTTTTCATTTTAATTCTGGAATCACTCTTTGATATGTTTTATTCATGACCATAACGTTGTTCAGGAGTAGTTTCACTGATGCTCGACGTTGTTCGCCTCAAGTTTTCGTCTTTCTTACCTTGAGAGTTGTGGATACATTCTTCATGGACAGAATATGTTCTTTGTCGACCTTGTTGGATGAAGACTTGGTGTTGGGGCAGATTTATGAAGCTGGTGAAAATACGCAACACTTTTCCACAGGTATTTCACCAGAGAAAAGCATTGACCTGAAGTTGCGTGACTCAACATCGTCGTACTTCCTGCTGTTATGATAATCGTCTGTTGCGTGTGGAGTGAATTAATAATGCTCAAAATTGTAAAAGCGACTTTCAGCATCAAATATCTATATATGGGTAATTAATGTAGTATTACTTATCTCAAAAAAATCCTACCAAAACACTATAATTATGAAAAAAGACAGAATGGAAACTTTTATTTTGAAAACTAACATAAGTCTATTGTGAAGGTTAAAGATGCACTGTGTAACATTTCTAGTGGAGGGTCCGCCACCTTCTTGTCCCCATGGAAAATGTTGCTTCGTTGTCTAGAATGTTCCACAGTATAGATTAAACCTATCTATCATGAGGGAGACAGCACTACACTACAGTTCAGATCTGTGGAGAGTCGCCCCTATTGTATTTATGAGCAATAGAAACTCCCGTAATGAATAAATGCTAGATGGATGTTTAATGTCATATCATGGAGCACTCCAGGCAAAGCAAGAACATCTCCACGGAGACGAGTAGGTATCGGACCGTCCACCAGAAAAGTTACGCAGTGCACCTTTTAGATAGAATGCTCTGGAAGAAAATGTTCTCTGCATTCACCCAATTTTCCAAATCCACTTTATTTAACATTTTCCAAGTTTAAGAACTGCACAATGCAAAAATACTGTTCTCTATTGAGCTACACTGAACATGAACCACTGCTGTATCATAACATGTAAACTCTATTGGGTTAAAGGGGAACTCCGGCACGTTTGAAGCTAAAGTCCATTGCTAGAGGTGGTCGAATACTGTCAGAAGCCAAAAAAACGGCACAGATCAGTGTTTTCTAGGCGGAGATCTCACTGTGGTAGTGAGTCTGTCAAGGCAACAAACTAGTGTAGTGAATTGGGCAAGTTCTTAGCTTCCACGTAAAACGCCAATTTGCACAGAAGAGGCTTAACACCACTTTAACCCATCTTACAACAACCACGAGTCTAACAAACAAAACGCACTGCCTAGCTCAGCCTTAGCATTAGCTTGTTGATTTCCCACTGCGCATTGCGAAAGCCCAAAAGACTCGATCATCAATGTCGTTTCTAATCCCATTTATTTACGAGTGAATTATATTTTTTGAAAACGCTAAAAAAATACAGTCCCAAACCATTTTCTTTCAACAACTTTCAGTTTCTATCGTCCTTCACCGCCAGTAGTCGATCCTCACTTGTTTCTTCTGGCGGCTCGAGCTGCTCAACGCTGCTGGAGTCAGTAATCGAGTCTTTTGGGCTTTCGCATGCGCAGTCGGAATTCAACAAGCTAATGCTAAAGCTGCTTATAAAATTGTTTTATAATGTTTCCAGACACTAATGAGTGAACCAGGCAGAGCGTTTTGTTTGACAGACTCACAGCCACAGCGAGATCTCCGCCGAGGCAACACTGATCTGTGCCGTTTTTTGGCTTCTGACAGTATTCGACCACCTCTAACAATGGACTTTTGCTTCAAACATGCCGGAGTTCCCCTTTAACATTGCCATAAGTGCCTTTGTTAGGACATGTCTGCTTATATTACACCTATTGTATCTTTTGTACATGAGAGCAACCTTTCAAAATGTATACTTTCTTTCTAGAGATGCACCGATCCAGCTTTTTCAGTTCCAATATCAATCATACGAGTGTAGGGGCGAAAAATGGCACTTATTTCCTTAAAACACAGTTAACTTATTGCACAAGAAATCCAATTATGTTATGTAACTGTTGTTTATCCTTCATATAATTACTGAAAAACTTTGTATAAATATAAGTTCAGACATCCTAGACCAAAATCAGCCTGTAAATAGACTTAATTAAAAACTCAAACAGGAACCGATCCCTGACCCAGCTGTTTTTTTCTATATCAGCGTTGAAATCTAAAACTAGTGTCGGTATCGTAACCCTATTTCTTTCATTAATGACAGCGATTTAGCCACTATACACTCACATAACCTACGCCACTGCGGGGACAAAAGCTTACATCTGTAAACAAGTATCCTCTCTGCGAACCACTAAACGCCGTCTTGCTGGGAGACAAAAGGGCAGAAGACTCTCCAAGGAACTAAACTAAAACAGACCGAAAAGACGCGTATCTTCTGTTGGCCAGTGTGTGTTCATGCATATATTTACATAGTATTATTTGCATAGCATCCTAATTATGACCTTTTTTATACTGATTTTACATAATTGTACATGTTTATTCTCATTTTAACTCCCAGTGCAAAGGTGTGTGGTAGCTCTGACCTGATAGAAGTTCACCCACAAGCCAAAAGTAATTGATTTCCACAACTAGTAATAAGTTTCGATTTGTCCTTGGGCAAGACATTCCACACACTATTCTCATCGTCTTCATATATAAAGATAAAGATGTCAGATTCATCTGGTGGCTCCTCTGATGGTGCTTTCTCTACAAGTTCACACCAATTTCTTTTTATATAGCAGGTATTTTTGGGGACCAAAATCTGTATACACACTCACCTTATGGGGACCTGCCTCACATATGGGGACAAAACGCAAATCCATGAAGCAAATCCTTTGTTATTAGATCAGAATTTAGAGCTCAGTTGGTTCAAATAGGCTTTATTTAGGGATTAGATTAAGGCAGGGGTGTCCAAACTTTTTTCATTGAGGGCCACATATTAAAACACAGACCTGCATGAGGGCCGATCGAGGGTCTAAGACTGGTGGTCAAAACAGTGAGTAATTCAAATCTGTGCATTTATAACAGGTTTAAATGACCAATCAGACCTTTTTTCATGCTTAGCCCCTCAAAAGGACACACTAAATTTGCTTGATCAAGGTAGATTTCAAAAACATGCAGTAAAAAGTACTACTGGCAAAACAATTGGTCTGAGGGCCACATTTGGCACCCGGACCATAGTTTGGACATACCTGGGTTGAGGTTAGGGTCAGTCTCCAGAAAATGAATTTTAGTTAAGATAACAGCCCCAGAAATCATGGAAACACATATGTGAAAATGTGTGCAGATGGGAAAATGTACAGAGGGGAATAATTTACATTTTCTAAGTTGAGCACTTCAGGCTGCTCTGCTGCCGTGCTATGTATGAAAAACATTTTATGAATACAGTTTCATTGATTGGTGGTTATTCAAAGCAAACAGATTTTTGAGCATTTTGAAATATTAAAAAAACAAACAATCAACATATGTCATTTGCCTATCAAATATATAATTTCCACAAAATCATGTTTTAAACCATAACAAAAAACATCAGTTTTAGAAAATGTGAAATATGCAGAGTTTAACTTATGAATATGGCGGCCTTTTCAGCTTGTGGTGCAATTAGGGTCCATTAGTGATTTCACTAACACTTTATAATACGGCACATCTACAAATCACAATCTCTCAGGGTCAAGTCTTAGTTTAAACAGTCTTTCTGGTCGTAGAAGAATTAATCTCCATAATTAGCGTTAAAACATGAATTCCCGAGGTCATCCCAATATGTTAAATGAATTTCAATAAATGCAAATACTATCTTTTCACATTCAGGGTCAGTTCTCCGGCAGCTCTGGAACATGTTCTGAGCGTATGGGGAAATGTCACAGGTTTAATGAAAGGTTACCCACCATCATGGAGGCGACATGGGTGCTGTGCCGGAGAGTGGCACCCGGGCGAAGTGGGCGGGTGCTGGTGTCCACGGCGGAGGGAGAAACGAAAAGGTCATGATGAGATTGACTGACCAGACGAGGATCAGATGAGAGGAGGTGTCGTGAAGGTCAGGGAATGCATGGGAGAGCAGGGTTCAGAGGTGGGGACGATATGATGGGTGTTGTGAGGGGATTACTGCACCGTGTGTTTTTGAGTGCATGCTATTAGCTAAGATATCCACCAGTGTAATACAGGTTACATTTGACTGGTTTGTGACGACTAATACATGCCATGCAAACTTGACTTTTTTGTACTTCAAATGTACTTTGTAAGTGGTTTTTATCATCTTGTAAGTGTTTTTTATCATCTTTTTATGCTCTCACTGTAGCACTTTGAGATTTCATTGAAATGTAAAGTGCATTACAAATAAAATGTATTATTATTATTATTATTATTATTACTTTTTGTGTTTATAACCTCCCCTCATCAAAAAACTGGACTTGTGTTTTACTTGTTTAATTTATTCTGTTTATGAGGTTGTCTTTCTCTGAGTGCTTACATATAACTTATTTTCAATTAAGCATAACGCATGTTTAAATCATTAAATTATTATACAGCAGCAGTCACTCTGAATCCATCTTGCTGTGCTGTTTTATGGAAAAAACAGCTGTGGACAGATTAGACATGACTAAAGCAATTCAACTTGAGTGATCCAAAAAACTGTAAAAGCAATGTGTATTTGTAAAAGATAAACTCTTATCCTTCTGTTCCTTCTGTTGTATTGAACAAATTGGTGGTAAGAAGTTATCCAAAACCAGGTATTTCCCAGAAATTCAACTTGGACAGAACTGAAAATGAAAGTGCTGCTGCTGGTGGTGGATTTTAACAAGCCTTCCTCACAAATCTTACAACTTACTGCAATTCAGAAAAACATGGCAGTTATTTTTGGTGAGGTTAATCAATGGTTGCCTTTATACAAAACTGTGCAAAAGTTTTAGGCAGGTGTGGGAAAAAATGCTGTAAACTAGGAATGCCTTCAAAAATTGCCTTCATTTATTTTCATCAATCAACAAAATGCAGTGAATGAACAAAAGAGAACTCTAAATCAAATCAATATTTGGTGTGAGCTTTGCCTTCAGAAGAGCATCAGTTCTTCTAGGTTTACTTGCAGACAGTTTGTGAAGGAACTGGGCTGGTAGGTTGTTCCAAACATGTTGGAGAACTAAGCCCAGATCTTGTGTGGATGGAGCTTCCTCACATCCTTCTGTCTCTTCATGTTAATCCCAGACACACTCCATGATGTTGAGGTCAGGGATCTGTGGGGGCCAGACCATCACTTCCACAACTTCTTCTTTATGCTGAAGATTACTGGATGTGACTTTACATCCATCAGTGATGTTGATGAGGAGCGCTGCAGGAGACGGGCCTCCAGGATCATGGACCCCTCTCACCGCCTGTTTGTCCCTCTGCCTTCTGGGAGGAGCCCGAGGAGCATCAAAGCCAGAACATCTCGGCTGAGGTCCAGTTTGTTTCCTGAGGCTGTCAGACTTTTGAGCAGTGCACACTGACTTCCTGCTCAGACTGCCTCTCCATCTTGCTACATTTTTAATTTGTACTTGTCTGTTGAAACTGCTAAATGCTCTTGATGCACTTTTAATATTGCTTGTTTATTATTGTTTTTATCCCTCTTGGTCATGGGGCCTCGAGGAGTGTTTCTTTCGCATGCTTGAATGGCAAATAAAGAACCTTGAAGATAGTTCTCAATGACTGGCTTTTTCTTTTGTTCGCTCACTTTGCATTTTGTAAATTGATAAAAACAATATTTTATTAAATTTATATTTTTGAAAGCATTCTTTGTTTACAGCATTTTTCCACACCTGCCTTACACTTTTGCACAGTACTGTATACGTAATGTATATGTAAACTAGAAGCAGAAAATAATTCATTTGTAAATGTGTCTTTTGACCTGTCCATAGATGTTTTAAGTATTTGTTATTTCTGTTTTAGTTGAAGCTAGTAGCTCCTAATAACAGCACTTCATTTGTTTACTCGTGACGGACTACCTGCACGTTTACAGCTACACAAATAATGCAACAGAACATTAGAATTCTCATTAACCTCGGTATAAAAGATTGTTTACAGTTTTTGTTAATCCCTTCTCCTCCTCCTTGAATAAAAACTTACACCAGGCAATACTTTAGGTTCTGGGATAAATAAAAAATGCATGACTTGTGTACCCGCATCATCTGCTACTATGTTTGCAGAGGAAATCACATGCATATAGATCGTGGTTTGCGTGAATTGAAATGGCTGCTACTGTTTGACACGTGCCCTGACAGGAGCCGGGGCCTGGTTCGGAAAATTACATTGCAGCGTACAGTGTAGCACGGGAACCAACTTAAGCTCAACGTGACTCCAGCCACAGCTTTTGGACATTTCCGATGACAACCTGCTATACCTTCGCCCGCAAGGTTTGCAAGTTTCCTCATAACAATTGTCTCTGCGGTTGAGTATACGCGACGCTATACGTTAACATGCGCCCTGGCCAATTCGAAGGATAGAAAAAAGCGCATTGTGAAATGTGGGACAGGCACCTCGAGGCCAAGCGGAAGTCTGTCAGGGGATCAAGCCAAGTCTCGGATCCAGGGAAGAGAGGCTGTTTTGGGGCGAGTGGGTGAAAGCGCGGCGTCCCCCAGGTCCTAGGGCAGAGCTGGAACCAGGGCCCAATTAATCACAAATCTGTCCAACATTCAAACCTGGAGCGCAATGTCTTTCTTATGGGAAAAGTCATATTCACAAAAGAGACATCACAAGCGGAGCTGTTCTTTCTGGTCCCGGATGAGCCGTGGAGGTGACAAATTGGCAGCAGGTAATAAGACGCGTGTCCTGACTTCAACTACTGCACTGGGTTTCCTAGTTATACTGAGGAATGACTGCTTGATTTTACCTGAAAGCTGATTTCCATAAAAAAGTACAAGTCTAGAAATCATGAGCAGCGGTGTTGAACTAGGTATAAATTTTGTACCTTTTATTTTTGGACAAGAAAAAAGTTAATGGTTAATCGTCAAATTTTCACATCGAACTTTTCCGCAGTCAAGGCACTCAAATCGCTGTACATCAAGGAACCAAGGAATCAAGGAGATGGGTTAAGTGTCTTGCCCAAGGACACAACGACGTCATTCATCTGTGGGAGCTGCGGGAGTGATGTTTATGTCGAGAGCGGGATTCGAACCGCCGACTTTCGGACCAGTGGACAAACGCCCTACAAACAGAGCTGCTGTTGCCCATAATATAACAATATGTTTCTCTTGTCACGCTGGTCAGATCCCCTGGCACATATTGTTTGGCAGTTCATTCCCAGCTGCCACAGTTGTTGTATCCTTGGGCAAGACATTTAACCCAACATAAAGTGAAAAAATGCATGGTGCACTCAGATGGCCGATGTCCATGTTTGTTTCGGTGAAAAAGCCTTATTTTTTCTTGCTTTGGACCACAGTACACAACCAAAACATAATTTAAAATAAAAAAAAAGGTTTTGTACATTGGCCATCTGAGTGTGCTATGCGTTTTTTCACTTTTATGTTGCTGTTCCTTGCATTTGCACCTCTACAAGAACCTTGTGTGCTTGCGTTTTCTGTTACATAGGACAAGACACTTAGCCCACGTCGCCCCCGTTGTCTGTGTAAACTGTTGTATGAATGTTTGTGTGAATAAGTGAGTGGTGCCTTACTATAAAGTACTCTGAGTGCCTTGAAGATGGAAAAGGGCTATACAAAGGTGACCACTTACCATTTTTCAAAAAGTGATCTGAATTTAAAGACTTTCACCCCAAATACACTACACTAATGCACCAATCTACTAGTAAGAGTTTTTTGGTGGTATGTTTAGTTGCTTAAAGGGACAGTTTGACATTTTGGACATAGGGCGTCATTTTCTAGTGAGTGTTGGAGACGTGTGGAGACACTTTTTAAAATATTCCGTCCAGTCCTTGTATTTGGAGAGGTTGCTCGTGCTAGGCTAGTGCATGTCAATTTGCATATGTGCACTAAAAACAGTCTTACCCACTCCACAGTGCACCTGAAGCAAAATAATTATAACTCCAGACTGTCGATGCGAATGTCTGTGTTGATAGAATAATGTTTGAAATAAAACTAACCTTGCGTCGCATGAATCGTCGCATGTTGAGGGACTATTTTCTCATATATCAGTCCGCCGCTGCCGAGCTTTCTATCAGGAAGTACAACTCGCTGCTGCTGCTCCGGCATAAATTCTTCAAATGCAAGGCCGGTTCTACTTCTAAAATTATTCTATCGACACAGACATTCACATCGACAGCCAACTATGCCCATTGACATGCACTAGCCTAGCACCAGCCAACCTCTCCAAATACAAGGACTGGATGGAATATTTTAAAAAGTGTCTCCACTCGTCTCCAACGCTCTGGCTCACGAGGAAATGACGCCCTATGTCCAAAATTCCTGTCCCTTTAAGACCAAGTCAAACACTATTGTCAGTGATGGGAAGAATTTGAAAATGAATTATAGAAATGATTATAAATTTGATTAGAAATTATAGTATAAGCTTTACTTTTGTTTCACCATTCGTAAGTGCAACAATGATCATTTCAACAATGATAAGTGTCATTGTATTGTCTTGTTATCATCACTGTTGCCTATACTTCTTTTCGAATAATTTTTAATTGTTTTGACTTGGTGTTTTTACTTCACATATTGTATTCAAATTAAAAAGTGCAATTAATCAATCAAATCGATCTTAATAAGAAAAGAAAAGTGATACTAATCGTAGTAGGATGAGTTGTAACCATAATGCAATAATATTTTGATGCAGAAGTGCTTGAGTCTGCTGTATGGCCTCTTGCATCAGCGTTGTATCTGCACCTCATGGATAACAAAATGTTCGCCGCGTTGTTGACTCTTGGGGCACTTCTGGCGGTTCTTGCTTGACACTTCTCCTCTCTCCTCTGTCCTCGCCTTCTCCACCTCTCTCCGTCTGCCCTCAGAGAAAACCCACAATGCATTGCTCTGCCTTGTGTGCACATATTTCCAACATTCGAACGTTGTCATGAGGGACCGGTTACGTGACGGAGGAACGAAACATGAAACTGTCGAGGCCGTGAAGAGGAGGACAAATGCGCATTCTCTTCTTGAATATAAAGGGGGGAAAAATGGACCGTCCTCTCTGTAGACAGTTGGGGTTAATAGCTATGTGGCGCATTCTGACCTCTATGATTATGGTCCTTTCTAGGCTGGAAGGAAACTATTTACTCCCCCTTCTCCACTCATTTATCCAGCGCCAGACCTGCCACTGTACACGGTTTGCTTGGATCGCTCGTGTTTGCGTTCCCATCACGGAAATTGGGGGCAAGGCTTGGCTCTTTGGTTGGACGTTAGACAGGCAGTGAGCACAGGGGGCTTCTGCTAATAGGGACAGTAGCATCAAGGGTAATGTAAAAGGAAGTTAACAGATAGGGAGGCTAATGCTAACCAGCAGCTTGACTGATGCAACGCTAAAAGAATGCAGCTAAGCTAGATTGTTTGGTAAAAATAGAAAAAAAAATGCAACACCACTTTATAATAATTAGCCTTAAAGGTGCACATTTTTTGCCTCTAATGCTCCACAGTACGATATCAAACTTGGATAAGATGCACCTACTTGATTGTGGGTATTTTTATTGTTAAAAAATACCTTCAAAATATCTTACCGTAAGTGTAGTCACCTCTTCATAGATCTCAACATAAACTGGTCAGTTGGCATCTCCTGTTTGTTTCTACCAAGATTGGATTATTGCTTTGCCTGGGATGTTCCATAGCATGGCATTAAAATATATATCTTCTATCTATTCAATTATGTGGTTTTTTTTATTCCTCAAAACTACCCTAACAACTTGCATTCTTACTGTGAGCCCATTTTTCCACATATCTGACCTGTTTGTCTCCATGGAGATGGTTAAATTAAATGCCATACAGTGGAACATTCTAAGCAGGGGGTGGACCTTCTACCACAGACATGTCCAATCTATGGCCCGGGAGCCAAATGTGGCCCTCAGACCAATTGTTTTGGCCCTCAGGCTTCCAAGTGAATTGGCCCGTCGTACCGCAAGTCGTACTTTTTACTGCATGTTTCTGAAATCTAACTTGATCAAGCAAATGTTGTGTGTCCTTTTGAGGGTCTGAGCATGAAAAAAGGTCTGGAGGGTCATTTAAACCTGTTACAAATGCACAGATTTGAATTACTCACTGTTTTGACCATCAGTCTCTGGCCCTCGATCGGCCCTCACGCTGGTCTGTGTTTTAATATGTGGCCCTTGATGAAAAAAGTTGCACAGTGCACCTTTAGTTAAGGAGCACAGAGTTATGGTCAGGGTATTAAACTAGTTACTCAGCCTGGTTATGCTTAAAACTATTTGTACATTATGATTTAAGCCTAATGTTATTGTAGTTATTATAAAGGGTTAGCAAAAAAAAAAAAAAAAAAAAACTATAAAAAGAAAGATGAATTTAGACAAGGGGGGAGTTAAATTCTCTAAACACTAAAATGAAGTTTACAGATGGCATTGCTTATGCTGAAGTCTGAGTAGGCAATAAAAAAGAAATTAATCAGTGCTTTCTTGTGAAAAAGGAAATTTAATTTGATTCTGAAATAATCTAGTGAGCTGTGATATTGTTTGTCTGTTCTCAAGATAAAGGCTTGTTTATCGCTGCAGTAATGAACTGGGTGACGGCCTCGAAACTATTTATTCAAGATGAACTGTGTCCTTTTTCTATTGGAGGGTTCGTCATCTGTTTCTCTCCATGGAGATGTTGCCAAGAATGTTCCACAATATTGTATTAGACAGCAGGTGACAGCACAGGGGCAAGTTACAGGTCAGATCAGTGGAGAGGCGAGCCCACTCATAGTAAGAAAGCAAGTTTTTAGGTCAATAAAAACCCCATGTTTGTGAGTAAATGCTGGATATGTTTTAATGCCATTACAGACAAAAACAATAATATCTCCATGGGGACAAGCAGGTGGCGAACCTTCCCCCCGAAAGTTACACAGTGCACCTTTAAGTTAGAAATCAATATGTGAACTTATATATCACTTAGAACTATAACTTAGAACTTAAAACTATAACTTATAACTTACATATGCAGATGCAGATGCCAGTTTACCCAATGTTGACTGAACTTTACAGATTAAGTTGCCAAACACACACTGACGTTTTACTCATTTCTGGAAAGCATCCGTCATAGAGTCATTACTAGTTTCCAATTAAGAGCAATACAAATAAATGCATTGCTTGTATTTATTTATTTATTTATTTATTTCAGGGACAGCGCATATTAATCAACATTTCTGTAAATATGCCAGGTATATTAGAGTATTTATTATCGTTTGTCTTTGTATCATTATTCTGTAATTTGGATAAAGTACACGGGAAAAAAAGCAATTCTTCAGACGTGGCACAATTTATTTTTTATGTTAATTGGTCATTTTTTTCAAAGAGAAGTTCAACACAAATTAGCTTTAGAGACATAATTAAACACTCATCCAAGCAGTTGTTTGATAGATAAAGAATAATTAAAGGTCTTATATTACGCAAAATGGATTTTTGCGAGATTTAAGCCATGTTAGAATAATGTTACCTCCTCAAAACCCTTTATAATTAGTCTGTATGCGTCTCGAAAGCTCAAAATTCTCCGTTCCACCTTGTGATGTCATGATAAATACGCGGGGTTTGTGCGTTAAACGTGTGAATGAAACAAACCACAACTCCAGGCCTGTTTGTGATGAGGAAACAACATTATAACACATCAGAAAATAGTGTAATGTTTGCGCTTACTAAGGGAATTAACAAATCTACTGTATGATCTGTTCTGATTTGGATAAAATACAAAGGAGACGCCAGTTATTGTCCAAGAGGGGGAAAAAAGTTTGTTTCTGTTGTTGAGTTTTACCAAAGGGGAAGGGAAGATAATAGAACCCAGAGCACAAACGCTAATATAAAATGAACTTTACAGATGGAGTGGCTAATGTTCTCCAGCACTGAGCTCTCCTGCTCTGAAGCCTCAACACACAGAGAATGATAATTAGACATGTGTCGGGTGGAGGAGCAGGGTCCTGTGCAGCAATGGGGAAAGAGGGGAAGAGAAAAGAGGAGGGAGAGAAGAGAGGAGGGAGGGGGGAGAGAGTGGAGGGAGAGGAAGAGAGAGAGGAGGGAGAGAAGAGAGAGGAAGGAGAGAAGAGAGAGGAGGGAGAGAATAGAGAGAGGAGGGAGAGAAGAGAGAGGAGGGAGGGAAGAGAGGAGGGAGGGAAGAGAGAGAAGAGAGATAAGGAGAGAGGAGGGAGGGAAGAGAGAGAGGAGGGAGAGAAGAGAGAGGAGAGAAGAGGGAGGAGATAGAGAAGAGAGGAGGGAGGGGAGGGAGAGGAGAGAGAGAAGAAAGAGGAGGGAGGGGAGAGAAGAGAGAGGAGTGAGGGAAAGAAGAGAGAGGAGAGAAGAGAGAGGAGGGAGGGGAGAGAGAAGAGGAGAGGGGAAGGAGGGGAGAGAGATCAGGGAGATAAGAGAGAGGAGGGGAGGGAGGAGGGAGGGGAGAGAGAGGAGAGAAGAGAGAGGAGAGAAGGGGAGAGAAGAGAGAGGGAGAGAAGAGAGGAGGGGAGAGAAGAGAGGGGGAGAGAGAAGGAGAGAGGAGGGAGAGAAAAGAGAGGGGGAGAAAGAAAAGAGAGAGGAAGGAGGAGAGAAAATAGAGAAGAGAGGGGAAAGAGGAAGAAGGGGAGAGAGAGAGGAGGGGAGAGACGAGAAAGTGGAGGAAGAGAAGAGGGAGAGGAGAGAAGAGATGAGGGAGAGGAGAGAAGAGAGAGAGAAGGGAGGGGTGCAAGAAGGGAAAAAAGAAAAAGAGAGGAGAGAGAAAGGGGGAAAGAAAGGAGGAGAGAGGAAGAGGAGAGAGAGGGGAGCGTGAGAGGTGGAGAGAAGGGAAAAGAGAAGGAGACAGAGGCAGGAAGAGAGAGAGAGGAGAGAGGAGAAAGGGGATATAAGATAGAACAGAGAGAGGGAGAGAGAGGAGAAGAGAGGGGAACGGTGTATAGTGGGGAGAGAAAGTCAGCGAAGAGCAGAGGCCAAACAGAGTGAGAGAAAGAAAAAGAGAGGGGGAAAGGGAGAGTGGCAAGAGAGGAACAGAGAGACAGGGAGAGAAGAGGGAAGAGAGAGAGGTGGAAGGTAGAGAAAGAGGAGTATAGAGGGAAAGAGAGAGCTGAGTGTGAGAGTAGGTAAAAAGAGAAGAGGAAGGAGAGACAGAGGCAGAGAGATAAGGGAGGAGGAGAGAGAGGGGACATAGGATAGGACAGAGATAGAGGAGAAGAGGGGGAATGGTGTATAGAGGGAGAGAGAAAGTCAGAGAAGAGAGAGGAAGAGGAGAAAAGGGCAAAGAGAGTGAGAGAGAGAAAGAACTGGGGGAAAGGGAGAGTGACGAGAGAGGAGCTGAGAGACAGGGAGAGAAGAGGCAAGAGAGAGAGGAGTATAGAGGGAGATAAAGAGGAAGAGAGAAGGTAAAAAGAGAAGAGGAGGGAGAGACAGAGGCAGCGAGAGAGAAGGGAGAAGAGGAGGGAACAGGGTATATAGAGGAGCAGAGGGCAAAGAGAGAGAGAAAGAACAAGGGAGAGAGAGGTGAGAGGGTGAGAGGGAGGAGTATAGAGGGAGAGGGAGGAAGAGAGAAGATAAAAAGAGGAGGGAGAGACAGGCAGAGAGAGGAGAAGAGGGGGAGACAGAGAGGAGAGAGGAGCAGAGAGCAAAGAGAGAGGGAAAGAAAGGAAAGGAAAGGGAAAGCGACGAGAGAGGAGCAGAGAGACAAGGGAGAGAGAGGTGACAGGGTGAGAGAGAGGAGTATAGAGGGGGAGAGAGGAGGAGAGAAGGTAAGAAGAGAAGAGGAAGGAGAGAGAGAGAAGAAGAGGGGGAGACATCAGAGAGGAGAGAGGAGCAGAGAGCAAAGAGAGAGGGAAAGGACGGAAAGGAAAGGGACGAGAGAGGAGCAAAGAGACAAGGGGAGAAAAGGCAAGAGAGAGAGGTGGAAAGGTGGGAGAGAGGACTATAAAGGGAGAGAGAGGAGGAGCGACAGAGAAACGGTGAGGAGAGAGGGGGAGAGAGAAGTTTCAGGGCTGCAGACAGCTCATTTCATGCTGCACGCCGCAGATTTTATTAAGTAGTGACTCGCCCACACTCTGTTCAGTGGAGGAGCAAACTCGTGTCCTGCCTCAGAGTGAAACCACATTTAAGTTCCCCTCGAAACACTCTCACATCAAGTCTTTTTCTTCTTCTTATACTTCACAAAACACGACAGACGCCTTATGTAATCTGAATCATCATCAAAATACTAATAGGTTTAACAGCTCACGTCATATAAAACAGAAAGACCAAGACGAGAGAGTGATTACTGCTTTAAATGAACGTATAAAAAGAAAGAAAAGGGTGAACGTTGGTGGTTGAGGCAAGGGTGTTGTATACTGTATATTTATTGATTAATTGACAGGAAATTTTCCACTATATGGCATTAAATGTACCTTTCTTACATTTGTTTAATCAGGTGTTTTTTATAGATCGAAAACACCAACACCAAACAACTACTGTATGTGTGGGCTCGCCTCTCCACAGACCTGAGCTGACACCTGGGCTGGTGGCATCGCCTTCGAGTCTCCGTAATGGTGGAGATATGAGTTTAATACCGTACTGTGAAACAACACAAACACAAGAAAGAACATCTCCACCGTGAAGACAAATATAAAAGTTATCCTAGTGAATATTCATGTTAATTTAACTGAATTTTAATTTAAAGGGTTCATATTACACTATGTTCTGAGCTGTGTTATAATGTTTCCTCATCAAAAACATACCTGGAGTTGTTTTGTTTCATTCACACATGTTTAACACCCAAACCCTGCATATTTAGGCTGACACTCTCTTACACCTTGTGATGTCATGTGGTAATACAGGAAGTGCTCCACTGTGCTTTTAAACTCTATACACCGTCACTAGAATCATTTAGATTATTTCAGACCTGGAATGGTCAATCTCTGCTAAATGTAGTTAATATGGTTAACTTAGGTTCAGGAGCTGGACCACACCTCAACCGCCCTCGCCTCCTCTCCAGTGAATCACAGCTCACTTCTACCACACCTCAATTTCCCAGAAGCCTATATACAGCGGCCTATCCCAGTTTGTCCCGAATAACTTGACCCCAGCCTCCCGACCCTTATCTGTTCGCTTCCAGACATACGACGCCTACAAGACGGTCTTATGTGAATATTGAGACTGAACCCCCACCATGAGTCTCAACCCAGCCGACCCGCCTCGTCTCCATATAATAAACTCTTTTCGCTTCGCTCATGTGTGGTTGGTGTGGTCCTTGCTAGTGAAACAAAAGGTCAAAGGTAGCTGCTAAATTGCAAAAATACTGCTTCATGACAGCACAAGGTGGAACAGAGCATTCACTGCACGTTCAGACTGCAACATGAAGTGACCCAAATCCGATTTGTTCACGCCCATGTGACCTGTATCTGATCTTTTAATGACAGTCTGAATGACACAGATCCGACTTTTTCAAATGTGACCCAGGCCACTTGGATATGTGCTCCTAAAACCGATACATATCCGATCTTTTGCCGTGCGACTTCAGTCTGAACGGCCAGGTCGCATTCATCCGAGCTACATCCGACCTAGCGTTCCTTTGTACGGACGTTTCTGCCACTGCCCCACAAAACGCCAAAAACCTCATCCTTCTGCTTCTCAATCCCCTCCTTAAAACAAATAAGCTGTACATGTTCTGGCTCCGGTTCGACAGCAACACTAAAATCGTCAGGTGCTCAATGCTCGCGTCCATGTTTAGGCGACTTCCGTGTCCTCCAATGCGGATGCGGGACACTTTTGGAGCGTTTAAATTTCACACTGGAGATCACACACAAGTCGCATTTAATTGGAAATGTGAATGACTTTGCAAAAAATCGGATTTCTCACAAAAATCCAAATTGAGCATTAAGCCCTGCAGTCTGAACATAGCCATAGACAGACTAAGGGCCAGTCCCATTTCTAATTTCTACCCCTTCCCCTATCTCTTGGCCCTTGAAACTGAGCAAGAAGGGGTAGAGGTTGAAAGTCGACCTCTACGAATTGGGACACCGCTTCAACAATCACATACGTCTTCAGAAGTCTCCACCTGCTTTTACGTAAACTTACCTGAGCGCAAGGATAACTGTGATAACTGTCAGAGCAGAATGACATGCAGACCATTGGAAAGAAACAACCTGAGCTCCTCTAAGGGTTAAACCAATCATATCGCTTTCAATTACTTGGGTTACAATATCAAAATAACAACTGTGTAGCACGGACGCTCGCAATTTTGTTCACGACTTTACCGATCACGCAAATCACAAATAACGTGACACTACTCAACATCGTATTAGCGATTTTTTCGTGTGAATTTTATGAAGAAAATGACTATTACGCATTGGAGCTACTTTAAATTTAAGCAGTTAGCACAAATTTTAAGCCATAAATAATGGAGACAACACATTTGTGAACTTCTTTGGTCTCTGGTCGTGGCAGCAGCGATCTTGCCAGTGATTCACAAGTCATTCTGAGAAATTGCTCATACCCCTCCGTTTGGAGTGTGCCTCTGAAAAATCTTCATTTGGAGGGGTATAAAGCCCTACCCTTTCCCCTACCCCTCCGCCATAACGGTAAATGGGACACCCCTACCCCTACACGTGAACACGCAAAACTGAGGGGTAAGGCTGAAATGGGATTAATAATTTTTGAGAGAGAACTATTTTTATCTTTTATCTTATTGTATTTATCTTATCTTATTTTTGAAAATTTTATTCTAACTACATGTTCTTGGTCGGTTGCATCTGTAACAAAGAAAATTTCCCCTCGGGGATGAATAAAAGTAATTCTGATTCTGGGATTCAGCCTAATAAACCAGGGTTACTCAAACATGTGTGAATGAAACAAAACACGACTCCAGGGGTTGTTTTTGAACGGGTAACAAGATTATAACATGTCTTAAAGCTCACAAGAGTAGTTTTTGTGTGATATAAAACCTTTAACTCACAAAGCTTCGCCCTACAGTATATAATTCAATGAACACGCTCACATTCTCTACTTCTCTATAGACAGACACAATACTGCAATACAGATCCGAACGTATACATACACACAAGGGAGAGTGCGTGACCTTTAAAGAAACACTCAAACATCGCACTACATCAATATGGCCTTGTATTGGACACTGCTATTATCCCCCTCATCCGGCCATTGTTTACTAAAGTGAGCTCTCTGTTTAACTAGTGTAAAACCAGACTCTCAATGAGGACTGCACTCTGAATTTTAATGAAGACGAAATCAATTTTGGGGATGAATTTTACAAAGCAGTGCTGAAAGTGATCTATGGATGCACCGCTGATGTACTGTGGAGAGGAGAGTTTACGGAGGAGGTGCTTTCTCTGCCAAAAATGCCAAATATTTTACTATGGGCGACTTAAAGGGCTCATATTATGCTGTTTTATGATCTGTTATGTATTGTTATATGCTGTTTCCTCCTCGGAAACGTACCTGGAGTTGCTTTTTGTTTCTTTCTCACGCTTTTAACACACAAATCCTTGGAATAATTTGGATTATTTCAGCCCTGGAATTGCCATATTATACTAAATTAAAAGTGAAACAGATCATTTTGAGCTTTGGAGATGTAGACAGACTAAAAAAATTACTCAAAAAACACAACTCCAAGTATGTTTTTGAGGAGGTAACAACATTATAATATGACTTCAAGCTCTCAAGAGTCAATTTTACGTAATATAGGAGCTTTAAAGCTGACCGGTTACGCCAAAATGTACTTTTCAGAGCTTTCTCCTCCCCCATTTACCGACCTGAAGTTGTATTTGGAGTCATTCGTGCATGTTTGAGACATCTTTAATCACTTATTTTCAAGGCTCAACCCTCATTTTCACCTCTGTACTTGTTTCGTTCTCCAATTTCGTTTCTTAATCAGTGATACACATGGGATTCAGTAGCGTTGCGTCGTCATTTTGGTATGAAAAAAAAAAAACTCTGCTTCTCCCTAGCACGATCTGCACCTGTCCCAAGGTCCCGACAACTTCAACTTCACGATGACTTTTGACTAGAGTGCTACGTTTTACTTAGATTTTCATAATTTCAATGGATAAACACATTTCCACACTCGGTTTGAGCCATTTTAAACAAACCTGAGACTTGGTCATTCTTCTCTGTGAGTAGTTTGTACATTTTCACATTGGCTCCTGTCATATAAATAAATATAAAACTCGGACAGATCCAAAAGATTCAGATCCCATAAGAGTCAAAAGTCACGTCACTGCTGTGGTTTGAGCTGTAATATTTTTTTGGAGTGAAGATTTTGACCATTTTCTTTGCAACTCTTTACAAACCCGGTGAATTTGAGCAGAAATTCAATTAGAACAGTCAAAAGAGTATAGATAGGGCTGTTTCACCGACATGTCAAATCAATTCGCAAATAATTTTCCTAAAGTTTGATCACATTACTTATGCAAGGTAGCGTGAACGTTGCCAGCGGCTTGAAATTACGCTGCAACATGGTTTATTTCAAAAGCGGTTTGCTCCATTAGACTGCCACTTCTTCTATTTACTGCTGGCAGGGTTACAAATATGCCCAATTTTGGTTCACCCCATAGTTAATGTGCCAAGTTTGTGAATAGCTCAAGGTAATTGTCTCTGTCCACTTTTAGAGTTAATGGACTGCCAAAGAATTTCAAAAAGAATAGCAGGATTTATGTGCTAAAAAGAGACTGCTGTGAAATGACGCTATTTTCTGATCTGTTATAATGTCGTTTCCTCGTCAAAAAACATGCCTGGAGTTGTGTTTTGTTTCGTTCACACGTGTTTAACTCACAAATCCTGCGTATTTAGTGACTTGTAATGTCATGTGGTAATACAAGAAGCGCTCCTCTGTGTTTTTAATATATGCACATAACAATAACCGAAATATCTTGGTATCGTATCGTCAAAAGTCTCACAGTAAGTCTCAATAAACCAAATCACAAGTCTCTCTGCTTAAGTAAATTTTTATGGTGCCGCATTAGCTAACAAGAGCTCCGCCAGCCGGGGCAAAATACGCCCGTACTTTGAATTATTGTATATAGAATTCTAGAATCGGAATTCCACCAATCAGATTGCAGCAACAGAACTTAAAGACACTACAAAGCTTTAATGTGTCAAAGCTCAAAGAAGCAGAGAATGTGGGTTGTTCTCGCTTTCAGCAGCAGAACATTTGAGAAGAGAGTTCAGATCTTTCATGAAGACAAAGCTTCAAAGACTTCAAAGCTTTGAAGTGTCCACAGACGGACGGACGGACGGACGGGCGGACGGACAGACGGACGGACGGACGGACAGCGCCATACCATAATACGTCCCGTCTTACACAACGGGCGTATAAAAACAATAGGGATCTTACATAGAAAATTACCCTTTGGACTGACTCAATGCAGAATACATGAAGAAATAATTGTTATTAAGCACTTTTAAATCTTTTGTCTTTTTTCAAGGAAGTTTGGGCAAGCAGACGTCATTTGCAAAGGCACGATAATGACACCAATGTAGCTTTTAGGTTTTAACTTGTAGTCTAAGCATTTGTCTCGCCTATAGTTTTGTCACTCATTTTTCCACCTCCTACCTGATATTTTTGCTATACATGTAGTCATGAAAGCTACACCACTGAACTTTTTCACTGCAGCGGATTTGGTTCAGACTATAATGGCTCAAATGTTATTCATACTTTTATTTCATACAACTTGCATCAGTATAGAATTAAACGTTACTATAATTCTTTAGATTATGACAGGACCAGAGGCATGTCAAGGCATTTTAAAAGGGAAAAAAATGGCATATTCACTATTTATTAGCTTCCACAAAATCTTGCATTCTACACAGCAAAAAGTGGAGTGTTAAAATTGACTCACAGAATTCATTTTAACATTTTCTCAGGGTTTAAATGAGTCCAATCTGTTTTAGAGTTAATTTAACATTTTTGGAAATGTTAATTAAGAAACACTGGATTCAAGTTCATGTTTAAACCATGAAATCAAGAGTTATATTATCGTTTTAAGAGTAAATGGATAACACTTTGTAGGGTTATCCTGATTTAGCTAAACAACACACAGAGATGTTTTATTTTTACACTTTATTTAAGTTAATTTAAAATGAAATTATGTACAAAACTGGTTCAAATGTCTTCTCTCGCAGGAGTTTGAAGTGGTGGGTGGAGGTGCCAAATTAACACTAAGGGAAGTTTAATTAACTTCAACCATATCAACTCTAACCCTGACCCCCGATTTAACTTTAAAATAGTTAAAGTAACACTTTTTGTGTTGAAAACAACTAAACAACAACAAATTAAATAGAGTTTTTGCTGTGTATACCGTAGCGTGAGATGAAAATACAGTCCTAGTTTTTAAACTCCAAACACTTTCACGAATCATTTGGAATCATCAATCTGCACTGAACAAAACCTAAAAGGAGCTGTCAACTTGAAAACTACAGTTTCGTGACATCACAAAGTGGAACAAAGCATTCTGAGCTATGGAGACGCAGACAGAGAACACAGGATTAATCAAACATGAATGAAACAAAACACAACTCCGGTTATGTTTTTGAGGAGGCAACATCATTAAATAAAAGCTCACAATTTTGCGTAATATGGACGCTTTAATGGAACCTTAAAATGGGGATGTTTTGCACCTCCCAGCATGCACTTGGCTCAGTTCAGGGCAGAGGAGGAACTCACTTGTCCATAAAATGATGCCCCTCTGTGCCTCGAGATTCGCCCTCATTGTCGGGCATGGCAGGCGGTCTGTATCGCGCGGCATGACATTTTTAGGCTTCCACGGCGTATTTCAAATTTACATTATTACATTTCCATAGGCTGTCCTCGGGCCGGAGCAGTCGAATGAGTCTGCAACAATGAAAAAAGAAAAGGAGTATTGTGGGGAAAGGCCCATTCTGCATTCGGAAAGCAGTTTTCTAGCTGAAGGCAAGAAAATAATAAATAATACTACACAAAGCGCGCAGAAATAGAAGGAATAGGGTTAAATTGGCCACAGGTAGAGCACAGAAGTGAAGTCAGCATATTTTGATAGGTCAACAGAAAGAAAACTCTCATCGTGCAAGTGAGGAAGTGAAAATTTGACATTATTTTACGTGTAATCGTCAAGACTGGGACTAGACCAGGATTAGAACAAAACCAAACCTAGTCTACATAAGGGCTAAACTACGGAAGCCAGGGGGGCTCACAACAAATGCAAACGCCACAACAAAAAGCCACAACACATAAAAAAAAAAAAAAGAACGTAAGTGACCGTGGGACTCTATTTTCTGATCCAGGAGGGCGCGCAACAAATACAAAAGCCACAACGCAACAAAAAAAGCCACAACAGAAGTGGCTGTGGGACTCTATTTTCCGACGGACCAAGCGGGGGAGATCAAGCGGGAAGTGAATGGGTAAAGTCGAAGAAAAAGAAGAAGAGAATGTAAAAAGTAAAGGAACAAAGAAATGAACAAAGCTGGAAACGTGAGTGAAAGTAATTTATCGTTTCGATGCCACTGTCTGACCGTCGTAAATCATTTGCCGCTTGATCCTCCTCGCTTGGTCCATCGGAAAACAGAGTCCCGCGGCCACTTCCTTTGCGGCTTTTCGTTGTGAGCCCCCCCGGTTTCCATACTAAACTCTGGGGCCAGAACAAACCAAACAAGTGTCATTGAAAGTTTAGTTATATAGACATAAAATCGCCATACAATTGCAATACAGTTATATTAAAGGTGGATTGTGTAACTTCCCTTCCTTTTGTTCCTTTGTTTCTTATGAGCAGGGTTTGTGTGTCGATCCTGGTGTTTACGGATGTGGCTCTTTTGGATCAGAGCCTCCATGAAGCTCTTGAACCTCAGTGTGGTCTGCTCCGTCTGTGGAAACATCAGCGCCTGACTGTTCTTCAGACTAAACCTAAACTAAACCTTCTGAAACAGTTAAAAGCTCCACTGCAAACACCAACTCGTCCATCGACCTCCTCTTGGCCCTCAGCCGTTGGACTGGCTGGTGCTTGTAAAGACTGAAAGCGTCCATCTTGAAACACTTCTTTTTCTTCCAGTGTTATTATTATTTTTTTTTATGAGCAAGGTTCCTGTATCGATCCTGGGGTTTGTGCACATGGCCCATTTCAATCATATCCAACAAAAATGAAATAAAATGAAAATTAAAGTGCAAAGCGAACATGTACTTGTGAGATTTGAGTGTATAAATCTGGTTTATTTGGCAATATTATTAAACTAGGGAAAGTGGGGGTGACGTTAACTGTAGGCACTGCTCTGTCTGAGACTCTGTTTACTCAAGTTCGACTTTAATCTGAGCTTTCACTGCAAGAAACAAAATCTAGTCAAGCTAAAATGACTTGGATTAAGACAGTTTTACCATGATTTGAGTAAATTTCACTTGACAAGTAAAATGATCTGTCAGTGGAATAACACTTTTTGTACTTAAAATAACAAAAATACATCTTGCTACACTTAAAATAAGAAAAACAACAACTTTTTGCACTTAAAATAAGAAACACAATCGAATGTTGCTTGAATTAAGAAAAAAACATTCTACTGGCGGATCATTTTACTTGTCAAGTTGAATCCACTCAAATAAAGTAAAATGCTCTTAATTTCAGTCATTTTAACTTACCTAGATATTGTTTTTTTCCAGTGTTGTTAGAGTAGAAATAATGGTTTTAGCTCAGCTACAACAGATGAAATGATGTGTGCTGTTAAAAGTAAAAGCATAAAATTACAGTCATAAATTATCTAGCATTAGGTCATAGTTTTTCAGTTAGTCACTCTCACCTTTTTTGCTGAAAGTCCAACACAACAGGACCTGGAATGTTCATAATGCTCATAGGCTACTGAAAATGTTGCTTAAATCAATTTTATATTCATAGAATTCTAAAAAAATAAAAGTTTTTCCTTTGGTTGCTAATGTGTGTACTGTGTCCCCATGGTAAATGCTGAATATCTAACCATAGAAATGCATGTAAAGTTAATTAACTGTAAGTAAGTTTAAGTAGTACATACCCTAAAGCAGGGGTCTCCAACCTGTAGGTCGGGAGCTACAGTAACTCTCCACCCCCTCCAAGTATCTCATCATGGGATTTCTGAATTCTAGGTATTGTGCATAGTAAGTAAAATTTGACTAACTACGATTGTAAATGTATTATAACTTGATGCACCAATAAATGGATAATGGTTTATGTTTTATAAGCTTCCCATGGCTCTTATATTTACTCAATTTCTTTGTGACTGCTGAAACTGTAGCTTTCTGGAATTTTTTGTAAAGGTAGTTCACTGGAGAAAAAAAATTTTGAGACAATGCCCTAAAAGTTTAAGAAAAGGGAGTTGATGCAAATAAAATGCTGCAATTTTAAACTCAAAGACCTACGACATTATATACGATTCCAAGGAATATGTTTTATATAACCATGCATAACTTTCTAACCGTAAAAGACAGAAAGTTACTTTTTCCCCCTCTGAAACTGGAGACATAGCGTTTTCCATACATATCTGTTGCATTATCCTACGTCACACTCACACTGCGTGATGACGTGCGCAAAAAGAGGGTCCAATAGGAACTTTGTTTTCTGCCAAACTCATGCGCTCCGTCCATTTTGATTGGCACAAACTTTGCCAAAGAGTGAAGTGAGTCTACATGGTCGACTCCTCTCGAGCGTGTGGTTATAACTGAAAAATGTGTGTTTATAACTGTCTATAATTGAAAAAGCCGCTCTAAGTGCAGTTTTTTCTCAAATAAATGGCAAATTACAAATCTTGGTGTGCGTAATTGCGCATCCCTTGCTATTTTTCATTTGAAAGGTTTATTTCACCCAAAATGTACAAATACAAATGTAATAAACACCATGGAAATGCAGGAAGTGATGTGGCTCTGACCCTGGACCTGACAGGAGCTGTTTCTGTGACTGACACCAGGAAAGTAATGGGGCGATTGCACTTCATTTTGTTTGTAGGTCAATAATTAAGGATATTTTTTAGTTTACTTACAGATTTGATATTTTTGTAACTAACGCTCAATTTAAGCATTTTTTTTATGTCCAAAAAGTTGTCTACACAATGTTTGTGTGTTTTGCATAAAAGAGTGTGGATTTTATTTTCTGGGTCCTATAGCTTTGTGAAAAAACAGGCTGTACTGAACAAAAGGATGTAGAACACTTTATTATAGGGTAAAAGGGGCAGTTTTAAAGGCAAAATGAAGAAAAAAATCCAGGCGAGGATGCAGAAAAAAAATGACATAGAATTTTTTATTATTATTATTTTTTTACTGTGTCTTAGGACCCGTCAGGCATAAGCACTTGGTATCAAAAGAACAGTTTTCAATAGTAGTATTTGGGAACGTACATCACATTATGGTACAGCTCCCTTTTACTCATCCCTCAACCTCTGTACTTGAAGTTATATATTCGCTTCCATATCAAGCCCATTTCAAAGGCCTGGCACTACCCCATATTTAGCCCCATACACAGATGGATGGCTGTTATCACTAAAGTACTTCCTTCCAATCAATCTGCTGCGGATTTCAAAGAGGAAACAGGAAGTGTGTACAAACCTGTGCTTATACATCATCTCTCCAACTGCTCCTGGCTGTTGACGAAGGACTTTATCTGCAAAACATTTTCAATATGTGGATTTTGAGTGTTTCTTTGGCACAGCAGGTGGTAATGTCTTTTTAATAGCCCATATGTTTGTCGAGCAGGAACAAACTTTGACTTTAAAGGTGCACTAAGGAACGCTTTCAGGTGGAGGTTTTGTCACATTCTTGTCTCCATGGATTTGTCACCGCTTTGCTTGGATTGGTCCAGAGTGTAGCATTAAAGCAGGGGTGTCAAACTCATTGTGGTCCGGGGGCCGTATGCAACCTACTTTGATCCCAAAAGGGCCGGATCAGAAAACTCAGTTCTCTCTTCAAGTTATTGTATTTTTCTCCGTGTCTCGTAGTGGTGTTTAAGATTATATTCCTCGAGCAACGCCACTTGTTCCAAACACACTGAGCACAGATTTCCCATTCACCTCTGTCAACAAATAAGAATTAGACTATTTTTCTTGGGAAATCCTGAACTCAGCATCTGCTTTTCTCATTTTTTGACATTTTGCTGATGAGGGTCACGGTCGACAGTCAGAACGATCATCCTTTAAGAGCGTTTGGAAAGAGGAAAGTCTTCATTTGTGCTGCTCTGGTGGGAGTCGCAACGTACAGAAACGCCGGAGACGCTGCTATGCTAAACGGTGCAGAAAATTAACAGAAAAATCTGAAAATTTGAAGTATTTTAATAGAAAAATCAGCTGAGGGCCAGATTAAAGGTCTTGGAGGGCCGGATCTGGCCCCCGGGCCGCATGTTTGACACATGTGCATTAAAGAGAGGTTGTGTTGCCATGGTGCTCTGAGCGGGGAGTGACTTAGCGTGGAGAGCAAAAATGAAAGTGAACATTTTAAAACCCTTGGAGACCTAAGGGTAATGTCAGTACATTTGTCCTCGCCCGGATGTTTTTCTTAATTTTGCTTTTAAAACTGCCCCTTTTACCCCCTCATCAAGTGTTATACATCCTTTTTTTTCAGTACAACCTGTTATTTCACAATCTGCTGCTGTAGTTGTGTAATGTGCATGTAAAAAAAAAGATATGGCATCAGAAATAGAGATAAAACCACAATGCAAACATGTATAAACAACTTTTTGGACTTAAAAAATGCTTAATTTAGGGCCTTAGCTACAAAAGTGCAAAATATCAAGTCAGTAAGGAAACTAAAAATATCCTTATTGCTCTTAAAACAAAAAAAAGTGCAATCGCCCCATTAATTTCCTGGTGTCTGTCATGGAAACAGCTCCTGTAAAGTCCAGGGCCAGAGCCACATCACTTAGTGCATTTACATGGAGTTTATTACATTTGTATTTGTTCATTTTGAGTTAAATAAACCTTAAATAAAAATAGCAAGGGATGCACAATTACACAGACAAAGACATGCAATTTGCCATTAATCAGAGAAAAAAACTACACTTTTTCAATTGTTACAAACATAGACACTCAGGAGTCGACCATCTTGACTCACTTCACTCTTTGGCAAAGTTTGGGCCAATCAAAAAAGACGGGGCGCATGTGTTTGGCAGAAAACAAATTCCTATTGGACACTCGTTTTTCGCACATCATCACCCAGCGTGAGTGTGACGTAGGATAAAGCCGCAGATATGTACGGAAACCTCTATGTCCGCTCTTTCATAGGGAAAAAAAAGTAAGTTTCTATCTTTTACGGTTGGAAAGTTATGCACAGTAGTTCTTGACAGGTTTTAAAACATGCTAATATGTTGTTTTAGTAAAATAATAAAATCAGCCGTTTCAAATCAATAAAAGGTAACATGGTGATCTAAATGTTAAGAGTTAATACGACTTCTTTACACTTGGCAAGACAAGCAGGTCAAGTTACAGGTCACATCTATGGAGAGGCCACCCTGCTTACATTAAAAATCTATTATTTAGTGCATTTTTGAACAATGAAACACCTATAATTGAATAAATATAGGATTGTAATACCATTATTGCAGTACGGTGGAAGATTCCAGGCATCTCCATGGAAACAAGTATGGCAAACTATTTACCAGATAAAGGTTACACAGTGCAGCTTTACGTGCTGATAGAAACTACTATAGAAATCCAGATGTTCAAACTAATACACCTAAGCATTTATTAAGGTCATTGTTTGTTTATATTTCTGGCCTGTGTTACCCTGGGAGCTATTTGCACTCCTAGTTAAATATGAAAGAGTGAAACAATATTATTCGTTTTTCCATTACTGCACTCCCTGGCTGGGTCTCTGTGGATTCCGGCCCCAGCTCTCGCCTTTCACCGGCTGAAGATTGGTTTCTTTTGTGGAGGAAAGCCCCCTCAGGTGAAAAAAAAAAGAAAAAAAAGGGGGGGTTGACTGAAGACGAATGGATCTAAGGGAAAAGCGTGGAGTAAAATATTGACAAAGTGAGAAAAATGAGTGCGAGTGCAACATGTGATCAAAAGAAGGATGGTCCAGTCAGTATTCCCTAGTTACATAGTATGGGCAATAAGAAAGTTACAGCCCGCAGTGCATTGTGGGAAGCAGGGGGAAAAGTAGACAGGATTAGGAGTCTGCAAAGTGGGTCAGTCCCAGTGGCTTGGGCCTGTGAGGGCCAGAAGTGCTCCTGGTTTTACCCCGAGTTTGATGTATCGCAAAGTGTGGTTTGGAAACTTGGAGTAACACAAAGGGTCTAAAACAAAGAGGCGTTGATTTAAGGTGGATTTTAGGGTTGATTTGGGGAGCAGGTCAGAACGAACGCAATGTACAAACCAGGTCCAGTGTCGTGGCGATTAAAGGTCCTGTACTGATGTCATGTAGTGGTAGTTTTCAAGTTAACTGCTACCTGCTTTTACCTTTTGTTCAGGACAGATTGGAAACTCCAGTGCTGAAATCAGTGTTCAGGGTTTGTGTGAATGAAACAAAACACAACTTCAGGCATGTTTGTGATGAGGAAACAACTTTATAACCCAGAATCAGAAAAATGCGTAATAGGCTGTATTTACAAACCGCGAAGATGTTTGGCAAGATGTGATTACAACTTCCAACGGGCTCTTTCCGCGATAGTAAGTCTGACAAAATCTAGGAAAAGTGAGAAAATGTCCCAGTTTTCTTCACGTCCACGTCATTGTAGCGCTCCGTTATGTTCGGCTCATCAACAATTCCAACCACACCTCAGTTTTCATCATTTTACATGCGATTGGAAGAGACGAGGGCGCCAATTTCAAGATGAATCCAAACAGCACATACGTCTGCAGTCTTCATTTTACCAACGATCACGTTTACTTCAGTGGATTTTATCACAGTCGGTCGGCGAGCCCAGTGTCGGGAACTACACAGGAGGTTGTCCAAACGTCTTCCTGGTTTGTGACGTAAGCGTGAATAGAGTCTATATGATCCCTTTAATCACATCAAACACCCAGTTACTTTACTGTGCTCTCTCTAAGTCTGGGTCTGTAGTAATAAAGTTAATAAAGTCATTTCAAATGTGCTAATTGTATTTGAGTATGATCATTTTTAAATTGTCTTTTGTGATATGCAATTTTTGTGTGTGGAGGGACTTACTAAAGCTGTATACTCGCTCACATCTCCCTCATTTGGGGACAGAAATCAGGTCCTTTATTATAAAATCAACAACGTGGTTTATAGATTAAACCAGCAATGACACATCCACAGAAACAAGCAGGTGACAGACACTCTACCAGAAAAGTTACACAATGCACCTCTGAACCAAATATGCCCCCGCACAGTCTTAGCAAAATAACATATTTTTCTTTCCATTCCACTGCTTTGCTTAAAAGAAGTCTCCCAGGAATAGACAGTAAACTAAATTACAGCAACATCTGACGGCGCATTCTGTCCTGAGCATCTGGTTAGACAAAATAATAAAAAGATATTTTGGGAAAGCAATTAATTTGGTTCTCATAATGATAAAAAGGACAAAAGTAAAATAATATATGATTGTATTTGTTCTTTTTGCTTGCTATAGATACGTAATGTAAGTGATGGCAGAATAGCACTTTTAAAGGTCCTATATTATGCAAAATGTACCTATGTGAGCTATAAGCCATGTTAGTATGTACCAAAACATACCTGGAGCTGTGTTTTGTTCACACATGTTTGAGTAATCTTTTATTATGAGTCTACATCTGCAAAGCTCAAAATGCTCTGTTACGTTAACAAACATATAAATACATACATATATCTACATATATACACATACATAAACACACACACAATAATATATAATATACTAATAATATTACTAGTAATATTAGTTACACTCTTACTGTAAACGGTTAGATGGAATATCAAACATGAATCAGTTGGTCCTAAAACCTTTTCATACAAGTACTAATGTATATATAAATTAAGGTTATACAATTAATTTTTAAAATCTCGGTTAATACCAGAAATTTCATAGTTAATCACGTTTAATCGCATATTGAATTGTGAATTGAGTTTACAATTGTGTTATTTTGCATTTCAAGACAGTTTTAAAGCCATAATGTAAAGCAATTCGTACCCATTTACCAACGCTGTAGTTATTTTCTTCGTGTGATTATCCACAGGTCTGGCGGCAGTTTGTCAGATCTGAGGCTCGCTTGGCTCGGACGCTCTGGTTTAGCTCGGAGGTGCTAATTTCGACTAGACGTACTTCGGTGATACTGAAACTCTGCTTGACACAGGCTGCATTTAACTCTTAACTTGTAAATTGTAGCGTCTGGAAGTTTTTTAAAGTCAAATAAACCGTTCAAAAGTCCAGAAGTCCTCAGCTTCTCCATCACGGCGGTGAGTTTACTGAAACACGGCGCTCTGAAGTTCAAAAGCGAAACAGCCAGAGGAGCTGCCTACGGAAATGTAGAAGAGACGAAAAGTCGCCGAACTCTAACCATGAATATTTTTTTTAAAAATCATCACGTTTTTAAAAGGGACAAAAGGCTGGCGAACTCTAATCGCGACTAAAAAAAAAATCATGTTATGGATTGCATTAATCTAGTCGCGATTAACACGTTAACGCTGACAGCCCTAATATAAATCTATATATGTAAATACACAAATGCATGAGTAGGATTTTGTGTCTCATAAATTCTCCCTTTTATACTGACAGAGTTTTGACATTTCAAACTGTTCCAAAGAAGCAAACATCAGGGAGTCTGTACGTGTACATTGTTCATTCAAATTCATTCAAGTTAATGTCGATTGATACACGTTTTAAAGGAATAAAGACAATTTAGCAAAAGTGATACCTTCATTTTTAAAGAGTTTCCATGCTTGTCAGTATGGGATACCAAAGTTCTTGAAAAATGTGTCCATCATTATTTTTTTCAAGAGTTTTTCCAGAGGTATAATCATAAATAGCGTCGGAGGTAAATCATCTTTCCAGAGTAGTAGTATACATTTCTTTGCAAAATATGTTATCGTAGTCAGTATTCTACATTTCTTTCTATCTAAATGAAGTTGTTGCATGTCGTTTAAGTATATAATTGACAAATCAAAAACAAATAGCTTTCTAACGAACACTTCCTGAGTGTCGTACAATAAAATGCCTGATGTTTAGTTGCTCATTTTGCTCATGTGGACGATCTGGTGCTGCCCCTTTAATTTAGGTCTGATAATAATAAACAGAAAAACGTTAAATACACATTATCTTATTAAATCTTTCGGTCTATTAAGTGATTATACTGTAGGGGATGACAGTACAGCACTATTAAATATGCTCCAGCGAAGAATACCTCAGGCTACTCGTACTTAACTTTTATTCTTTGATTCTTAACACTTTCTTCAAACTATACAGGGGGAAAATATCTTGTAACTTTTTCAATTTTCTACAAAATCACAGTTCCGCTCCAGGGCATATGTCTTTAACTCACTTCTGAATATGATTTTGCACATTGTACCTTTTGGATAAGAAAGTTTAAGCCAGAGATGAACGCAATGTACTCTTTTTACTTTATTTTTTGGTATTGTGGAGTGGTGTTAAAGATTTTGGAGTCCATTTTAGCGTTTGGGTATATGACATGGAGACACTAACATTTTAAGATTTTCGGTGGCAACAAGAGACAGCAGATTACACTGAATTGGCAAATAGCAGCACAGCTAAAGTGGATGCACCAAAAAAGTTGCACAGTGCACCTTTAAATTGCTTTGCTTGGTATGTTCTATGTTCTATGGCATTTAACCATATCTATTCTCATTGTGAAAAGCATGAGGGGCCACCAAGCTAAGATACAGGTCAGATCTGTGGCGAGGGGACCCCACTCACAGTACCTTTTCAAGGTACTTTTGAGCAACAAAAACAACTCTAAGTGATAGACGCTTAATGCCGTACTTTGAAACATCTCAGGCAAAGAAACAACATTGAATGAAGAAAAGCTACTGGTGGACCCCTTATCAGGAAAGTTACAAAGTGCAGCATTAAAGGGACAGTTCATTTTGGACATAGGGCCTCATTTCCTCGTGAGCCAGAGTGTTGGAGACGTGTGGAGACACTTTTTTAAATATTCCGCCCAGTCCTTATATTTGGAGAGGTTGCTGGTACTAGGCTAGTGCATGTCAATGGCCATAGTTCTCCTCCCACTAAAAATAGTCTTACCCACTCCACAGTGCAGCTAAAGCAAAACTATTATAACTCCAGACTGTCTGTGTAAATGTCTGTGTTGATAGAATAATGTTTGAAATAAAACTAATCTTGCATCGCATGAATCGTCGCATATTCAGGGACTATTTTCTCATATATCAGTCCGCCGCTGCCGAGCTTTCTATCAGGAAATACAACTCGGTGCTGCTTCTCAGACATAAATCCTTCAAATCCAAGGTTGGTGTTACTTCTAAAATTATTCTCTCGACACAGACATTCACATAGACAGTCTGACGTTCGAATTGTTTTGCTTTTGGTGCTTTGTGGAGTGGGTAAGACTTTTTAGTGGCAGAACAACTATGGTCATTGACATGCACTAGCCTAGCACCAGCAACCTCTCCAAATACAAGGACTGGATGGAATATTTTAAAAAAAGTGTCTCCACACATCTCCAACAATCACTAGGAAATGAGGCCCTATGTCCAAAATTCTGGACTGTCCCTTTAAAGCTCCTTTATTACACAAAATTGACGGCTGTGACCTTTAAGACATGTTGTTTGTCCACTCCAAAGCTCAAAATGCTCTGTTCCACTTTGAGATGTCATGAACTGGTAGTTTTCAAGTCAACAGCTCCTTTTTACCTTTAGTTTAGTAGTGTTCGGAAATACCAGGGCTGTCTAAAAACACATGGGAGCACTTCCTGTATTACTACATGACATGAAGGTGGAACAAAGTGTTTTTTGTTTGATGGAAGAACTCAGCCTAATTATTTTTTGTGTGTTAAACATGTGTGAATGAAACAAAACAGAACTCCAGGTACGTTTGTGATGAGGAAACATTATAACGTAGCTCAAAGAATAGTGTAATATGGAGTTTTTAAATACTGAAATGATCAAAACATATCTGGGGTAGGCATAATGCAAAAAGGTCATTCAGCTGAATAAGGACTTTGATGCATTGTTAGCTACTTCACAATTTCACCTAATACATACATCATACATGAGTTTGTGCGGTGGGAGGAAGCTAAAGAAAACATGAACCTATATAAAACATACAGACCCAACACAAAGAAATCACGTCCCAGTTGTCAAAAGTAATCATAGCTAACATGTGCTAAAGTCGTAATGCTTTTCTGTGGACGTGTAGAGTTTCTTTATTCAGTGGAGGAGCCAGAACCCTTCAAGGCCCAGACTGACCACTGGGACTGACCCACTTTCACAATAATCCAGTCTGCGCTCCAAAGCTAAAGTTACTATAGTTAAAAGGCCTGAAGGGAAACTGTAAAATCATACGGACTATATCTACTATACTTTAAAGGGCCTATTTTTTTATTTTATCTTTATTATAATGTTGTTTCCTCAAGGCAAACGTATCTGGAGTTGTGTTTTGTTTCATTTATGCATGTTTAAACCCTGAATATTTAGGTTGAGTTCTTCTCTCAAACAGAAAACACTCTGTTCTACTTTGAGAGGTCATGCAGTAATACAGGAAGTGCTCCACTGTCTTTTTAAACTCCGTACACCATGGTTTATGGTTTATTTCGAGCATAGTACGCAAAATCATATGTACAGACATGCAAACTCCAAATATAAGAAACAAAATGAAAGAAGAGAGGAAAAAAATAAGAATATTAATACAAATTTAAATAAGGACGATCAAATTTGTTTACATGCATGCCCGAAAAGGAGTGGGAAGAAGTAAAAAAAACCAAAAACATTAAATACCGCCCCTTCTCCAAAATTA
Organism: Odontamblyopus rebecca; assembly: GCA_030686955.1. Classification (NCBI taxonomy): domain Eukaryota; kingdom Metazoa; phylum Chordata; class Actinopteri; order Gobiiformes; family Gobiidae; genus Odontamblyopus; species Odontamblyopus rebecca. Next base: position 11,434,242 of record CM060670.1, on the reverse strand, counting down.
GAAATCTCCTTTTTCACTTCCTGTTAGTCTTTCATTAGGACTTAACCAAGCAACTTTACAGACCTAAATCATTGTTCACATTTAAATTATACTGTACTGATCAGCCACAGCAAACATTAGATCGTTCCTTTCAAACCAACAATAACAATAAGTATCTCAAAAAGAGAAAGTTGGTTGTGCCCAAAACTCGGCTCAAGACGAGGGGAGACAGAGGCTTTTCTGTGGCAGCGCCCAGACTGTGGAACACTCCTCTTCCTGTCAGATCCTCTCAGTCTGTAACACAGTTCAAGACTAGATTGAAAACTCATGTCTTTTCCCTGGCATTTAATACCAGTTAGTCAGTTTATCTTGTTACCTTTTTTTTTTTATATATAGTCCTCACATTGTGTTATATATGTATATGTTCTTCTGTCTTTGTTATCCTTTATGTGAAGCACTTTGGTCAACTGAAGTTCTTTTTAAATGTGCTATAGGAATAAACTTGAATTGAATTGAACTTCTGTAACTTGCCTTTCAAGATGAAATGTCGGCTCTTGGTCTCTGATTTTATAAAATAAATTCCTCCCAAAAGTTCGGTGCAACTTACACGTTTTTTTCTTCTTCATTATACATTTTTTGGCTGGTGCGACTTATACTCCGGTGCGAATTATCGTCAGAAAAATATGATATTCCACAATCTTACTCCACAAACAGAAATACAGTAACCTCTCCTTGTTGTTTTCACTCTTGTAACTTTATAATAAAATTTCCCTCTCAAATGATAACCCCCTTCCCTCTCTGTAAACAGCCTTCACTAGAATCATTTGGATAATTTCAGCTCTGGGATTGCGAACCTCTACTGAACAAAATGCAAAACGTAGCTGTTAACTTGAAAACTACTGCTTCATGCAACAGAGCATTTTGAGCATTTTGAGCTTTGGAAATGTAGAGGGACTAATAATAAAGAGATACTCAAATATATGTGAATGAGACAAAACACAAAACTCAACTTTGAGGTGGTCCCCCTATTTAAGAACCCAGTATCAATCTGAAAATACTAGACTAGTTTTGGATTTGCTCATATGTTCTTTTCCAGCCTCTGCCTTCCCCCCGTTGAGTAACTCCCTTAAACTGGTTTGATTTCCATTTTGCTGCCTCTGAAACCTTTTCTTCCTGGACAAATGAGCTACCAGTCTTCCTGTGTCAACATGGCATGATTCACACACTACAAAAAAGCTTAAGATATAACCACTTAAATCTATCAGGAAACATCTTAAGAGTAGTGAAATCATCTTGCTGCAGAGACAGATAATTTTGCTTGACAAGTTATCTTAAAATAAACTCCCTCTAGACTAGAATGAAGCAGTCTCAGAACTAGAAAGTAGATAATAAATCTGAAAACACGATGAATAACGATAATGATAATGATATGTTTTAAAATCTTGGCCAGATCAGAGAAATTTGCATTGCAGTATTTCAGAGAAGGAGGCTACACTTCACTTCCTCTTTTCTTTCTTCAGATAAGCATGTTAATAAAAATTAAGGCCTCACAGAAAGTCATAATTATGAGTTTAAAAGTAGTACTTATGAGTTTAAAAGTCATAATTATGAGTTTAAAAGTCGTAATTATAATTTGCCTTTGAAATCTTTCTAAAAACTCCGGCTAAAGTGGAGATTTTGGAAAACTACGGTTTTCTCGTTTGCGTGTAAAGTGACATAAACAGCGTTTTAGTGTGTGTGACCTGTGTTAATGTTTTTAAAAGTAATAACTATGAGTTTAAAAGTCATAATTATGAGTTTAAAAGTCGTAATTATGAATTTAAAAGTCATAATTATGAGTTTAAAAGTCATAATTATGAGTTTAAAAGTCGACTGTGAATCTGCCCTTGTCATGGAAGCACTCGGTCATTTTCCTGGAGAGGCCTTTCTCCAGGCGCTCAGGACATCTCCACATCGCTCCATTTCTAAGACAAGAAAGAGAGAGAAAACCACACAAATCCCATATGAAAGACGACGTGCAAAGCTGTGACTCCATGGAGCTGGTTTAGTCTAAACAGGGGATGAGGTTAAAACTCAAAATTATGATTTTTAAACTCATATATTCTGACTTTTAAACTCATAACTATGACTTTTAATCTCATAATTATGTCTTTTAAACTCATAATTATGTCTTTTAAACTCATAATTATGATTTTTAATCTCATAATTATGACTTTCTGTGAGGCTTTTATTTTATATTTACTGACAGAAACAGGCTTCCATATGTTCCACAGTACGGCATTAAGCTTATTTAATCAGTTTTTTTTATTGCTCTGAAACACCTTGAAAAACTGTGCAGATGTGGTCTCCTCTCCACAGATGTAACCTGTAACTGCTCGGTTGAATCTCCTCTTATGTCCATGAATATAGAAAAAAAAAAAGTTTAATGCCATACTGTGAAACATTCCAGCTCTTGACCTGAACTTAAGTCCACTTGGATGACATGTTCCCTCTGAAATACTTTTATCCGATTGACAGAATTGAATTTTCTTTTCCTGAACCTGCCTGGAAAACTGCGGGATTACACAGACACTCCAGGCAAAGCTGTCACAAAGATGCACCTTTAAATATTCTTTGTTAGTCATAAGAAGTTGTAATATTTCCTCCAATCAGACTGGAGGTGGTCCCTCTGGTTATATTTACTCACCCTCATCAGGCCGCGCTGTTATTTATGCCTTATTTCCTGTGCTGTATCCGGTTTCCATTAGCGACAACGGCCCATTAGCCCCACAGGTATCAATATCATTTTGCCAAATCAAATCTACTCACATCACACGCTGGAGACACGCGCTTTTTCCTGCTAACAGCCTGATCCATTATTCAGCACTGATCACCTCCTCACGTTTTTCCACAGGTAAAGTGGCTGGATTTGTGTGTTAAAGAAAGCTCAACACATGCGTAAAGAGACCCGTTTATTCCATTAAGAAAGATCGTGAAAGAGACCGTACTTATTGAGCTTGTGTCTTTGTGCAAGACGCTTCACCCATATAGTCTCCAGCATGAATGCATGAGTGTGAACAGATATGTGTGTGTGTGACAGATTACTTAATGTAAAGAGCTTTGAGTGGTCAACAAAGATAGAAAAGCAAAAAATGGGACTCATAATAACAGTGCGCTGTGTAAAATTTCTGGTGGCATGCAGGAATGTTCCAAAATATGGCATTAAACATACGCATTTTGAATTGCACAAATATATGATATGATAGGAGCTCAGAGGTACGGCCATGTTTAACAAAAAGAAAATCAAAACAAATATGAAATTTTGTGTGGAGCTCTGGAACAACTGTGCAGAAGATTTCAAACTGTGCACGAATCTCTTCCACTTCAAAAAGAAATTTAAATGTTTAACTCTGAGGCTCCGTTTACACGTACACGGATATTTAAAAAAAAAAAATTTTTTTATTTGTACCCATCTTTTACACGCAAACGGAGAATTCGCCTTTGAAAACAAATCTTTCTAAAAACTCCGGCTAAAGTGGAGATTTTGGAAAACTACGGTTTCGCGTTTGCGTGTAAAGTGACATAAACGGCGTTTTAGTGTGTGCGACCAGTGTTAACGTATTTCTCTGGTGATGATCAGAAGCGTTCAGAGCAGCAGTCGCATTACTTCTGCTGCAAACACTTGTCCTTTGTTTGCATTTGCACAGCTCATGTATCATATCGATGAAGAGAGACAAATGAGGCTCGGAGGTCAACAATTTTCTCTCTTTTCCTTATGACTCAAAGACCCAGTCGCCATCACCACCAACGTCGCCGTGTTTGGGTCCGATCTGGGCGGACCGCTGTCTGATGGGATCATTTTGAAAAGTGTTTGTCCCGGAGGAGCGGCATGAAAATTTTAGGATGTCGCGGTCATCACTGCTGTTACTCTCTGACCTGCTGCGTCAAAACTACTGAAACTAAGGCCCCATTGGCTGCAGAGCGTTTTCTTTCTTCCTACACTGGCCCCTAGAGGCTTGGTGTAGTTATGACGGCGCTCGATGGTGTATTTATGCGGGTTCATGTAAACGGAAACTTTTTTGAAAACGATGCTGTGTCCACAATGTTAGGTTGGAAAATGGAGCGAGGGAAATATTTGTTTCTAAAAATATCCATGTACTTGTAAACAGGGCCTGAGCAGATACATGAACTATGAGACTTAGTTTGTGCTGCAGTACTCTGCCATACTGTTACTAATTTGTTTGCTAAGATGATGCAATGAGGAATAAAGTTTAGGCATAATAAGCTCAAGCTTCAGTCGTCACCTTTTCGGTCTGTATATCTTAAATGTGACTGTCTATGGAATAATGTCAGAATATGCTTGTGACCAAAATCAATCAATCAAACCTAAAAGAAATTGCACTCTTATTGTGTAACGTGAAGATAGATTTATTTTAAGGCCTTATTGTGGAATATTCTTGTCAAAGCAAATACATTTCTAGGAGATAATCAGCTTCCGTCTTGTGAGCTTTAAGCCATGTTATAACGTTGTTACCTCCTCAGAAACATACGTGACGCTGTTTTATTTTATTCTCACATATTTGAGTAATTAGTCTGTCAGCATCTATTAGTCTGTCAGCATCTCCAAAGCTCCACCTTATGACGTCGTGTAAATTGTCACATTTTTATACAGCAGGATTGCAACTTCAATCCCAAAAGTGCTTTATAACAAGGAACCACCCATTCGCACACACATTCACACACCAGTGTACGCAGACACTGGGGGCGAGGTATGTTAAGTGTCTTTCCCAAGGACACAACGACAACGTTCACCTGTGGGAGCTGGACACACACCAACCAGTGATGTTCATGTCGAGAGCGGGATTCGAACCGCAGTGGACAAACGCTCTGCCAACTGAGCTCCTGTCGCCCATAGTGTCAGTAGTTTTAGCTGTCTTTTACCTTTAGTTCAGCGGAGATGGGCAGATCCAGGGTTGAAATGATCCAAATGATACTAGTGAAGGAGTGTGGGATTTAAAAACACAGTGGACCCTTCCTGTATTACCACATGACAGCATAAGGTGGAGTGTTTTCTGTTTAAGGGAAGAACTCGACCTAAATATGCAGGGTTTGCGTGTTAAACATTTGTGAATGAAGCAAAACACAACAAAAAACAAAATCTAGTCAAGCTACAATGACTTGGATTAAGAAAGTTTTACCATGATTTGAGTAAATTTCGCTTGACAAGTAAAATTATCTGCCAGTGCATTAAGATTTTTGTGCTTAAAATATGAATATACATCTTGCTACACCTAAAATAAGAAAAAACACTTTTTGCATTTAAATTAAGAAATAAAATCAAACGTTGCTTGAATTAAGAAAAGATAATTTCACTTGTCAAGAAAAATCTACTCAAATAAAGTAAAATATTCTTAATTTCAGTCATTTTAACTCACCTAGATATGTTCTTTTTCATGTTTTTGGTGAGGAAACAACATCATAACATCAGAAAATAATGTAATATATGTCCTTAAAGTATTTACAGTCTGAAAAATTACCCAACAGCCTTTGCAAGACAGCACACCAAATCATTCAGAACTACCAAAAGTTTGAAGTTTATTTAAATTGGCACATTTCAATGGTAAAAAGTACAATTTAAAGGTGCATTGTGTAACTTTCCTGGTGGAGGCTCCGTCATATGCTTTTCTCTATGTTATTGGTTTGTCTGGAATGTCTCACAGTGTGGCATTAAACCTTTCTATCTCCACAGAGACCAAACCAGACCAAGTTACAGGTCAGATCTGTGGAGAGGCGACCCCACACACAATCAGAATGTTTGTTTTTCTAGGTATTTTTGAGCTATAAAACCACCTGTAATTGAATAAATGTAATATAGAACTGTTTAATATCATACTGTAGAACATTACAGGCGGACATATCCATAGAAATCCACAGAAAAGTTACACAATGCACCTTTAGATAAGAAAAGCACTTTATCAAAAACATCTGAGCTGAATCATCTGCATTAGGTCATGTTGGGTTTGGGTTTGATTATGGTCGATATGGTTTTGCGGTGGAGCTGTACATTGCGCTAAATGAATGATCGATTGTGATTACATTAACGCAAGAGCTGGCGGCCAAATCAGACCAATAATATTTATTCATCTCATTTTGGGATCACTTCCATTTCCTTTTCATCCACCCTGAAACTTTTTTGAAACACATGAAATCATCAACATCTGGGCTGGAGCGCAAATCAGGATCGTTCTTACAATATTTCCTAAGTATTTGTAAGAATAGTAGAGACATTTATAATCTTTTTCATCGGAAATTTGAGTCGCCTACCAGGAATCTAAACTCCAAGGTTCATTTAAAGCTGCAAGTCTAATTTATGCATATGCAAAGAGATGATAAGACTGACTTTTGTAAAAAATCATTATCTACAAAACTGTCAAATTGAGTTTCTATAAATGCCGTCATCGTCATTGTAAGGTTCACCAAACTAAACGGCGTCAGATCTCACCGCGATAAGAGGAGAACACGCCAGAGTCAAACTTTGGATGCTATGAATATTTTATGGTATTTTTTTCAGTCTCAAAGTTCATATATTGTAAGTACAAATATTTGCAAAAACTAAAGTCAGATATCTGGGGGAATATAGTAGCACCTTTTCGAAATAGCTTATTTGCTGTGTTTTTCTCTGATAAGACTCCTGCCTGTCTCTTATCAGCTGTTGTTCCGGGCGTGCTCAGTTTGACAGATCTGACAGATGGATCAGACTGACCACGCCGACCGTCGCGAGGTTCTCTCCGGGGAAGTGAGCCCCATGTGCGAGTCGAGGTAAATGCCCCCTCGTCTCTGTTAATGATCCGTGTGCCCCTCTTTTTGATTTCAATAGCCTCTCGTATCCCGTATCTTTTGTATTTGTGCTCCTCTGTTTCTACTATTTTAACCCTGTCCCAGTCCATGAAAAGGTTTTCCCTGGGACTCACCTCAGCCATGGTCAGTTTGATAGATGCCAGAGCTTAAATTAACTGTATAAGCTGTAGTTTGTGACAAAATCTGACTGCTGTCTACAACTAATTGTGAAACAGTGTATTTATTTATTTACTGTATTTTTCGGACTATAAGGTGCAATTAAAATCCTATAATTTTCTCAAAAATCAACAGCGCTTTATTATCCAGTGCGCCTTACGTATTAATTCTGATTGTGCTTACTGACCAAGAACCAATTTTACGTAGTCCACAGCGCTCAAATATTTATCAAAATGTTTTAGTATGACTTTGGTAAGCTACAAAGCTGCAGATGGATTGTCAGAGCATTACGGCGACTGTAGTCAGGAGCCTCGTGAAGTAATACGTACTGTGCTTCAACATAATATTATGGTGAGCGTATGAAGACCCAAAACGGCCCCTCTTAGGAGACGTGCTGACTTACACGCCCAAGTGAAGCAAACTAACTCGGTGCTGCGGTCATTCCGGGTGGATTAACCAAAAAACTCCAACTGCTAGATATTGGTGTTAAACTATGAGCTGCGCGGGAGCGTTGGACGACTGAAGAACACACATTCACCAAGACATGGAGGCAAAGCCGGGAGAGTTACCCCACAATCTGCAAGTGGATCGTGGAGGCCTGGGCTAAGGTATCAGTCTGACCTACGACATCGTATACGATTCCAAGGAATATGTTTTATATAACCGTGGTAACTTTCTAACCATAAAAGATAGAAACGTACTTTTTTCCCCTCTGAAAGCGGAGACATAGGGGTTTCCGTACATATCTGCGGCATTATCCTACGTCACACGCTATTTCTGGTCCTATAGCTTTTATTACAGCCACATGACACAACTATAGCAGCAGATTGTGAAATAACAGGTTGTACTGAACAAAAGGATGTATAACACTTCATTATGGGGTAAAAGTGGCAGTTTTAAAAGCAAAATTAAGAAACAAATCCAGGAGAGGAGAAATGTACTAAAATTGCCCTTAAGTCTCATAATCCGGTGTGTCTTATGTATGAAAATAGCTCCGTTTGTTGATATTGCACCTTATAATCCGCTTTATAGTCCTAAAAATACGGTATTTGTTTGTTTATTTAATTCATAAAGTATAAAAAAAGACATTAACAGTGTCACAACATCAAACATACATGAAATGAATGAAAAGGAGCAGAAAGAAGAGTAATCTTGCGTTATCTGCCCCCTTTTCCAGACAATAGCTCAACACCAATAGTTACTTTAAAACATTTCATTTCAAATCAGTACATTTCATTTCAGTCACAATTATTAATCAACTGCGAACAGAAATCTTCACTTTCATGCGCAACAACTTAATTTTCTTTTTCATACATAGACATTGCACTGGATTTGATGTGTTTTTTAAAATGCCATCATTGTACTTGATCCTTTTATAGCTTTGTCAGGACTATTCCATAAATGAACTCATTTCACAGCGACGCTTCGCTCCATAACCTTGGTTCTGAATCTGGGTTTTTTAAAACATGTCGGTTCCTTTTTGAATTATAGTGGCTTGTCATCTCAAACACATATATTTACACGTAATACATTGCACTTTGCTTTATACATTACTTTGAGGAGACTGAAGTCCACAATATCATGCATTTTTAACGCTTTGTTACGACCCGGCTCTGCTAGGGACCGGGGAAGTAACAAAATAACCAAGACGTAAAATGGAATAAATAAGGTAATTTAATTAAAAGGAATGTACAAGGTAAATTAAACAAAACAGGCTAAAATATGTACACAAAATAACCTAAACTAAGAAAAAGAACAGGATAACAAGTTGTGCCAAAAACAAGTCACATGGGATAACACAAAAAAAGAAAAAAACAAGTGACTAAACTAAGGGACGCAAACAAAACTAAATCACAAGTGCCCCAAAGTAAAATCACATAAACCCACAAACAGAATCAAGTGACAAAAAAAACAAAAAGGCACAAAACCGAACTAAACTAACCAAGTGTCTCAACACACACAAAGTCACGTACTCGTACAAACAAAGTGACTGACAGAAAGAGACACAAACACAAAATGGCAGCAGCCCTGAACAGGTGAGCAGAGTTTTCTTAAACAGGGGGAGGAGTCTGGAGGTGAGGGGGGAGTGGCCGAGGGTTGAAGTTCCCACCAATCAGGGACCAGGGCTCAACCAGCAGGAATCCAAATGACAAAACGAGAAATTAAAGCACACAACACAAATCAAAGAACTGGAGACCTGGGGCTGTAACACGCTTTAAGTTGATCAAATAATGGGTATTGTAAGAGCTGAGTGCCAACCTAAAATTCATGCATGTGATAAATAGTTTGTGGATAGATCTAAATCAAGAGTTACCCGATTATTTCACGGTTTGCGAATAGCCCAGCTGTCGCCTTGCCACAACCACACCACCAAGCCACGATTTCTGACACATTTTCAATAAAAATGTTGACAAGTAACATGTAAAGACTACAAACCCCATCTCTCAAATGTCTAAAAAACACCACCGCCACCTGACCGATGCCGTTACATAAGCTCGCCGTGTCAAAAGTTGATGTCGTGATTCATAAATTGGCCTTAGTATTTGACAGCAGCCCCATTGTTCTTATACGAACATTATGGAGTCCTGCCAGCCTCGCCGGCTCCTGCAGTCGACAGCCTTTTCTTTGTCGCCAGCGGGTTTTGCAAGCGTCACATTTTTAATAGAAAAACACCTGCGAGACTGCACCATTAATAAGAAAGTTAGAATAAATTATCCTCCACCATATTGAGATCTGTCGTGCTTGAACAATGCCCTCCCCTGTACCCCCGTAGCTCCTTTAGCTTTAGGCATTTCAGCGTTGCAATTTTCACTCGTTAACATCCACCATTTTACTTCTGCGTCCATTTCGAGCTTTAATTACGCTTTCAATCGCCTCCAGTTTTGCCCAGTTGGAGCTATATCATGAATGCTAATATTCTGGCTTCATGTTACCTCAGGAAAAGTGAAAATATTAAGCGTAATTTGGAGTGGCTTTTAAACCTGAAAATGTCACCGACCCACTAGAAGCAAGCAAAGGCATACTGCGCCCACGTTGTACAAAAAGCAGCAAAACGAAATGTTATAATGAAATCCGCTTGACAAAAGGGTAAGTTTTATAGCATTGGAAATTTGAATCGTTTTATTCGGTGCTCGGGTCAGGATTTAAGAGCTCGGGTCAGGATTTGAGCGGTATTAAAAGAACGACATTGTCTTTGGTGACCCATGATCGCGGTTAAGAAATAGTGCTGAATGGAGTCCCAGAAAATCTCATTGAAAGAAGCTTGAACAGGTAGAGCCTCTGTTGAAAGATTTGAATGTGGAATAGAAATAAAATATGCCGTTATTTTATTTTATTTTGGGCTGGAATAGACGAGTTTTGAATTTAAAAAATCCAAATTGTGAGTGTCATGTCGGAAATGTTAGGATATAAAGATAAAAAAAATGTATTGTTTTTGTGAAAATGTGTCATAATGTTGTGATTTTTATATAAATTAGGATATATTATACTGTTTTATTTATTTATTTAGCATTTTTTTGTGTAAATGGAAAACAATAAAGTGTGTCTGTTCTGGTGTATTCTAAATAGTTTTTCCATGTTTTTCAGAGTGATGAAATCTAAACACTGTTGCCATAGCGATTAACAAGTTAAAACAAAATCTTACTATGCGTTTTGAATGGTGAGATGTCCTCAAAATGGCGTCCGTAAACAGGAAGTCGAAATCAATGAATAGGCAGGATTTCCCTTACTGTAGATTTGGTAAGAAGTACATTTAGTTTGTACCTGTTTTGAATCAAGATATGTAGGCTAATCCTTTGAAATTACAAAAAAATAGAATGACTTTAACAACATTTGTCAACACGATGACCAAAAAAAATAAAAAAATGTATTAAAATATCCGTAAGATGTTATTGCTTTGTCTGAAATGTTCCAGTCTCAATCACAGGTGTTTTTATTGCTCGAGGACCCCCACAAACATGCCTCTCTGCAGATCCGACCTGTAACTTGGCCTGGTGGCGTCAACATCTTGTCTCCATGGAGATAGATAAGGACAATGTCATACTGTGGAACATCCCAGGCAAAGTGATAACACCATGACCCCTCTAATAGAAAGGTGCGCATTTAAAGGTGCTATATTACACAAAATTGACTCTTGTGAGCAATTTTGTGTAATATAGGACTGCCCAGCGCAAGGAGGGGCCCCACACAAAGCCTGTAATGTGCATTAGACAACATGTAGTGGCGTCCAGCGAGATGATTTGTACCCGGGGCCTAAAATTTGGCGCTACATCTGTGCTTGTGAGCTTTAAGTCGAGTTAAAATGTTGCTATCTCATCAAAAACATACATGGAGTTGTGCTTTGTTTCATTGCTCCATATTTGTGTAATCCTTTATTATTAGTCTGTCTATATCTGAAACAAGCTCAAAATAAAAAAAGGAATAAATAAAATTGCCATATACACTCATGCACTGTATTGAGAAACTCTGTACTACACACAACTCCCCCATCCCTTCTTTTTTGTTATTGTTGTTCTTTTGTTATGGTTTTTTATGTGTGCTAGTCATATATTTTGTTATGTTTACTTTGTTATTACAGAAAATTACAAAAATGATATTAATAATAAAAATAATAAAAAAGCTCAAAATTCTCTGTACCACCTTGTGATGTCTTGAAGCGGTAGTTTTCAAGTTAACGTTATACATTTTACCTTTTGTTTAGTAGAGCATGGCACTCCCAGCTTCCAGAGCTGGAATCCAAATTATTCTAGGAAAGCTGTATGGAGTTTAAAAACACACTGGAGCACTTCCTGTGTTACCACATGACATCACAAGGTGGAACCAGAGTGTAAAGATTTAAAGTTTTTTTATTGGTTTATAAAGCTCTTAGTCCTATTTATTTACCTGATCTGTATTTATCACATGAGCCTCTCGGACTCTCAGGTCCTCAGGGAGTCTTCGTTTAACTGTCCCAAGAGTCCAAACTAAAACTTACGGTGAGGCGACATTCGGTATTTACGGGCGCCGTCTGTGGAACGGTCGACCTGAGGATCTGAGGTCCACCGCGAGTGTTCATATTTTTAACAGTAAACTCAAAACAAATCTTTTTAATTTAGCTTTTAATTGAAACTTTTACTTGTTTTATTTTTTTAAATTATTATTAGTACACTGGGAAAAACAGTGTCTAAGTAAGTTAAAATGACTTAAATTAAGAATATTTTACTTTATTTGAGTAGATTCATCTTGACAAATGAAATTATCTGACAGTGGAATAAGTGTTTTTTTTATTTTTATTCAAACAACATTTGATTTTATTTCTTATTTTAAGTGCAAAAAGTTGTTGTTTTTCTTATTTTAAGTGCAGCCAGATGTATTCTCATATTTTAACCTCCTGAGACCCGAGCTTTTGTCTGGTGTGCATTTTTCATTTCTTCTTGCTATTTGGGATAAGTAGGACCTACTAAGTAAGTATTTTGTATGACACCATTGGTTAAAAAAATGTAAAAACATTAAAATGTATAAATAAATTACAAAAAACAAACAAACAGCTGTTTATTTCAAGCCCTAAACCTGCCAAATGTGACGTAGGTCGACCGTGAGCGGGTTGGGGTTCAGTGAGTGAGGTTAAAAACACACAAAAAGGCCTGAAAATGTGGTCCACAGTTTTAATTTTTTCTGGTTTTCAATCGTTACAAAAAAAAAGTAGAGGTGCAAAAAGTGGAGACAGGCAGCAGTTTCCCTATAGCAGCAGAAACGTCCAGCAATTTATAACTGTAAACTCATCTAAATATTCCCAAGTTTACCTAACAACATGTACAATCAATAATATAACATAGTCCCAATGTCTTCAAACGAGGACATGACATTTCCTGATGCTCTCGTCTGCTGTGGTCAATAAAATGTGTCAAATTTTAATGCCAAATGAAGATACATTAAGATACATGAAGAGACATTATTGTACATAAATACATTGGTTTTATTCATAAATTTTGCATCTAAACTTTACCGTGCAGTTTTTTTTTTTACTTTCGGAGCTGCTGTAGAGGTTTTTAGTTGATTACAGGTGAAAGTTTAAAATAATTGAAAATCATGGTGCTAAGAGGCAAAAATGTAATGTCCTCGTATGGGGCCACAGGGTCTCTAGAGGTTAAGTACAGAAATCTTACTGCACTGGCAGATCATTTTACTTGTCAAGTGAAATGTACTCAAATCATGGTAAAACTTTCTTAATCCAAGTCATTTTAGCTTGACTAGATTTTGTATATTTGTTTTAAATTAAATGATTAATATTTTTCTTAGTATCTAAATAATTTTAGCCCTCCATTTTTATTTTTACTATAACCTTTAGGAGCTTTATGTTTTATTTTCTCTGTCTAAAATGTATATATGGGAGGAACAATGGAATGGGGGTTGTTGTTATTTTTAATTATTGTAATTTTTCTGTTTCATGTGAAGCTCTTTGTGCTGCATTTCCAATGTATGAAACGTGCTTTACAAATAAAGTCTGACTGATTGTTTTCTGGCAGAGTTTGTGTGTTAAACATATGTGAATGAAACAAAACACAACTCCAGGTATGTTTTTGACGAGATAACATTATAATATAGATCAGAAAATGGCGTAATATTGGCCCTTTAAGCAAATCACCGTGGCATTCATCTAACTCCCTTCTGCAGCGGAGTGGAATTTCATCAGCATAATTAGTAACACAGACGCTGATGTCAGTTTGGGAGAAGGCTCATTTTACACAGTTTATTAGAGGTGTAAAACTGCTGTGAAGCTCCAACAATAATTAGAGGAACATTAGGGAACTGTTTCATAGGCTGATTTTCCCAAACTTTCATATAATCACAATTTCTAAAACACTCCCTGGCAAAGTTTTTGAAAGAAGCTCAACTTGTTTTTGTGATTAATTTATTTAAGCTGCCAGTGCTACGAGAACTAATTGTGGCGAACGAGGACATTTTCTCCCAATAGACCCTTTGGTGTTTGTAAACAGAATGTTTGAGCTCTAAAAAGACGGCTACCAGATGTTAGACGGAGGATAATGCCTTTTCAAATGAGGGTTAGCTTAGCATTAGCCGCTCAGTATAGCTATTATGGTTTGTGTTCATTTTAGTAGCTCAGTTCTACTTGAGCACGTGAAGGTAATATTATCTGCCTGCTACACTGCACATGCTAATGCTAACGCTAACACGGTCACTATAAAGGACTCGACTCTTTGGTCTGTTATTATGCTGCGTTCTGCGAAAGTGCAGTGGAACGGACACTCAAATCTGGGTTTTGAAACACAAACTCGGTACAGAGTCCACTGAATTTACGTCACAGCAAAAATGTCGGCGCACACAGTAAACGGGCAGAAGTGTCTTTTTGTTATTTTGATATGTTAAGTTGTATTTGTGGAGAGAACGTGTCTTATAAAAATTTTGTAGTGACATTTAGACTTTCACATCATTTCAAGATGCAAGATTGTTTATTTGTCATATGCGGGTTCGACACAAGGTCAACAGTGCAATGAAATGTTTAGGATGAGAAGAACTGTTTTACTCGCTAAGATATTCAAGAAGTACTAATAGCTGCAATAAATAGTACTGTTAAAAAGTGTTTGCAAATACAAGGGAAATAAGTAAACAATATAGTAAAAAATATAATAAAATACATATATAATAAAAATGTAATAAAATATAATAACATACAAAGGTGCAGGTAGGATTAAATAAGGTGTAGGTGGAGTATTTCACAGATGAGTTCTGTATTGCACATAATGGTATTGCACGTGAGATGTGGAGCAGGTTATTGCACAGATAATAGTGACAGTGGACACGTATTCTGAACATGTAATAGTCAAACTGCCAGAACTGAGTCGCCGACAGCTAACGTTAGCTAACAGACTCTATCAGGACCTAGCCACGTTACATTAAACTTTCTCGGGCATCCGTATTTTCCTGACTGTTGAAATGGAACACAGCGGATACAACGGATGCCGGGATGTCCTTTTTTTACCCGGGACAGTCCCCGTTCTGATCCCTGTGTCCCCTGTCCCAGCAGATTTATCCAAAACCAGTGATTTGTCTGAGTTTTTTAAGAGAAATGTCTCAGCTGTCCCTATTTTTGACAAATGTGATATCTGACAACAGTAAAAATACAGTAAATTGTCATTTGTTAAGGTAAAATACAGAAAAGCTACTTAAAAATGACCAAAAACACAAAGAAAATGTGACTATATTGGTTCACGTGTTAATCATGAATGGGCCGAGTGCAGAACAGTTTTCCTTAGTTACGCACTCAATTCACAATTTTATTATTACCAACCAAAATCTGATCACCCTACTTATATTATGTCTGGACATTAAAACACTTATAGCCGCTCATTGTACACAGTAGTTGGGTGTATGTGTACTCTACTTGCAGTGTTGCATTTCATTATTTTTACACCCTTTTCTTCATAACTCTATTCAAAGTATATTCATCATTAAATGGTCTATTCTAATGCTCATTTTATCTTCATTCTTGATTAAATTTCCATCCATCCATCTTCTTCCGCTTATCTGGGGCCGGGTCGCGGGGCAGCAGTCTAAGCAGGGGCTCCCAAGCTTCCTTCTCCCCAGCCACTTCCTCCAGCTCCTCCGGACGGACCCCGAGGCGTTCCCAGGCCAGCCGAGAGACATAGTCCCTCCAGCGTGTCCTGGGTCTTCCCCGGGGCCTCCTACCGGTGGGACATGCCCGGAACACCTCCCGAGGGAGGCGTCCAGGAGGCATCCGGACCAGATGCCCGAACCACCTCAGCTGGCTCCTCTCGACGTGGAGGAGCAGCGACTCTACTCCGAGCTCCTCCCGTGTGACCGAGCTCCTCACCCTATCTCTAAGGGAGCGCCCGGCCACTCTGCGGAGGAAACTCATTTCGGCCACTCTTCATTCTTGATTAAATTTAAAAGAAAAAACTAAATCTCCAGCTCTCTTTGTTTTTCTTTCTTGGAATATTATCATTGTTTAATAGTTTTAGGCATTAGAAGTACTTTTTACTTCAGCCTAAACTCTTTCTGTCACGTTGTAGTCTATGTTTCGTTTAGTTTTGTTTTGTAATGCTGCAAAATCTAAAACTACTCCTACCCTGCATTGCAACTCTGGTATTTCTCCGTATGGGCTCGACATAAGGCTCTGTCATCTTAAAGCTTTTCATGCAACAACAGTTCTGTTAATTAGCACTCACCCATTCCTGAAAAAACACATTCATAGTGATTTCTCAGTAGGTATTTTGTACATTATTATCAGCAGTGTAAAATCAACATTCTCCAGCGAATATATTGGATAAAACAACTTAATAGATCCACAAATTCCTCCTTCCTCTCTGGTGTTGACAGACTTTATGAGTATAAAAGAGTGGCCCTGAAGAGAGAGATGAAAGAGGGAAAGAGACGGAGAAAGAAGGATAAGTGAATGAGCGGATAGGAGATGGGAGAAAGAGGGGAGAAGGGAGAGAGAGGATGAGGAGATAGAAGATAAGGAAGGAGAGAGAAGATAGAATGTTGGGGAAAGAGGCAGACAAAAGAGAGGGATGGGAGAGAGAAAGGCGAAAGAGGGAGAGACAAAAACGTGAGGAGATGATGTGAAAGCGATGAAAGGAGTGAGATAAAAGAGGAGAAAGAAGGATAAGGGAATGAACAGAGGACAGGCAAGAGGGAGAGAGAGAAAAAAAGTTGGTGGAAAGCAAAGAAAGGAGAGGAGGAGTAAAAGAGGAAAGGAAGGAAAGTGCAAGATGATGATAGAAAGTTTTGAAAGGAGCAGGAGAAACAGAAGAGAGGTTGACAGAGGGCAGAAAGAGAAGAGAGAGGGAGAGGAGGATTACAGAGAGTGGAAAAGAAAGAGATTGAGAGAGGGGAATGACAAATGGAAATAGAAATATAGCTGAGTTTTGTTTGTATCACTATATTTTTCTATGTTTTATTTTTACTTGTACATATACATTTGTATAATTATGCTTTATTTGACACCAGTCTCTTCCCATGTTTGCTACTTATTTTGAGTTTATTATTACCATTTATATGTTTTCTCTTTGTTATTATAATTTATTGTGATGTGTGAGCCACTGTGTCCAAATAATCTCCCTTGTGGATCAATAAGGTTTGTGTAGAGAGAGAGCCAGAGGAGAGATGAAGAATGAAAGGACGAAAAGAGGAGAGAAAGGAAAGGAGAGGGAGAAACAGGAAGAGAGGGGATATGGGAAGGGGGTGTGTTTGATAAATGGGTCTGGGTCTTCTGTCTCTGAGGCCTTGTTGAGGGCGGCTGTGAGCTGCCAGTGGAGCTCCTCTGGGGGCCACCGGAGCTGCTCCTAATAGAAACAAAGCACCGACAGCTCAGAGAATACTGCACCACCTGCCAGGGGTGCAGTACAAAATCCTGGGCTCTGGGTACAGATCATCTTGACTTAGACTTAGACAGAGTTTATTGATCCACAAGGGAAATTAACTGAGAAAAAAATGTATTATTATTATATCGTATTAGATGTTCTCTGTATGAAAATTGCATGTCATCAGTGAGGACCTCTCCTGGGCCACCAACGCTGTATCACTGGTGAAGAAAGTCCAGCAGCGCCTCTATTTCCTGCGAAAACTCAAGCGGGCAAGTGCCTTTCCACCATCATGACTGCATTCTACAGAGGAACCACTGAGAGCACCACCCGCCTCACCATATACCATATACACCACCTGCCTCTCCACCATCATGACCACGATCTACAGAGGAACCACTGAGAGCATCCTTTCCAGCTGCATCACTGTGTGGGGAGGAAGCTGCACTGGCCACAACAGGAGAGCCACATGTAGTGAACACAGCCAAGAAGATCACCGGTGCACCACCAGGGGGGTGGTGCACCGGTGATCTTCTTGGCTGCAAGGCAAACACACCACCCGCCCGCAAAGCCATAACAATTGTGAGTGATGCACGTGCCCCTGCACACAATCTGTTCAGCCTCCTGCCCCCCAGACTCACTAACAGCATCAGCCACCAGACTGTTAGGTTGCTGAGCTCTCTCCCCCCTTGTCTGACTCCCCTGCCATCTTCACTGCAAGACTCTGACACCTGCTATTCCACAGACCTGATATGGTGAAGATATAGGGAGAGGGATTTGTGGATTTGATTTAATTTCAGCAAATAAAGACACAGCCAGAAACGGTTCATTTGAGTTAAGATAAGATAAGATAAGATAAGATAAGATAGGACTTTACTGATCTCACAGTGGAGAAATTCAACAGTCACAGTAGCTCCAGGACAGTTTAGTGCAAAAAAGTGGAAAAAGTGTGATGCAATCAAGATAAACAATAATAAAAATAGAAATAATAAAAATTATAATATAAAGTGAATAAGTATATGTACAAAATTTACAAAGAGAATTGAAATATATTCTGAAGTTATTCTGAAGCACTGCCATACAGCATGTTTTTGATGATGCATCCAGAATCATATCTCTGTATTATTTATACTTAGGCATATCACTGCCTCCATCATGTCTCCAGCCAAAATTGTGCGAGCAGGTTTGTTTTTGTGTCTTTGGCCCCCCATCATTTTGAATAAAACCAGCTTCATGCTTCTCTCTTTGATTCTGCAGAACTCAACGCATTTGTTTGCAAACGTTTTTCAGCAGGCAGCCATATTTGTTTTGATATGGCTAAACCACCTGTCCATCACGGCGTCCATCTGGACACAGGGAGATTCACCAGCGACGGACCCACATCGTAAAGTTTTTGAAGACGTTTTTTGCGTCTTACCCTCCTTACCCCCCGTATCCTCTTCTGCCACACATGTTTACTCCCTGAACTTATCTTTACATGAAGTGCAAGACTTTTTAATATAAAAGAGCTTTACTGCTGACAACTTTGAAGGTCGGAGCATTTTCTTTCTGCTTTGAAGAAGTAGATAGACTATAATATAATAATAAAGGGTTATCCAAACGTGTGGTAATGAAACAAAAAGCACAACTCTGGGTATGTTTTTGAGGAGGTAACTAGATCATAACATGGCTTAAAGGTGCATTGTGGAACTTTTCTGGTGTGGAGATGTTATAACTTCACCTGGATTGTTCCATAGTATGACACTGAACAGATCGATATAGCATTTATTCGTTAGGGTGTTTCCATGGCTCAAAAATACAATAATTCGAATAGAGTTTCCCTATTTAAAGCTCAAGAGAGTAAATTTTGAGTAATGTAGAACCTTTAAACATGACTATTAAGATGTCAGAAGTCATCGTTTGTCTCGTATGCAGCTTTATTCCCAAACATGATTATAATACCTTACATTATCAGTTTGCAATGCTCCAGTTAGCGCACGTTCTTTTGGCTAAAGAGACCAGCGCAAAAGCCTCAATCCTCAAGTGCCCCCCGTGTTTCCAGATGATATCTCCGAGTGAATTCATCATCTAATAAAGAGCATCGCGGAGTCTTTCAGGGCTGCCACACAGATAATCCATTTGCGCTGATGAGCCGAGGGCTTTGAGCACCACCAGACCGCACCACAGCTCCGCCACCAGCAGCACCACGCGACACCGGGGGGATTCATTTATCAGGGAGGTCAGATCAATGAGCAGCAAGCATGTAGGCTGTCTCCCACTGCCCTGCTAATGCGCCACAGCCAACAAAACAATCAGTGTGGTCCCAGCCCTCCTCTCCACCCCTCCTTCCTCCTCCTCCTCCTTTCTCCGTCCCCCTCACACCTCCTCACATCGCCACAGAAATCAATCAGCCCTCTTCATGTCTTAAACTCCCAGGCAGCTACTTATACAAGTGTTTGTGTGGGTTTAGCCTTGAGTCGGAGTTTGCACATAACACTGCGTGCTGGTCTACATAAATATTTCATTTTCTTTCTTTTCTAAATACGTAATAATGTGCGCTTTACCTTAGCTTTGGTTCTTTGACGAATCCCTATCGTGCTGCACCCACAGACTGGACATGTAAATGGACATAGCGAACCCGCTCTGTCCGTAACTGCTGCTGTCAGGCTCCTTTTGGTCTTAAAATGTTCGGATTCACACACTCTAAGGCTGCGTCCGATTACCCTGTCTTATCCCTTTGTCTTAATAATAATATAATAATACTTTTTTTTTAAATTAGGCGCCTTTCTGGACACCAAAGGTCGCCTTACAACAACATAAACAATTTAAGTACGATTTAAAACATACCGTTAAAAGCCTACAGTTAAAGAGGGACAGTATTTAACTGATTGATTCAATTTAGTATTGTATTTAGTGTTGTATTTTATTAGTATTTAGTAATGTATTAAGCCCTATTCACACGGGATTAGTTTTACCTGTGGACCTTTGGTGATTTGTAATAATTGCTGAGAATGTCTGAGTCTTAATCCCGTGCGAAAGCGCCATGTCTGTAATTTGTAAAGTAAAAATTCCGCCGCAAATTACCTACTATATTTCACCAAACACAGAGGTCCGGTGATAATACTCGTCCCGTGCGAATCTGCATGTCAGTGTTTGTTGTTGTAATTGCGTTTTTTCTGTCTACTCCTTTTATTTCCACTGTCTTTTCTCTATATATTGTGCACATTTTATATCACTTTGCGCGCCTTTTATATCTCTTTCCGGCTTGAGTAATGGAGGCTGCGGTAGAAATTTTGATTAGCAGTTTTGAGCTTTTTAGGGGCAAATTATAATAGAGCCTCATAGCCTCTACGTGGAAACCGATCCGCAAAAAGGGCAAGAAATCCAAGAGGAGAGACAATTCTCGCAGGATGTTGACCTGGATGACGTGTAGCAACATGCGGTAAGGAACATTTTCTATTATTTTTTTTTAGCATACTTTATAAATTTACTTACTTAGCAGCGCGAAACACATAGAAACGGACGTGATATTACGACATATCCGGTCGTAATTTCAGTAAAATAGAGTCATTTACGGACTTCGCTTATCCCGTGCGAATGCGAGTAACACAGAGGTGGGGCGGGAATTTGCAAATGACCAGACGTCCCCAGGTTATACTTATCCCATGCGAATCGGGCTTTAGACAGTATTTGAACTGATTGATGTCTCTTATCTGTACTGCTTATTTTATTCTAATTTTGATCAAGGACTACGGCCACGACCGAGGGCTACATACCCCTAGAAACGAAGTAAACCCTCGACCAGACTTGAAACGAAGGGGTACGTCCTCAAGCTCAGGCAGGCCGAGGTCAGGATGGCAGCGGCACCTCGACCAGCCAAGGAATCTCATAAATCTACGTATTTTCGGCAGTTGTAATGATCAATTCACAGTTTAACATGATTTACAATTACGACGCTCATGTTCCGCGTTACTTTTAGTGAACCGTTGTCGCGGTTTTCACTGTGGTAATGTCTGTTTAGCCGTCGTTATCGTCGTCATGGAACTTTTCTGTTTAAACAAGCGGATTATTTGTCGAGCTGAGGTACCCGATAATCCCTGTTTCAGTCGATTGTTGACGTTCTAGACGTAGTAGCCAGGTCGCGGTAAGGGATGGTGACGCAAATGGAAATCGAGGGGTGTCCGATTTCTTAAGGGAACATTCTTAGGGGCAAGATAAAGACGTAGATCGATGGGAAGGGGTTAGACAGAGTAATGGGACGCATATACGATCCTGCTTCTCTTCCCTCTAATTCTTCTCTATTTTAAAATTTGAATAATATATCATGTTTATTTATGTTTTGATTTGTTTGTATTGCGATTTTAATGTATTTCTTATTCTGTAAAGCACTTTGAATTACTTTGTGTACGAATTGTGCTCTACAAATAAACTTGCCTTGCCTTTATTTTGTTATTTTATCTGTAAATAAATTCCTCTTCCTAATAAGAAACTTGCCTCCAAATGCACCCCATAACTGCTAACCTCAGTGAGCTTCATTTGCCTGGAGTTGAATGCCATAGGTGATGTCAAAAAAGAAAAAAAAATGATGAAGTTAAGTAAATATTATTAAGGATTTTAAAAAGAAACCAGATTAAATATAGATATATACAGTAGTTACTAAACTAAACTAACTAAAATGGTAAAAGTATATGTAAAAGTACAAAGTAGTGGTACAAGAAATTGAGAGTTAAAAAGTATGTTAAATTAACTTATCTGTAGTGTTAAAAATAAAAAAAATAAACAAACATTTTATATCTGTAATAACTTTATTGCAAAATGTGCAAGTATACAGCCTGGGGAGCTGTGTACCTTTTTATTACTTAAAAAACTCAGAAATCAAACTTTTGGTCTGAAACTTTTTCCTTTGCCTTGTTTTATAAAAATACACACACGTTTTGGGGCGTTTTAGACTCGAGCAATCACAAAATGACCACTGCCAGAGTAGCCCACATGATTACACTGCTCTCCTGGGCTCCTAACTCAAGACGTGATTGCGTGTTGTTCAAATTCATAAAATGTTTTGAAGCGTGTTTTTGGGAGAAAACTACAAGCAGAGAGGTCAGATTTGGAGATTTGCAATTTCAAAACAAACTCAGATTCCAGCGAAAGATTTTATTTGGGACTTAAGTTCTCTAAAATCGCTAAAATTGTCAAGCCTCAATTGGGATCAGGAAAATATTATGTATGAACTTATATAGTTTTACAGCTAAAAGGCAATGCACTATTTGACTGATCTAGTGGAGCAGGTGAAGATACCAGGCCAAGTCAGAACAGAGCTGTGTTTACTGACCACTGCTCAACTCTTTTTAAAGGTGCACTGTGTAACTTTTCTGGTGGAGGGTCCGTCAAATGCTTTTCTCCATGTAAATGTTCTTGCTTTGACTGGGATGTTCCACAGTATGGCATTAAAGCTTTCTATCTTCACGGAGACCAAACCATGTCAGATCTGTAGAGAGGCAAACCCACTCACAGCCTGTTTTTGTCTGTTTTTTGAGCTATAAAACCACCTGTCTTCTTTGAATAAATGTAAAGTAGAATGGTTTCATGTCACACTGTGGAACATTCCAGGCAGAGCAATGAGATATCCATAGAAACAAGAAGGTGACGGACCCCCAACCAAAAAGTTACGCTGTGCTAGAAAGACATGTTTAATGCAGTACTGTGGAACAAGTCCAGAACTCAGCCTTTTCATGCGTGTCCGTCCGTCAGTGGAACATGTCACCAACAGAGCTGATCACATGCACTAACTATGGCACGTTCACACGCCTGGCGAAAACATGGCTCCTCTCAAACCAAACCTGCTCCTATAATGTGACTGAGGAGTGTGTGGAGAGAGTGATGTTCTGGAGAGAATGAATTGAATGACGACTTTTGATAAGGATGATGATTTTAAGGTGCTGAGAGAACTGGGTATGAATGAGGACACAGAATTTTACTGATGCTCCGGTCATTATAAAGACATTCTCCTTGTATGTTTGTATTTACGAACTATAACATCAACCTGCCCAGGGACGACAGGTGGAAATTAGCACTGACGCTACAACCTGGTACAAGCATCTCTCCTGCTAAGGTTCATGTATATTGTGCACTGTCCCTGTCTCATTAAATAAATAAACTAAATGCTACCTATGTGTTTTTGAATACTGAGATATTGTTGTGGATTTCTAAATCAAAGAGTCTGGATTTATTAAAGCAATTGTGCACACAATTACAGAGCAAATGAAAATGAAACCTTCTGTCCCTCACACGAGGTCCGTCTCTCCCTAATCCTGAATGTCATAACAACTTATACAGACAACAAACATCATAAAACCAACATGAGGTAAAACACACTACAGTATATCTAAACAACCTCCAAACAGAGACGACTTGTCTGGTTCAGCTGAGGCATCGATCATGTTGCCCCCAAGGATCTCACTATTCTAAATGACGAGAATGAACAAAACAGCAGCTTGTTGTTTTAACGATACTGGTTAAGACAGAGCAGAGTGACCAAAAGTACTGTGAGGGTAGTGGACTATAGGTACAGATACACATTACTGATCCATAACTCAGATTACCCAGGTGAAGTAGCTTCTAAAATAAACTGATACAGAGGAAATACAATGTTGAACACCATGCGTAACAGAATGATGTGGTACAATTTTATCCCAGTAAATCTGTAAAGAAAACATTTGTCTTTTTGGTAGTACAAATTTTTAACATTGGTATTTCACTTTCATAAGAAACAAGTGCTCAATAGTTTGGTTATTTCAGTGATGAATGTGAAACAAAGGAGTTCACTGGTTATCTAGATTATTGAACAAAATCTCATTTCTCTCACTTCAGATTAAAGGTCCTATATTACGCAAAACTGACTCTTGTGACCTTTAAGCCATGTTAGAATGTTGTCAAACCCAGAATTGTGTTTTGTTGCATTCACACATGTTTGACGAATCCTTTGTTATTATAGTCTCTTTACATCTCCACCTAATACTGTCATGAAGCGTTTTAGTGCTTTAGTTCAATTCAATTCAATTTATTTTTGTAGCGCCCAAAATCGCAACAACAGTTGCCTCTAAGGGTGTTCCAAGATTTGGATGAGCAAAACATACACACAGACATATCAAAACAGGAATAAACAACATTCATGTAAGGCAGCAAATGAAACATTGTCCAGTCATCCCCTGTCCTTAGACCCTCCTTCTCAGCAAGGAAAAACTCCAAAAAACCCAGGGTCCTGGGAAAAAGAAGAAACCTCGGGGAGAACTACAGTGAAGGAGAGATCCACTCCCATTGACGGACAGGCTATAGATGTCCAGGCCCGTGGGCCAGGACATCGAATAAACGGCTTTAGTTCAGTGGAGATTGACAATTCCAGTGCTGAAAGGGGAAAATGGAGTTTAAAAACCCAGTGGAGCGTGATGAGGAAACAACATTATAACAGTGGGGAAGCTGGCCTGATGTGGTAAAAATGTCTTAACAAACTGCTGACAAAATGTATTAAAATAGACTTTCAATGTGAATGCAAAACTAACTTATGACAAATAAACTTTTCACACAACTAAACAGAAAATAAATAACTTAAGTTAACTGCAACACAACACCTACGTACACTCTGCTGAAGTCTCTCCCAGCTGACGAACCCGACCATTACCATTTATACTCCTGGTATGACGGACCTCCCCCAGGTAAGTACCAATTTCCTTTTAGAGGAACTGGGGACGTTGAAAGCTAACCATTTCTTTTACAATGGCCCATGTCCCTTTAAATCAAAGCTATAAACTATAAACACTGAAATATATAAACCAAATACACAAAACAATGAAGCAAAAAGGAACTCAACACCAGAGTGCACGCCTCCTCACTGTTTGCACCATGTGGAGATTCGGACATGTTGGAACTGAATTGTATAACTAAAATGAATTAGATTAACCAAATAAAGTATCTTTAAAGTAACTGTGGCGTGGTATTTAACTGAAGTGAACCTGAAGTGAAACATAACCCTGGATTGTATGACGAGCTGTATAACTGGATATGGTAAATTAACAAACGTGCAAAAGTGAGTTTAATGGGACAAAAGCCCACTTTGCTACAATAACAGAGCTCAGAAAATAGCCTAATATGGGCCCTTTAATAGAGTTTAGTGCTTTGCTCATTGATTCTGTAGAAATCGGTGATATTTTTTCTTTTTTTTTCCTAGAAAGAGTCAATATCTGTTTGGCTCAACCGTGCATGTCGCTGATTGGCTAATCCACCTGTCAATCACACCATCCGAACTCAGGGGATTTGCCTGTGTGTGAATTCTGGATCCACAGAATCAGCAAAAACATTCCAGGTAAAGTGATACACTCTCTTTGCTTACAAGCAGGATGTGGACCCTCTACCAGTTAAAGTTCCACAGTGCACCTTTAACTTAACCTGTCACACTAGCTCAATAAAAAAAAAGTCGCTAGCTCGTCCATCTATAGCTTTGTTTACTTCTAACAAATTGCCTCTCTTATGCGCCACACAAGCTACAACAGCTCCAGTATGGCTCACTTACCTCACATAACTCCACCTTTAACAAGACACAGCCACTAAATTTGAGCTTTTACGACTGCTGTTTCTCCCGCATGGACGGACCCTCTCCACTCCTAAACTTGAGCACCTCTCCGTTCATTACAGTGATTGTCGGAGCCATGTGTCCTTGCTTTCCCCCATCTGAGGGTGGACTCCATTGATCCACAGTGAGACATTGCATTTTTTACCATATTATTTTCAGTCTTGACAACTGGAGATAGACAACTAGTGCTCAGGCGGTCCTCTGTAGCCACTCACAGCTTAATACGGGTTTTGCGATCGTCCAAACGTGTTGATGGTGAGAGCTATTGACTTTTGTAGGAAGACAGTGCGGCTAATGGCAAAACACTAGAGCCTGATCAATGCGCAAGTTTGCAGATGTCTGAAATAGAACCCAGAGGAGGTTATTAAAGGAGCAGGAGGAGGAGGAGGAGGGTGCTAATGGAAATTTTGGAACAAGCATTATGGAAGTAAACATGTCCATCTCCAGTAGCAGTGACAGTAGCTCAGTTAGAGCGTTTATCAAATCCCGTCCTCGACATAAACGTCATTGGTCAGGTCTACAGGTTGGCGAAGCGATTCCAGCGCCCACAGATGAATGTTGTCGTTGTGTCCTTGGGCAAGACACTTAACTCACCTCGCCCCCATTGTAAAGCGCTTTGAGTGCCTTGAAGTCGGAAAAGTGCTATATAAAAATGTGCTCATTTACCAGGTCAAGTTACATGTCAGATCTGTGTAGAGGCGACCAACACACAATGGGGCGACAGTAGCTCAGTTGCTAAGAGCGTTTGTCCACTGATCCGAAAGTTGGCGGTTCGAATCCCGCTCTCGACATAAACATCATTGGTGAGCGGTCAGATCCACTGACCCGCAGGTTGGCTGGTGCGATTCCAGCTCCCACAGATGAATGCTGTCGTTGTGTCCTTGGGCAAGACACTTAACCCACCTCGCCCCCAGTGTCTGCATACACGAGTGAGTGTGTAAATGGGTTCTAAAGCGCATGAAAGGTAGAAAAGCGCTATAAAAATGTGACCATTTACCAATTTTTTTACAATAATAATGTCTGTTTTTCAAGGTTTTTTTGAGCTACAAACAACTGTAATAAATGCGTGATAGATCCATTTAATGCCATATTGTGGAACATACTTGGCAAATCAAGGTCACCTCCATGGTAACAAGCGGGTGACGTACCCTCCTCCAAAAACCGTAATGAGTATTTTGATTTTGTATTTATCTGATGTTGTTGTGTCCTTGAGCAAGACACTTAAACTCACCTCGCCCCCATTGTAAAGCGCTTTGAGTTGAAAAAGCGCTATATAAACATGTGGCCATTTATCAGGTCAAGTTACATGTCAGATCTGTGTAGAGACCAACACACAGTAAAAATGTCTGTTTTTCAAGGTATTTTTAACCCATAAATAACTGTAATAGGATAAATGCATGATAGATCCATTTAATGCCATACTGTGTAACATACTTGGCAAATCAAGGCAGGGTCTCCCCAGGTTTGATTACCCCAAATTTAAGACTTTTTAAAGACCTTTTTACACCACTTAAATGAAAATTAAGACCAACATAGCACCCATTATGCAGGCGAAAAACACCAGGTCCAATTCTAATAATGACCATCACTCACTACTTTAAATAACAAAAAAAACTTTCATTATAAAATCTCATTCAGAACTCATTTATAGTCGTATGAATTTGTTGTTAAATGGCCAAAAAATTATTTATAACATTGTAACAAGACAAACTAAGCTTTCACATTGTCTCACATTGCACTGCCGCCCGGTTGAGTTTACAAAACAATAGGCGAATGAAATTTAAGACCTTTGTGAAAAAAATAAGACTTGGACAACATAATTTAAGACTTTTTAAGGGCTTCATTTCGGAACATGAAATTTAAGACCTTTTGAAGACCCTGTGGCTGCCTTGCAAGTTCCTCCATGGCAACAAGCAGGCGACGTACCCTCCTCCTAAAACAGTAATAGGTATTTGTAATTTGTATTTTTGTGATATGCGCAGCGTGTATTGGAATTATGCACAATGTACTCGTGTATGAAGTAGTTCAGGAAGTCCATCCATCAAACTGTCACTGAGTCCTGCAGTGGAACCAAGTGTCAGCGCAGGCGGAGTCCATAGTATCACATGGTAAATTACTATTGCTGTATGTTTGACTAATACGGCAGTGGTCCCGGGTCAGACCAATCTCGTTCCTGATTAAGATTAATCGTATTAATCAGGAGTGTTGTTGCCAAGTGTCAAGGCAACAAGCTGCAGGACAGATTAGAGCTGGTAAATATTGTTTTAATATGACCCGTGTAATGTAATGCGACAGGCTGGTAAGTGTTCTCAAGTATCAGTGGTTATATGAAGTAGTGAGGAAATTTATAAACCCTTTGCCCACATAATAGAAGTTTTGTGGTTCAATTTGCATTAGAAACATTGGAATTCATTGGACAAAGCAGTGAAGCTACAGCAAACCTAATAAATACAATAAATAAATATATACTTACTTTGCAATATTTAATAGCATTATTGTGTCTTGTGCATAGACATAAATGGACATAGCTAACCCACCAGGCACCGCGTTCCAAATAGGAAGTGAGCATGGCCGCACTTCTGGCTCCATCAACTTTCATCCAATTCTTTTTTTATTGAAAAACTGTCGCCCCTCTCTCCGTAACTGTTGCTGTCAGATTTGTCATTTTAGTCGTAAAATGTATTAACCCGCTCTACATGATCTTGGTGTTTATATTTTGCTATCTTGTACAAAAATTAAGATATGAACATGAATAACAGACAAATCAAGCGCCTACTTTCCCTGAGGTTGCTCCCACTAGTATAGACCCGTTTAGTGTTATTAAACAGTGATGACGTAGGCTCGGTTGCGCACACATTTTGGCAACAGAAGTACGGCAGAGCTCAGCAGCTCTGCGAAAAGATTATCGTCAAAAGATCGCAAATATTTCCTCAACAAGCTGACTTTGACAAATGGTGTCCGACTGCCAAATCCTTGTGTGATTCCTGAGTAAAACTTGAAAACTTTAGTCCGCCAGTAGAAAATGGATTCTGACAACTGCACACATAACAACCAGACATTTTGGTGCTGGAAATGTTTTTATCTCCGTTTTCTTCTGTCCGTGTTCAGTCTGAATGAATCGGAATGAATGGGGAACAATGCCACTTCCGTAGCCTCGCTCCGGATTGGCTCTTTGTTTGCTACGGTACTTGCAGTTGAATTCCAAATACGCTGCTATAACTGAGCTTCATTTGACTGGAGCCAAGTGCTATGGGGCACATCACACTCCCTCAATCCATTTCTTTATACGGTCTGTGGTTTTGTATCATCTACTAAATTACCTACTAAACCTATCAGAACTTTTGTCACTATCATCATTTGTGTTTGTAAAAGTTTATAATGTCTTAAAGGTGTAAACTCTTCAAATTCTTTCTCTTTAACTTGTTACTTAAATCATTTTGCTCAGTTTCCCCTCCAAAGCAGTGGAGCATTGACTGTTTCTCCAAATATATTACACCATTCTAAGCTGTTTCACACACCAGTACACTGTAAACTCGCAATGCAGTAATATTGAATCTCCATGAAAACTGACAGTTATATTTTGCATTTAAGCAGCGTTGTGAAATAACACTGAATCCTATGAATAGTGCATGTGCGAGTGGTGGAGCGTAAACTTTAGAGTGACTTGTGTTTGGGGCTTGGCTGGCTCTCTCCAGGCTCTAACTGTTATTGATAGGCCTGTTGTGATTCTGCAGAACACAGCAGTGCTGTGGGTGCCCTTGCCTGCAGTAATCACACCAACTATTAGTGATGGCCAAACCTGCGACAGCGAAGATAGGGGACCCGGAGCTACTTTACATATAAATGCACCACAGCAGTTTGCATCAAGGAAGACACGATTAAAATGTGCTGGGACGATGTAGACATGTCTGGCTGATAGTGAAACTTGGGTAAAACGAGTTGGTTATCACATTCTGTTGCTGCAGAAGTTTGTATATGGCTTGTGTTTTTAGATATAACTTGGGAATCTTTTTATTTTTGCTTCTCCACGTATTAGTTTTCTTAAGATTCAAGATGACAGAAGTGATACAAAATAAAATATTGAACCACACTGTTCTTCCCAGAAACAAGAGGAGATTAAAATGAATCATTGGATTTAAATAGCACCTTTCAAGACACCCAAAGTACTTCACAGCGCCCCACTGTGGGACCTAACTCCCAGCAGTTTCACATATAAATATGAACCAGGCCCGGCCCTGCTTAGCTTCTGAGATTTGACGAGCTCAGGCCTTGACAAGAGGGTTGGGATTAGGTAGCCAAGTGGTCATTTTGTAAAGGGAAGGCTCACAGTTGAATCTTTGCTCGAGCCAGTGCAATGTCCTTGGGTGAGACACTTTACAAACCTTACATACAGTTCTGAGTAACTGTTAGTGGTCTGAGGGCGGCACAGGTGGGCGGGCAGTCTGTTTAGCTATTGGCATTGGGATAATATTGCTTTATAAAAGAAAGAGCTCCGCACTGCAGTTCTTTGAAGCTCCCAAATTTTTATTACAATGACACCACAATGTGACCATCTGAAGAAGGGCTTAGCTGAAAACGCCACATTGTGGTGTCATTGAAATCAAAATTTGGGAGTTTCAAAGAATTGCGGTGCAGACCTTTCTTTTTTTTGCACTATTATTGTCTGTGGACCAAGCACAGTTGCAATTTTTGTTGGGTGTGCATGTCTCTATCTATCAATACTACTGCTTTGTCTTGAAAGTTCCACATTACTGCAGCACAATTAGAGGCATTTTTTTTGCTCAAAAATATCTTGAAAAACCATGAATTCTCACTGTGACCAGGCTGGCCTTTCCAAAGACCTGACCTGTAACTTGGCCTTGTAATGGAATCTGCTTGTACCCATGGTGACAGAAAAGTTTAATGCTGTACTGTGGAACATGCCAAGCAAAGCAATAGTATCTTCATGGAGACAAGCAGGTGCTGGAAATTCATTCTCCCATCTCCAGCTCTTGGGCTTGGTCAGGACGACCTTAGCTGGAGGATTTAACCTACAGCTCATGTTTCATAAACTGGAGTGACAGAAATAAATGTGCAAATTACAATGAGAAAGTGTCTAACCGAATCTTTTACTGTCACTGGTCACTGCCCAACGTCAAAGACACATCACCCTTCACCACTCTTTGGCCAGTCACAATAATTAACCTTTGTGTTTTACTGTGAAATGTCTTTGGGAGGAGAATGACCTTTAAAAAGAGAATCCCCCAAACCAAACTGCTCACACTTAATCTGCAAACAGACGCGTGCCGCCGTCTTGCAGCGTATGAATATAATATTGTTGTAATCTTTCTGGTCCCAAATGAAAACCATAAACTGCAGATCAGCATTTCGATGGGGCTTGGCGGAGAATGGGCCTGAATCCACTAATTAAAACTTCCCATGTAAGACCTAATTGTCTCCCTGAGCCATTTCACCCACACATCTTGGGATAAAAATGAATACTAATTTCAGAAGTGCCCAGAATCTAAAATGTAATTAACAATAATAAAATCAGCTCTGGGACTGGACCATTTGGAATAAGATCTGTTCTTTTTATATCCACAAGTTGTTAAGCATAGATTTAGAGGATAAAGATATTGTAATTTATGAGTTCATTATTTACCAAAGTTTAGAGACATGTGGTGGAAACATTTATCTAAGAAAATTGCACAATTCTTTAGTAATTAATGAATATTGCCTTTACTTAATTTTGTGAAATGAAGGTACAAAGTGGCAGCCCAGACAGATTTGGATACTGGCTCAGGCAACATGGAGGAAGTGTTTTGACCAAGGACACAATAAAAAACAAACAAACAAAAAAACAAAAACAAATGACAGTACAACAATGCTTTAAACCACAACTTCTGTCAATGCACCTGTCTTGCCATTATAGTACATAACACAATTACATCACAATTATTGTAATGTTATATAACCTGACATCAAGAGTTAAAGAGCAGTTTGAGATGTAGACAGACTTATAATGTCTGTCTGTATTTTTCAGACTTTAAGTCACTTTTTTTCATGGTTTGGGTGTTTCCTGCGACTTATACTCAGGTGCGACTTATATGTAAAATATACATTTCACATGTTGGTTATTTTTACACTGACAGCCACGAGAGGGCGCTCTAGGCGTGTGTGCCAGTATCTGCTACACCACATGTTTTCTCCTGTCCCACTGTCACTTCTCGCTCTACTGCACATGTCTCCTGCAGAAAGTGTCGCTGTCCTGCTGCAAGTAGTGAAACATGAAGCTGAAAACTGTAATTAAGCAGCAGAAAGAAAGTTTTCGTGATTTGGAGTGAGATGGAGAGTTTCGTAAACTTGTTCTGTTCTGTTGTTTATGTGCTAGTTTTCTGAATAACTGTGCATATGTGACGTGAACACACCAGACACATGTTCAGCCTGTTCTAGTGTTATTACTATAACTTGAATTTCAAGATGAAATGTCTGTTCCTGGTTTCTGATTTTATTAAATACATTTCTCCATAAAAATGCAACCTATAGTCCAGTACGACTTATATATTTTTTCTTCTACTTCATTGTGGCTTTTTTGGCTGATGCGACTTATACTCCAGAGTCCAGAAAATACAGTACTTAAATATGTTGGAAATGAAGCAAAACACAAGTCCAGGTATGTTTATGAGGAGGTTACAACATTCTAACATGGCTAAAATCTCAAGAGTCAGTTTTGCATAATATAGCACCTTTAAGCCCTTCATATAGGATTTCCGTATAGTCTGGTCTCCACTTATTTCTCTGCTGCGTCTCAGGCCAGACTCAGACAGAGCCATGCTGCACAGGAGCTCATTGGTCATTTATTATTTAGAACAAAATCATATCCACCTCCAGTTAAGAGAATTGGTGCTTTTATTATTGAATCAGTAGAAATCTGTGATGTTTTATAGTCCAGTGTTATTTTTCCTCTTCCTAAGCTGCTATGTTTGTTTGATAAGGACGGCCTGGAGCATGCATTTATCTGATCTGTGAATTTCAAGTCTGGGAGATAAGACCCGGGGCTGGTATAATGTAGAAAAGGTGTATAGGCAAATATTCTTCTTTAAAATCTTTAAAAAAGCAAAACAAAAAACATGGTATTATCTCAAATTACACTGAATCATGCTAATACCACATTTAATTATTAAATCAGATGAAGTGTTCCATAAAATACAGTTATACAGTCAATTTTAACTAATAAATAAAAAGCAATGTAACTGTAAAGGTCCTATATGACGCAAACTTGACTATAGAGCTGTGTTTTGTTTCATTCACACATAATATAGATGAGAAAATAACATAACATGGCATTAATAATAATAATAGCTATCACTTTTTTGCCTGTTGTGCAGCATCAACTCTGGTCAGGTTTGTCTGAATATATCTGTTAGTCATGGAGAAAAAAAGAATAAAATGGAAAAGTAGAGTTGCCCAAATGGAAAAAATAAAATACTGTACATCTCAAATTTTAACTGCTCAAAAAATCTGAGTATAATTAAAATACACCTAAAAGCACATAGTAGTATAATAGTATAATGTAGTTTGTGTCAGTCTTTGCCTTTTCCTCTTTTTAAATGACAGATTCCTCCTCTTTTGATTGTGCGTCAGGCGTTCAGCTTTTTTTCTGATTGGATTCACTGATTTGTGTAATTACTGTCATTAAGTGCAATCAGAGATACTTTAAAGTGTCTGAGCGCGTGCGACAGGAGTCACAACCAACACACGCCTCATAACAACTGGAATACAAGCAGAAAGAGCGTCTATTTACAGAGTGGGAGATGTCGGGTAATTAGCAGTAAAGTAAAGACAAGTTTGGATGATAAATGTGTACAGTTTTAATCATTGAATTTAGATAAGAAGTGTAGAAATTATTTATCTGTCTCCTCACAGTTTGAGACTGTTTTACCATTCAAAAGCTCATCTATAGAGCGTAATATTAAATGTTAGGTCCATTCCGGTCATGGTCTCATATGCTATTTACTGTTATATTATCTGGCTATTCTTTAGAAAGATGTTTTCTTCTGAGACCTGAAATAGCACAGGGTTGTTGGCATTCTGCAGTAAGAAAAGATCACAACATAAGCACTGTGTTGTCTGTTCAGCACCTTGGTCAACTGTTATCAAATGTGCAACACAAGTAAATTAGACTTGACTTGTTGCAACAAAACTGCACTGTGCATCTTTTTTCCATAAAGGTGTCGTAGTTTTGCCTGAAATCTCACACAATAGTAACCCAGATCATTCTGAATTGAGTTCTACACATTATCAGTCTGGTCTTTCCGAATCTGACTGGTCGAAACGTCACAGCAACGGAACAAGACGAAAAATCAAACTTTTGTTAAATCAAGTTGAAAGAAAAGAATCTGCCCTGTCCACAAATGCACAAAGAGCTTCACCACATTTTTCACAAACTAAATAGTCTCAATGCTGTGACGTGATTGGTCCAACCACCCAATTAACTGTACAGCAGGAGTTTGCCAAGATGGATTCTCTTGAGTTTGTGAATTTGTGAATATTCTCCATGTTCATAGATAATGTCATGCTGTGAAACATGCAGGCTAAGCAGTAACCCTAGAAGTAGTAGTAAAGATGTAGTTAATATAATCATATTAACTTAGGTTCAGGAGCAGGACCAGGCCTCACCCGCCCTCCCCTCCTCTCCAGAGAATCACAGTTCACTTCTACCACACCTCAATTTCCCAGAAGTGCATTTGTAGCAGCTTATCCCGGAAACTCAGTTTATCCCGAATACCTCAACCCCACTCTCTCAACCCTTATCTGGTCGCTTCCAGACACAAGACACCTACGAGGGGGGTCCAGTTCCTGCTGGGCCATGTGAAGATTGAGACTGAACCCCCACCCTGAGTCTCAACCCAGCCGACCCGCCTTGTCTCCCTGTAATAAACTCTTTTCTCTTCGCACATGTGTTGTTGGTGTGGTCCTTGCTAGTGAATACATCTTTAAAATTTGAATTGTAATTCTGATGTGGACACAATTAAATTCTGACTCAACTTTTTCATATTGTTATTGCTAAAATTGCAATTATGCACTGAATACTACTACTATGGGATATATATATATATATATATATATATATATATATATATATATATATATATATATATATATATATATATATATATATATATATATATATATATATCTATCTATCTCAAATTTTGGTCATTAATTCCAGTTTTATCTCAGATTTCTGGAACTATATTGATGTCAACAAAGCAACCAAATAAGATTTTTTCCCATATAATTCCCAGTCACATCCAAAACTTCATTTACACTTTAAATAACCACAAACCCTCCAAATTAATTATAGCGTAATGCATTGTTGACTTTGACACCATCTTTAGCTCCAGTGGAAGGACTCTGAAATTTCTAATCAAGCCCCGTCCTCCCCAGGGCCGGACAAAGTTTCAAACACTCAGGAATTCACGGAGTGTGTCGCGGAGAGGACGGGCCTTCAGCGGGACAAATAAACAATGACAAATTCATTAGTGGACTTTAACAGGAGTGTCTCTGCGAGTGGATCAGATGAGGCCAGAGCCTGAAAGCTTCTCCCCTGTCAAATTACTGTCCAGACATGTTCCTCATTACGAACCCTGCGCAGCACATGAGCGACGACGCGCGCTGCATTCTGGGTAATTGTCGCGTCAGATCAAACATCACCATCGGCAACTGGCAAAAGAGGCATTAGTGTTGTCTCTGGAAGAAAGAATGGACAATTATGAAGAAGTAATTAAACCCATTTGAGTGAGTAAATGAAACCGGTCACTGTTTGAAACTCTAGATAAAGAGAAGCAGATCATTTTTAAAAAGACGTTCAAATTGTGTTATTAAAGTTAAGTTACGGGTCCACCATGTTAATGCTTTGCTTGCTATGTTCCACAATATGGGATATAGTTATAGGTGCTTTTTCATTTATTATTTTGTTTATTTTTTTTATTGAAATGCATTACAGTGAGCGGGGTCTCCTCTACACAGGTATGACATGTTATTTGGGCTGATGTCACCATTTTAACAGCATATCCATGGAGACAAGCAGGTGGAGGATTTACACTTGGAGGCAAGCAAGGGACAAGTTACAGGTTAGATCTGTGGAGATGCAAGCCCATTCCTCAATCAGAAATGTTACATAGTGCACCTTTAAAGGGCCGTGATATGCTGTTTAAAGGTGAACATTTTCTGATCTCTGTTATAATGTTGTTTTGCTTTGTTTTGTTTCATTCACACATGTTTAAAACACAAACACTGCGTATTTAAGCTGAGTTCTTCTCTCAAACACTCCGTTCCACCTTGTGATGTCATCTGGCAATACAGGAAGTGCTCCACTGCATTTTTAAATACATTCACTGGTGTCATTTGGATGATTTCAGACCAGGAATTGCCAATTCCTTATCTTAAACTGACACTTCATGACATCACAAGGTGGAACAGAGCATTTTGAGCTTTGGAGATGTAGAAAGACTTATAATAAAGAGTTACTCAAACATGTGTGAATGAAACAAAAATCAAATCCAGGTCTGTTTTTGATAACAGGGCTTCAAATTCCCAGGAGACAGTTTTAAGTAATATAACTATACTTTAACTATAACAGATGTACTTTGATGAGCAGTTTTGATAATCGTCTTTTGTTTGCAGCATCCGGCGTTAGATCACCTCTTAGCGAGAGCCCCGTTCTCACAGTCTCGTGTTGTTGTCTGAGGTTAGTTCCACGAGGTAATCTCCAAATAAAGTGCTGATGCATGGAGCGAGTTTCTAATTATCACCAGAGCCCGTGTGGGTAAGTCAGCATGTCCCAGAGGCCTGTGAGATAAGCTCCTGAACAATTACAGCTATTAGCACACTGTAGACAGGAGGGAGACACACGCATCAACACACGCACACACACACACACACACACGCACGCACACGCACATACACACACACGCACACACACGCACACACACACACGCACACATACACGCACACACACACACTCTGCAATGAGGCTGCCACGCTGTACAGAATTATTTAGTTATAATTACTCTATTTAAGTTAAAATGTCCAAATCAAAATAAGCATTTTTTTTACGCCAAATTGTTAAGACAAAGTGCCAGAAGCAGACAGCACTGATCATTAAAAATTAAATGTATATTGATCAGTTTATCCAAAGAGATAATGCTGGGTTGTGTGTGTGTTTAATCAGAGAGAGTCAGAGATACTTCATTGATCCCTGCAGGTTAACAGGAGGACTGGTCAGGGAGGGTCAGCAGATCTGTGTCAGGGAAGTTTGAGGAGAGGAACAGCCCTCAGGACAAAAGTCCCTTCTCCATGTCCAGCAGCATCACAGCAGTGACCAGGGGGCACCAGGCAAACACAACAGGAAAGTCCTCACTCTCACTCTGCTCTGGTGTTTTGGTCAGTGATGAAATGGTGCATTCCCTCAAAGCGTTTCCTCTGGAAGGTTTTTTTGTGTCACATTTACTGACACATGTGGTGATAAAAGCCCATAGCATCTCAAATGTCCAAAGCTAATTCCTTAGCCTCTTGCACGATCTTCATGGATCATTTCACAAAACAGTCCCTTACTTGGGTCCTTTGAACAGCAAATGCTGAACTTCTTAGCTGCTTAAAACCCTCTGATATGATGATAAAAACTTGGCTTAAAAAATAACAAGTTTCACGTTTCACAATGGCAACAGTCCAAATTTTCTCAACACTCTATGGATCTATAAATAATACTTGCTGAAGAATAGAATTTATGTGTTGTTTTGTTTTATGAATATGTGAAACGGGCTCTGGCAGAGTTCAAGTCTAGGCTCAAATATATTCTGAGCTGTCCACATGACTAAAATGATTTTATCTCCATGCTTTGCTTTTAAAATAAATTATAAGACGATTTTTAAAATTATTCTTATTAACTTATTTGTTTGCATTGTGGTTTTAGTGCAGCCTTCTTGTTCTGTGAAACAGTTTTACACTGTGCATTGGTGCTTTAAAAATAAACTTGCCCTTTCATTAATCAATATAATGTATTTTGACCATATACAATAATTAACTAAATAGTTATTGCGAGCTGGTTGTGTTGCTATCGATTTTCCATTTCCATTCCCAGATTTGATGTTTTCAGCCACACGACACATCAGCGCTCTAATTTGCAAAACCATTTATTCCCATTGTATTTGATTCCACCCACAGAGACATCACTGAACACTTGCCTCATCTAAATATTACAGTTTACAATATGGAGATGACACAATACAAAGAAATTCTAGATTAGATACAAAAGATGGAATTCAATTAGATTCCCCTATTCCCATTTGCAACTATAAAGCATTAAACAGGAATCCCATTTTGCAACATCTCTGGACATTTCAATTTGCAGTTGCTGATTTGAGCTCTTCCCGTCGCCCGCCGCTCCACACAAAGCAAAAACACTCAGCTTTGTATCGCCATAGAAACGCTTCTGTCTCTTCCACATCATGTTTTAATCATATAAATTTGTCAAGCAGATCACAAATGCCAAGATCAATACAGACGCCGCTCGGGCTCGCTGACATGTCATCTCCCGCCCGTAGCATCTCTCGTCTCCAGCTCATCTAGTCTAATTCCACAACCCCAGATACAATCAAGGCAACGATGGCGTCCAAAATTACACCATAATACGCGCATATGGGGGTTGTTCTGCGTTTTCCGTCCTGTCAGATATTTTCCTCCTTGAATAATAAGATGCAGGAGTGACCTTGAGTTTCATCAGCGAGTTGTCTGGTGGTGCCTTAGGAGACAGGCAGTTTAAAGGTCCTACATTACGCAAAATTGACTCTTGTGAGCTTTAAGACATGTTATAATGTTGGTACCTCATCAAAAACAGACCCGGAGTTGTGTTTTGTTTCATTCACACGTTTGAGTGACCCTTTATTATTAGTCTGTTGCACCTTGTGATCATCATGAAGCGTTAGTTTTCAAGTTAACAGCTCCTTTTACCTTTTGTTTAGTGGAGATGGGCAACTCCAGGGCTAAAATGATCCAAATGACTCTCCTGAAGGTGTATGGAGTAAACTAGCCAGATTCATCAGCCGGTTTCCCTTCGTGGAAACCGCCTGACCTCGCAGCATTAGGATTCGTTCGCTCGACGGTAGGCGGATACTTTTTTTAATTTAACCAATCGCTGTTATTTGGTGGTGACATATTTAATGCACTGGAGTGGTGTCCAAGTAATTGCAGCACAACAGCAAACAAAACAGAGCGCGAACATGTCTGTCAATGAGCATTGTCGTTTCTGCGAGGTGAACTTGCAGATTTAAAGTACTGTAAATAATGTGAAGTCATTATTTGACAAAGGAAGTCCAAAGGAGGTTAGTGTATGCAGTCTGCTATCGAAACTCGGGTTGGTTCTGGCCAACACACAGCTTTGCATAATGGCCGGAGCGTCGACTATAACTTCTGGGGTTCTTGCAAACGGCCGAGTGTATTTCGATTCCTGACTAGTCACTGGAGAGAAATGAAATTGAGCGGAGGCACTAGGTGGAACAGTGTTT
Organism: Odontamblyopus rebecca; assembly: GCA_030686955.1. Taxonomy (NCBI): domain Eukaryota; kingdom Metazoa; phylum Chordata; class Actinopteri; order Gobiiformes; family Gobiidae; genus Odontamblyopus; species Odontamblyopus rebecca. The sequence goes on along the minus strand of CM060670.1, from coordinate 11,394,799 downwards.
TTGTTTTGAGAGAATTCAGCCTAAATATGCAGGATTTGTGTGTTAAACATATGTGAATGAAACAAAACATAAGTACGGGTATGTTTGTGATGAACAATATGCTATAGCTAAGAAAGCCTGTCCAAGAGCTGAGAGGGAAGCATCAGGCCACATCTGCACGTCTTTGTTCTCTTCTCACATTTCAGCAGGTCATCTCTGTAAAATGTATGTTCTGAAAGGGCATGTCAATAATAAAAATAATACATAACACTTGCATAGTGTTTTTGGAGATACTGCGTGACTTTTATTGTCTGACAAATGTGAAAAACAAAACTAGTTCATTTTAAACTATTTCACTGCAAAACAGTTTAAGACAAACACTTCAATCTTTCAGAAAATGACTTAAAGTTGTGAAATTATCTTGCAGACAGACAGATAATTTTACTTGACAGGTTATCTTAAAATAAACCTCTAGACTAGAATGAAGCAGTCTCAGAACTAGTAAGTAGATAATAAATCTGACATACGTTTTAAAATCTTGCCCAGATCAAAGAAAATTGCAATGGTCCAAAGAGATTCCTCACGTTTCTAAAACATCCCGAGCGTCCTAATTATTCACTGCAGGGAGTTTGTAACTTTTTACTTTAGCATGCTAGCAATGCACTTCCTGCTTCTTGGAGGGTAAAACGCTTTATAATCGGATGCAGACAGTACACAGAGCTTTCATTTTGTACCAAATCCCAAGAGCTGACATTTTTTCCCAAATGAAAAATATCGAGTACACCCAAGCAGGTGATGCCATCAGGCCAAGTCAGATCTCTGGAGAGGCAATCCTGTTTACAGTGAGTAGCAAGTTTTTCAAGCACATTTTTTGAGCTATGTATTAAAAAAAAAATCTGAGTCTTGGCTCCCAGTTTGAAGCTCAGTTAAATTGTTGGTCTTTACTCCAAATCATCGTTCATGAGGAAGAGGCAATTCTGTGGCCCTTCCTTCTTTCGCTAATTGACCAAACATTTTAATGACTCTTCGCTCAGTTACTTTGAATCTCTGTAACCTTTTTAATCAGTGCATAAACAAGAACACTTCTGCTGATTGTAGTGGCTATTTTAATTGCTAATTAGTCATCTCTATTAGCATAGAACGTCAACAATTATTAACAGTCTCACTTGACAGGTACAAGATGTTGTAGGTAAAAATTTAATTTTTAAAATTTGAATAAAACGGATATTTGGGCTCATACTTTAGTCCTACGAGAGACAGTAACAGAGAATATTCACAGATTATAGCACAGATTTATATACAGTACCAGTTTGAATAGGGTTCTATCCATGTGTCTATTTAACAAATATGTCACTGTCATGTCTGGACTAATAACTGTTGTATAAAATGTTCATTAATATGTACTGTTCCCCCTTTTCCACAAATAAACAAACAGGCAACCAGTGCTGAACAAATCAAAAAATATTGTTAAGGTCAATTGGTTTAAATTCCTAAGTGACCCTGTATTATGTCAATTTTTTCTGAACCTCCTTTATTCTCTTTTAGCCATACTCCAAATCTCCGAGACAGATTAATGAACTCTTATCCTCCAAATTATAAAAGCACATGGCTACAAAAACCTACGGGCACATTTGAGTATTTGAACTGTCCTCATTGTTCAAATGTCCTTCAAACAAAAACGTTCATGGACGTACACAATAATAGATCATTCACACAAAATTATTTCATAAATTGTAATACTACTCATGTTATAGATCGTCTTTTGTGCCTTTGTCCAGAAGGTTTTTTCTATATTGGCCGGACTAAAAGGTGTATGAGAGATCACTTGGCCGAGCACAAATATGCGATTAGGGTTAAGAACCAGGACGACACAATGGCTCAACATTTTTGTGAAAATCATAATAGCAATGACACTCTGCTTTGCATTGAAGGTATTGGACATGTTAAACCACTGGCAAGAGGTAAAGACAGACTTCATAAATTAAATCGAAGAGAAACTTTCTGGATTCATAAATTAAGAGCATGTGAACATCCTGATCTGAATGGACTTTGATCGGTCTTGTTTTTTATAATTTGATTTGTTTTTCTGCAGGGGCACATTGAGCAAAGCATTATGTATCAACCAGGAGCTGTCCGGGTCAAACATCGTCTGGGTCAAATGACTCTTTGCAGCTGACGTCATCAACATTCCCTGGGGTGGTGAAGCTAACTAGATGCACTGCTCTGTCTGAAGCTGTTGTTGCTCAATTTTGGACTTTTAAACAAGTCCCTCTAACATTACAGCCACACGTTACAGTATCTAGCATTATTTTTTCAATTACCACTCACCTTTGTGTTGAAAATCAATCAGAATCAGAATGGTTTTATTGCCATATGAGTGATCAGATTTACAACATTAGGAAATTGCTGCGGTACTTGGAGCGGAATGTAGAGAAACACTAAACATGCAATAAATAACATAGAATAAAATAAAGTAGAAAACAATAAATATAATATAACACAAAACTTAAAAATTTACAAAAATATAAGAATATAACAATGCAGGTCAGAACTTCCACATACACACTCACATTGATCACTGAAAATGTTATTTAAATCTTTTTTTCCCCCTTTTGTCTTGAGTTTTCATGCATCAGGCTGCGTTTACTAATGTGTACATTGTATCGCCATGGTAACTGCAGACTATTCCTTCATAGAGATGCATACAGAACCTTCTTGCATGATGTCACTGCAAAGTACTACGATTTTTGCCCCAATATGTGGCGGTATGGGCATCCAGAGTAAAAAAAAAAATCAAAATAGTCTAAAAAAGGTCTAAATTCTTCTCTGTGGCCGTCACAGTATTGAATTAAAGGTTTGTCACCTTCATCTCTCCAGGCAATATCAACAAGAGAGGATTCAGTTTGGTTTTGACAGAAGATCTCAGAATTGTACCATTACGTTACAACAGCAGAGATATCAGACTCTTACTGGACAAAAACACACCTTTGAAGAACTCAGCTGTCCCGACCGTCTATATCTTGACACCGTAAATCCAATTCTTCTAAGGATCGGGTCATGTCTCCGTCGCCGCTTCAAAAGTCACGCTGGCGGCCGTCTACCGTCTATTCTGCAGCAGGACACCGAAATGAAGCCGCGAACAATAGCCGACCTTCAGAATGGGGCTAGCGTATTGTAACCTCTGCAGCTGTGGAGCGATGATGCATTGTGGGTCATTTTGAGGCTTTATTGACACGGGCCCTGGCTCATTACGAGAGGAAAGGCCAGCGTTTGGGTAATCATCCATTCCTGGGTAAAGAGAGAGGCGGGGAGAGGGGAGATGGTGCGATAATCACATTTTTTTTCAAATGTCTCCAGGGTGACGTCGTGCCAAGAAACGCTCAGAGTATTAGAGGAGAAAGCCTATTATCTGTTACACAGTGTTCAGACATTTGCGGCTGGGAGATTAAATGGTAAAAGATGCTGCTGCTTTTTAACTTTTATATATTTAAATTTATTTTTTTCTACTTTTGTTGAGATTACCGAGACTTGCTGCAGCCAATAGAAAGGTCGCGTAGTGTAAATAAAGAGCCTATGTTACACTATTTTCTGATAATGTTGTTTCATCATCAGAAATATTAATAAAATACAACACTAAATACAATATTAATACTGAGGAGATAAAGCTGTGCCATCATAATCATCCTTTTAAATCATTTTTATCGGTTTGTCTTCCTTTAACTGGTTTTAGCTTGATTTTATCCATCCATCCATCCATCTTCTCCCGCTTAATCCGGCTGGGTCGCGGGGGCAGCGTGCTGCCCAATACTCATAGCACCTGACCCCTCCTATGAACCCCTCTGCAGGTGGTGAGCCCACAGGAGGGTGGACAACATGGTCCTTGATGTTAGTTCATAGGGGTCCGGGCATGTTTTGGGTTGATGGGGGAAACCGGAGTACCCGGAGGAAACCCATCCAGACACGGGGAGGAACATGCAAACTCCACACAGAAAGGCCCGGGCGACCCGGGGATCGAACCCGCAACCTTCTTGCTGTGAGGCCTGAGTGTTGCCACTCAGGCCTCAGGCTTGATTTTATTCCTTCCTTATTGCTTTTATTCCATTTTTTCTATGCTTTTTGTATTGTTCTTTGTGACTTTTTGTGACATTTTGTGAAGCTTGTTTTTAAAAGTGCTTTATAAATAAACATTCATTATTATTCATTTGATCTTGCCCGTCATAAAACAATAAAACCACTAAAGTCAAATAAAGCAAACTCCAAACCCACTGGTTTAGTGACACTGAAACGAGGACTGAAGCTCTGCTGGGTCCAAACCCGACCGCAAGAGACCGTAGTGCCTCCAGTTAGCATGACCCTCCCCAGGGAATCTTGATGATCATCTGCAACGCATTAATATTCAATGTACACTCTTTCATTGGCATCAAAGTGCCTCAAAGACATGTAAATAAGCTATAGGCAACATCATATAAGCAGAACATACAGTACGGGAAGCCTGTGTACTGTATGTAATAACTGACATGAAACCCCCACATTCACACGCTGGCTTTAATCTGGCCCTTGAACCTTTGACTTGTTCTTTAGCATTTTTCATCAAAGTGTGTTTCTGTGACAGTGCAAGCTCTTTTTACTCCTCATATTTCCAGCGGTTTGTGCCCTCGTTGCATTTTAATTTGACGTGATATTCGCAAAGTCTAATCCATCACTTAGTGCTCTCAGCCACACTCAGGGACCATTTCCAAGAACAGAATATATTTGGGGTTTAAGCATTTTATATCAATGATTTAAATGTTTAAAAATCATATGGTGTTAAATCTTTTGTTAATGACTTCTCTGCCTGTCAACTGAAGTACTTTATAGTGTAAAAGTTGCACTATGTATGTTTCTGGTGCATGGACCTGCTTGTATCCCTGGAGATGTTACTGAATATCATTAAAGGTCCTATATTACACAAAATGGACTCTTCTGAGCCTTAAACCTGGTTGTAATGATGTTACCTTCTCAAAAACACCCACAGTTGTGTTTTGTTTCATTCACACATGTTTGATACTGGATTATTAATTCCAAGGTGTTAGTTTCCAATTTAAAAGATGCCTTTTACCTTTAGTTTTTAGTTTAGTTTCGGCAATTCCAGGGCTGAATAATTGTAGCAAAGGAGTATAGAGTTTAAAAACGCAGTGGAGCACTTCCTGTATTACCACATGACATCACAAGGTGGAACAAAGTGTTTTCCGTTTGAGAGAAGTCCAAAATGAAACATGTATTCTTATCATAGACCATATATATGAGTGGACATAGCTAAAGCGCTACCTGCCGCGTGTCAAACAGGAAGTGCTCCAGGAGGCTCTTCTGGCTCCTTCTCTCCCTTTTTCCCATTGACTTACATTGGGATCTTATCATCCCTCTCTCTGTAACTGCTGCTGTGGCCTCGTCATTTTGGTCTTAAAATGTTCGTATGAACCCTCGACACATGATCCTGAATTTTTCATTTCACTATTTTGTTCCTAAATCAAGATATGAACATAAATAACGGATCAATCAGACGCCTTCAATCCCCGAGGTCGCTGCCGCCAAGCGTTAGCAACAGGTTTGATTGACAGCTAGTGCGTTTTGATGCTAAGTAAGTCCCCTTCCTGCCCCAATTGACTATTTTTGAAATAAAATGACAAAATATCTCAATTACAATCGCTAATGTTACTAGAATCTTAACTAGCATAACTTAACAAGAATAAAGTAAAGTGAATTTCGTTAAAGTGCCGACTCTATTGTTCGTACATAACATGGCATATAACATAAATCTGACTTAAACTTACTATTTGAAATTTGATGATAAAAGCTAAAAGTTTCCTTATTATTCTCAAGAATCACAGAAATACAGCGGTCCGTGAAGAATGGTGCAGAGTATCTCCGCTCTGCCATGAGTCGGGCGGCACATTTAACAACCTCAGTCATGATTGGCTCTTGTGGTTGCTATGATACTCGCGGTCAGATTTCCAAATATGGAACCTGGCTCCAAATTCGCTCCTGCAACCGCGACATCGGGAGCCTCATTTGAGCGACGCTGATGCTGTGGGGACGTCACACTCACTTAGTCCACTCATATATACGGACTATGATTCTTACTGTGAGTAGGCTTGCCTCGCCACAGATCTGACCTTTAACTGCCTGGTGACGTCTGTTTTTCTCAGTGTAGATAGATAAGTTTAATGCTATACTATGGAATGTTCATTTTGTTTTTAATGCACTGACATTGATAGAGGAATTTATTGAATCATTTGGAGAACAGTTTTTGGAGTTAAACTAGAATAGTTGGAATATACTGTAGTGTTTCAATTCATATTTTGGACATGCTGAAACCTGTGAAATTCTGCGTAAATATCCTTCCTAACACACCATATACATCAATCGTGTCACAGTCAGCCTGAGAATCAAAGCCACAACCTCTTAATGCTCCCTGAACGCTATCCACTCGTCTAACACAATTTATTAGCGGTATTGGTACTATCTAAGCGCAGTACATATTTCAAAGTCATCCCAGGACAGGTCGTGGCTGATATTTTTCACTTGAGTTGGATGTGTGTATCGGGGGCTGGGTCACTGTATGTACCCATTCATCTTTGACATGTGCAGAGGGGAAAGAGGGAGAAGGGAGGTTGGGATGGAGGAGGGGGGTATATGCCAGGGGCCGGTGCAGTGGAGGAGTTGTTTACACAGACAGGAGATAGTGTAAGGCTGAGTACAAGGACATGTACAGAGATCTGCAGCCTCTTTATCACTTCAAGAACAGCACGAGCCCGGCCGCACCATTCATCATCCAGGATCTGCGTGTATATGCAGCGGGCGGCACTGTGGAGGGGCTAAACATACTACTACTTCTACTACTGCTACTACTGCTGCTGCTGCTACTGGTACTACTGCTGCTGCTGCTACTACTACTGCTGCTGCTGCTGCTACTACTACTACTACTACTATTACTGCTGCTACTACTACTGCTGCTGCTACTACTACTACTACTGCTGCTACTACTGCTGCTGCTACTACTACTACTACTACTACTACTACTACTGCTGCTACTACTACTGCTGCTGCTGCTACTACTACTACTACTGCTGCTGCTACTACTACTACTACTACTGCTGCTACTACTACTGCTGCTGCTACTACTACTACTACTACTACTACTGCTGCTGCTGCTACTACTACTACTACTATTACTGCTGCTACTACTGCTGCTGCTACTACTACTACTATTACTGCTGCTACTACTGCTGCTGCTGCTACTACTACTACTACTACTACTACTACTATTACTGCTGCTACTACTACTGCTGCTACTACTACTACTACTACTGCTGCTACTACTGCTGCTGCTACTACTACTACTGCTGCTGCTGCTACTACTACTACTACTACTACTACTAGTACTACTACTGCTGCTGCTACTGCTGCTGATACTACTGCTGCTACTGCTGCTGCTACTTCTACTACTACTGCTACTGCTACTACTACTGGGGTGAGTGATCTCCATAGACTTTGACTCAAGTCAGACTTGAGTCACTATTCTGAGGACTGGAGCTTTGAGTTGATAAAAATCAAGTCTCAAGGAACTCTGCTTGGGCTTGACCCCTGAGACGTGATGATTCTCGATTCTACACTTTGTTCTTATTTTTATAGTGACAGTAACAATCATATACACATTGTACAAAGGCATCCAACTAGAGGCACGTGGGGCTGTGTGTGTCAGTAAACTGGAGCACAAGCTCAATTTTCTTAAAGGCATTGTTTTGTTTCAGCAACAGCTCAAAAACAGAATAAACTACATAGACCACATGATTAATAACTTATTAACCACTTAAAAAACAGGCATATCTACCATTTTTTTAGCCTTAACTTTGTAGATGGATGGATGGAAACCTCTTCTTTATGGAGATGTTCTTTTTTGCCTGGAATGTTCGAAATGACATTAAACTTTCAGGCTCCATGGAGACAGGCAGGTGACTCCACCAAATTAAAGTTAATTAATGCCATACTGTGGAACATGCCAGCCAAAGCAATAACATTTTCAAGAGCCAAGCAGGTGACAAACCTTCCACCACAAAACCTATAGAGTGCAACTTTAAAACTTCAAAGTACGCCAACTTTTCTGTTGGGTCTGCCCACCTTTGCTTGTCTCAGTGGAGATGTTCCCTTGAATGTTTCACAGTATGGCATTACACTTATCTATCTCATGTATTTACTTACAAGTGTTTTAGAAAAAAGAAATAACACTTCAAAAATATGGATTCTGGTTGTGCTTTTGCACAGCTCTGACCTGCTTTCTATCTTGGTAAAGCCTGTCAAAGCACAAGGTGACTCCATCCTTTGTATACCTGTATGTTGATGTTAGAGTGTCTGAGAGTCTTAAACATCATTCATGAGGAAGAATCAAATATTTAAATGATTTTGGTTAGCCTGAAGAACAACTTGGCACATACATTTTTGGCTCTTGTAAAAACGTAAAATTGTATGTAAATGTATGCTCTAAAAATGTAAGTATCCCAAAAATACTCAAGACGAATCTAAGTGTTAGAGCCAGAAAAACCAGGCCAGTGCCTCCTGAGCTATAAAAGCCTCAGACACCTGCAGCAGCCACAGGGACAGAAAGAGTCCTGCAGAGACAATAGGACCAAGGACACAGCACAGGGACGGGGACAGAAATAAAAGAAGAGAGAAAGAGAAAGAGGGCCACTTTTAAGTATAGACCTGGTGTGACTTCGTTTAATATCCAACAGTGTTTTAACAGTGTAATAAAACAGTGTAATAATTAAAATAATACTGGGAGATGTATGCCCAGAAATGCCCACAAATTCCAGGGTTGAAATGATCCAAATGATTCTAGTGAAGGTGTATGGAGTCTAAAAACACAGTGGAGCACTTCCTGTGTTACCACATGACATCACAAGGTGGAACAGAGCGTTTTCCATTTGAGAGAACTAAATAAGCAGGATTTGTGCGTGAATGGAACAAAACACAACTCCGGGTATGTTTGTGATGAGGAAACAGCATTATACCAATGGTGAAATAAGAGCGTTTGGGAATTTGTTAAAGATGTTTTAGTCTATGAACATTTGTAGATATGGTTACAAAAATATGTACAATAAACAAGACAAAACAGCATTCTTTGGATTGTAAGATACTTTAAAATCCAACATTTTCAATAATATCCATCCAGTTAAAAGGTTTTTAAAAGGTGGAAGTCTGAACTAAGTTTAGTTCACTAATATATAATAATGTAGCCATGGACACTACGGTTAAATAATGTTTCCTCATCAAAAACATGTGTTTTGTTTCAATCAGACATGTTTAACACACAAACCCTGCATATTTAGGGTGAGTTCTTCTGTCAAACAAACAAACAAAATAAAAAACCACAGTTCCACCTTTTGATTGGTAATACAGGAAGTGCTCCATTATGTTTTTAAACTCCACACACCTTCACTAGAATCAGATGGATGATTTCTGCCCTAAAATTGCTAATTTTTAATGAGCTAACGGCACAAGGTAGTTATTAATTTGAAAACTACCGCTTCATGACATCACAAGGTGGAACAGAGCATTTTGAGCTTTGGAGATGATAAACTAATAAACCAGGGTTACTCAAACATGCGCGAATGAAACAAAACACAGCTCCAGGTATGATTTTGAGGAGGTGACATTATAACATGGCTTAAAGCTCACAACAGTCCATTTTGTCAAATAGAGGATCTTTAAATATTTTCTTCCATCCAGCCTCAGTTAATCTCCGCTTCTCCTGAATCCATTTACTTTCAATAAACAGTTTATCTCCTGTCTCTTGTCAGCCTTCGATAAGCACTCAGAAATAAAACAAATTGCCATGGATTAAAACGAATGAGCGCATTTCGGTTTCACCATTTTGCTCTCACACCCCCACACATGTCCCAGAATAGTCCATGTTTTTAATCTTCTCCAATATATCCCCTTAAATCCTTCTACTTTAAATAGACTTTTCCAATATTTGCTACAATAAAAGGACTCTCTATGGGTCTTGCCTGGAAACAAATGTCACTATAGGCAGGTCAGTCAAGAGTGAAATTAGTAAAACTGCAGAAGTGCCCTAAAATGTGACAAAAATTACCCCTGGTTGGTGCCGGCTCCTTCTCCTCACAATTCAGACAAGAAAATTAATTCTGCTTTTCAAGACACGCACATAGCAAAGTGATTATAACTATATAATTATACTTCCGCTAGCAGTTAAAGGTGCACTGTGGAACTTTTTGTTTGGGGGTCTATCACCTGCTTGTTTCTGTGGATATGTCATTGCTCTGCCTAGAATGTTCCACAGTATGACTTTACATTTATTGCATTTTAGGTGGTTTTATAGCTCAAAAATACCTAGACAAACAGGCATTCTGACTGTGACAGAAAAGTTACCCACTGCATCTTTAAGTACGTGAAGAAATATAGAGCAAATGAGTTTGACAAAATGAAGAGAGATGTGGTAGCAACTCAAAATCAGTACATACACAGACATATAGTGAATTAACTAAAGAAAACACAACTCACTATTGAGCTAATGTTCTTTAGTGATGCAGTAATAAAATAAATGTGATTTTGAAGGAGGCTTTATCTTTTGCAAAACATCTCCCGACTACAGATACGTTTTCTTCCTTTTTCTTCCCCAAAGCAAAGTAATCTGAAAACACTGAGTTATTCAGAATCAAGATCCTGGTTCAAACTCTGGGGAATGTTGCACAGGTTTTGCACTGTAACCCACTCAAATGGGCTGCCTCTGTGACAATGAAGTGTGGGTCAAATGCAGCGGAGACACGTTGAAACAAATTTGTATGTATTTATTTTTCGCTCACAAAACAGAGCAGAAGATTTTCAGAAGTCCAGTTTTCAGATAACACAGATTAGTTGCCATAATATCAATCAAAACCCCATATCAATGTATTCTAGCGTGAAGGCTGAAAGTAACACTACTACTGGAAACACTAATACTGAAACACTAATATAAAAGTGTCCAAAATATAAAAAATAAATCACCTGAATGCCTGAAGCTTAGCAGAGGTGAGGCTTAGTCAGTACTTGGGTTTGATGGCGCTTTAAGTCAAATAATGTCGTTACCCCCACAAAAACATAGTTGTGTTTTGCTTCATTCACACATGTTCGAATAATCCTTGAGTATTAGTGAGTCCACATCTCCAAATGCTCTATTCCACCTTATGATGTCATGGATTGGTAGTTTTCAAGATAACAGCTACCTTTTGTTCAGTAGAGGTTGGCTACTCCAAAGCTGAAATTGTCCAACTGATTCCAGGGAAGGTCTATGGAGTTTAAAAACACAGTGGAGCATTTCCTTATGGAAACCAGGAGGGCTCACAACAAATGCAAACACCGCGACACAAATGCAAACGGCGCGACACAAATGCAAACGGCGCAACACAAACGGCGCAACACAAACACAGACGCCACAACACAAATACAGACGCCGTAACACAAATACAGACGCCGCAACACAAATACAGACGCCGTAACACAAATACAGAAGCCGCAACACAAATACAGACGCCGCAACACAAATACAGACGCCGCAACACAAATACAGAAGCCGCAACACAAATACAGACACCGCAACACAAATACAGATGCCGCAACACAAATACAGACGCCGCAACACAAATACAGACGTCGCAACACAAATTCAGACACCACAACACAAATGCAAACGCTGCAACACAAATGCAAACGCTGCAACACAAACGCTGCAACACAAATACAGACGCTGCAACACAAATACAGACGCTGCAACACAAATACAGACGCCGCAACACAAACACAAACGCTGCAACACAAATACAGACGCTGCAACACAAACACAAACGCTGCAACACAAATACAGACGCCGCAACACAAACACAAACGCTGCAACACAAATACAGACGCTGCAACACAAACACAGACGTCGCAACACAAATACAGACGCCACAACACAAATGCAAATGCTGCAACACAAATGCAGACGCCGCAACACAAACACAGACACTGCAACACAAATACAGACACCGCAACACAAACACAAATGCTGCAACACAAATACAAACGCCGCAACACAAACACAAATGCTGCAACACAAATACAAACGCCGCAACACAAATACAGACGCCACAACACAAATGCAAAAGCCACGACACAAATACAGATGCCGCAACACAAATACAGACGCCACAACACAAATACAGACGCCGCAACACAAATGCAAAATCCACAACACAACAAAAAAAGCCACAACTGAAGAAGCTGTGGGACTCTATTTTCCGACGGACCAAGCAAGGAGGATCAAGCGGGAAGAGAATTGGAGAAGTTGAAGAAGAATGTGAAAAGTAAAAGAACGGAGAAGTGAACGAAGTTGGAAACGTAAGTAAAAGTAATTTATTGCTTTGTGGCCAGCATCGATGTCACTGTCTGACCATTGTAAATAATTTCCTGCTTGATCCTCCTCGCTTGGTTCATCGTAAAATAGAGTCCCGCGGCCACTTCCGTTGTGGCTTTTTTGGTGTGTTGTGGCTTTTTGTTGTGTAGTGGCGTTTGTATTTGTTGTGAGCCCCCGGCTTCCCTACTTCCTGTTTTACCACATGACATCACAAGGAGAGTTTTCAGTTTGAGAGAAGAACTGAACCTAAATATGCAGGGTTTACATGTTAATATGTGAATGAAACAAAACATAACTCCAGGTATGTTTTTGATGAGGAAATTTTAACATACAGTAGATCAGAAAATAGCATAATACATACCCTTGAAGTAATATGTCACTGCATTGCATGAATAAATCTCCAAACATTATGAGACGTCTACAACAGCCTGTAAATTGTCTCTTTCATTGCATTAACTGCTTGGCAAAATACTGAGAGCTGGTTTTATAGGGGAACTACTTTTTTGCCCAACTTAGTGAAGCCAGAGCTACTACACTGTAAATTAATTCTTTAAAGTCTTTGAGCCACTGAGCTGACAGTTTCACCAGCGTCCCGGGCCCGTCTGAACACTATAGAGACACGGAGGAGAACAAAGACTCAGGAAGCCATTTGGACCTCTCCATTTTTGGCTCCACATCCACAGCCCTATGACAACATCTCTATTAGGAGTGATGGAGAGAGTGTAGCTCCTGCATTATTAACTGCACGCCTGGTCTGGGATCTGTGGAGGGTTATAGCTGCTGCCAGTAACTTACCGCCTACCCTCTTCGCCACATCGCCAAGGACGTTTGACCCGATCGCTATCAAAATGTATGAATAAAGCATTTGTTCCAATAGCCCAAACAGTGAGTTGGCGGAGTGATGCACAGGTAAATGAGGTGAGGTTCAGTGGACACACGGAGGTCACCGGAGTCGACACCCATCAGCGGTGAATGTGCCACTGCAGACCGAAAGCTTTTAATGAGAAAACTTTGACTCAACTTTTACAAATACAATGATTACTTTAGAGTACTTGCATTTATGAAATTATGTGTTTTTAGTACTTAAAGGGCCCATATTACACTATTTTCTGATCTGTTATAATGTTGTTTCTGCATCGCAAACGTGCCTGGACTTGTGTTTTGTTTTATTCATACGTTTAACACACAAACAATAATACAGGAAGTGCTCCATTGTGCCTCAAACGTTACTGAAATTGCTATCTGTGACAAACTATGAGATTACATTCTATTTTCCATAACTCTTTGTCTATACTAAATATAATAACTATAATTAACTACAACTAACTAGAAAATAGAGAAAGAACAACAAAAAACACGGTACAGACATAATGACAAGACATGGCAACCGGAGAGGAGACAAGGAAGTGGATATAGTCCAGTGGGCAAGCAGTATCCAGATCCTGCAGCCAGGGGGCGCTGGATATAGCAGACCCGCCCACCATGCTGGGTGGGGCAAAAGGCTGCGAGGGCGTAGAGAATGAAAATTTTGATCATTTCAGCCCTGGAATTGCCCATTTCTACTAAACTAAAGGTAAAAGGCAGCTGTTAACTTGAAAATTTTTGAGTTTTATAGATGTGGACAAGCTATTAATCCACATGAGTGAATGAACCAAAACACAACTTCAGGCATGTTTTTGAGGAGGTAACGTTTTAGCAAGGCATATAGCGTACATGAGACAATTTCACGTAATATTTCTCATATGAAGGCTTCCTTTTGTATTTGTGTACACTCTTTTGCCCTGACTAATGGAGCTCTGAGTGCATTATGGGAGCTTTACCTTTTTAATATGATGTAAAACTTTGTCTGAGTGTGTGGTACTGATGGAGTAACCATGAACCTTGAACCTACGACGACAAATATTTAAAAAAAACAAAAACAAAAAACACAGCATTATTTCTGTGTGTGGAGTATCTTTCCATATATCTTAAGGTTAAGAAATACTTTATTCTCCGTGTGAGGAAATTTGTCTTCTTATACTTTACATCTGACCCATCTGTGAGCTAAGGCTTGGTCAGGACTACTGGGTTTGGGTTGGATCTAACCTGTAATTGTGTGGTGTCTGGTAGCGTCACGTGCTTGTCTCCATGGATACGTTTAATGCCATACTGTGGGACATTCTAGACAGAACACATCTCCATGGAGTCAAGCAGTAGTCAGCGTAGTTTAAAAAGAAAAAAAGCTCAAGAAGTTTATTTGTGTGTTTGTATCTCCAGAAACAGGTCATCCTAAGTATTATTCAAGGATGGGCCAAATGAACATTGTAAATTTGACCCTGAGAAGATAAAATTCTTGCTTAACCTTCACCTTAACCCAGGAAATTTTGTGTTCACCTTCACCCAGGCCAATTCCCAGTTAATTCTGTTGCCAATTCCAAACAAACAAACTTTTTGTTGTAACTTATTCAACAACAAAGTTTTTCAGAAAATTATACGGTATAATTTTGGCCAATTTTCCTCTGTTTACAACAATAGTGCTGTTGGATGAGACCAAAACTCTATTGAAATCTGCGGAGTCATTGCGATGGCGGTGCACCAGAGCCACAGACCTCTGCACCAGTCCTCGGGGTGCAGAGAGGATGGATCCCATGGTTTCTCTGACCCTCTCCTCGTGTGTGAAGCAGGACCACAATTAACATGCTCTGGTTGATTTTTATGCAAATCGATTAGATGCCGAAAATAAAGTATGATAATTTTATTCACACCAAATCAGGGAGCAGGCAGATGTGCGGTCCGGTTTTGGCAAAAGCTTTTGTTGACTCGCTTCTTATGATACGACAGTTGCGACTTGAAGTGTAGATGTGTACAGTCGCCAAAGGTGGGTAGTACTCAGTTCCTCAGTTACTTTACTCTTACTGTTTTTACTGAGAGGTGATAAGGACATGTGCAGGCAGCTCTTAAGTAAATTATATGGTCAATCTGACGTGCGGGTACACACGTTTTATGTATTCTGCATTCTGTATTAAATCCTACTGCGTATTACTACTACGTACACTGCACAACTGTGGCGGAGCTACAAAAAAGCCCTGAGACTGTTGCTGCAGGTCCCTAGACACAGTGGTGCCAGTCAGATGTTTGCAAATTACACTCATGTTCTGCTGCACTTCCACGTCTGCAGTACAGTTCTATGTCTAGACTTGTAAACGCTTCTAATGTTGTTACTTCTGCTTTACTCTGTCCTGAGGTACGGCCTGTGAGATTTACCTCTAAAATATGGCATCGTTGGCGCTCCTGTCTATAAACTGCATGGAAATAGAGATTACAATATTGCTTCTATGTATATTCTATGTTTGTTTTTAATAATTCGCAATATACTGTATCTAATGTTGTGTATTTCTTAACTATGGACCACACATGCTTAATAAAGATGAATAATAAAGCAAAAATAATAATGGTTTTCTTACTTCAGTAAAAATGTACACGTTTGCGGGTAAATTAGTACTATTTAATGATTTGTCTGTTTGATTACATTAACGCTAAATTATAAATCAGTTGTTATGTCTACTTATGTACTTCTAGATCTACTCGAGTAATCATAGTTTAAAGTAAAGCATTTATGTGAGTATTTTTTGTCTACTCTACCCACTTCTGGCAATCAAAATTATTTGTTCAATCTGTTTTTTCAAATTATTTCTTCCGACAGCGGAGGATTTCATTTCATCAGACAATTCGCAAACCCAGGGCCAAGAAAATATGCTGCAGTTACAATATAATATTCAGCCCCAGAGCACTTTGTGTCAAGTGCCATTCATGCTATTACACAGCAGAATGTAAACTAGGGCTGAAAAACACTTGAGACTGAATTTGTTCTTTCGATTCAGTGTCTTGCTCAAGGACGCTCCAACAGTGAAGAGGATCCATGCTCTTTCACCTTTTTTATTATTACATCTGCCCGAGCACTTGAGCCTGTGTTTTTACCTCAAGGATTCCTACTTTACATTATGAAAACATTTAAGAATATTATATATACAAAGTGCAATCCCCTGCACGGTTCTATACAATCTAAATGTCCTTGTTGGAATCTTCATTTTGTGGGCCCTTGTACTTTTTCTTAACTCATTTCTATTTGTCCACCTTCTGATAAACAGGAACTATCTCATGGACACACACATTAATGGGAATCTGTAACCCACTTATTTTCAATACATTTTGAGTAGAATCTGGACCAGTTTATAGGCCAAACCGACAAACACAAAATAACCCGAACATGTAATAGGAGTTTTATATGAATTTCACCTGAACTTTTTCGCCTAAATTCCCTAAATTTCATTTTAAGGAGATGCTTCAGTTTTCAGTTTTTTGGAATGGGAACTGCCCAAGGACACCACCCATACATATTCTTATAATTACCCCAAATAATTCAGAATCTCAAATCTGACTTTCCTCTGTGCAGAGCTTGTTCCCACTTAAAATAAAAGTAGACCAGACAGAGACCAAAGCTCCAGAGCCTCCAGCCATTTGTCTGTTCAGAAGGATTCAGAAACAGATTCAGTTTGAAATGAAAGTCATTTTAGTCAGATGTTTTAGGAAAAATAGGCCAGTATCTATACCCTGTAGTCTGTTCCTCCATCCCCATGCGAATGGGCATAATAGAAAAATTCAACTTCAATTCAAATTCAACGGTAAAACCTAAAAATGTATCTTTCTCCTGTTAGATTGACAAATAACGTAAAACATAACTGTAAATGTTTTTGAACTAGGCTTCGATCTCGCTCACGTGTATCCAAGAGGCTTTCATTTGCCAAATTTTCTGTGTATTTCCATATTTTGTGATATTCTGACTTTCTGAGATTAATCCTGGTTTTCCCATCAAAATCACCTTATGTTCCACTTCACTTTTCCTTCACATGTCTCCATTCCGGTATTTAGAATGTTTTTATTTCCAATTTTTTAAACATAATCCCCCTTTTGGGTTCTCAAAAATCCCACATATTTTACATTTAACCTTTTGTTTTGTTGTGTCTTGAGATGACTTCCTACAATCTGTTCTCCGACTGGCTTCCTCTGCTGCCCACTGTGTAGCACTGGTACAACTCTGTTATCACAAATTTCAGTTGGGTTTTTTGCACCGTGGGTATCCTCTGAGCTACAAAAATAAATATTTGAGAAACAGGAATGTCACAAACGTTTCAGGAGAATACGAAAATATCATGGCGTGGTTAGTGAGGGACACAGGACTGAAATCATACAATACTCCATACAACTGTACAACAACTCACCCTTATGTAGCAGATAATACTCCCTACAACTGTACAACTCACCCTTATGTAGCAGATAATACTCCCTACAACTGTACAACTCACCCTTATGTAGCAGATAATACTCCCTACAACTGTACAACTCACTCTTATGTAGCAGATAATACTCCCTACAACTGTACAACTCACCCTTATGTAGCAGATAATACTCCCTACAACTGTACAACTCACTCTTATGTAGCAGATAATACTCCCTACAACTGTACAACTCACCCTTATGTAGCAGATAATACTCCCTACAACTGTACAACTCACTCTTATGTAGCAGATAATACTCCCTACAATTGTACAACTCACTCTTATGTAGCAGATAATACTCCCTACAACTGTACAACTTATGTAACAGTCCTGTCATTCATCATATCATCTTTCCCTTACAACCTCTTGTATATTGCTGAGATATATTTGTATTACGATGTCTTTATAGTTTATTTTTGGTTGTACACACACATTTATACAATTACGCCTTATTTGACACCAGTCTCCAGCTATTTTTGCTACTTATTTAGACTATTATTACCATTTCTCTTTGGTTATTATAATTATATTGTGATGCATGAGCTGCTGTGTCCAAATGATTTCCGTCGTGGATCAGTAAAGTTCGTCTAATATGTTTTGATCCTAGTTATGCTAAAAAGTGCAGCCGTTGCTCAGTGTGCCTTTCTCATTTGCCGTACGAGGTGCTATGCATATTAATACACAGTCTATCCCCTCAGCTCTTGTTCAAAGACTTAAATGAGTAGGCGGGACAAGTTTCATTAAGATCTGATATTTGGAACATAGGGGACTTCCGGCGTGCACAGCTGCTCCTCTCCACTGCACTGAACTTTTTGTAGTTTCCCAGTTTCCGAAGGCTAATTAAACAAAGAACTCATGAGGTACGATTATTCATCACGGGGATGGGAAGATGCGATGCTCTGTCAAGTCTGTTCACATTCAAATAAACTACACTAACACAAATTTGAATCGCTAATACATCTTAAAGGGCCCATGTAGCGCTATTTCCTGATCTGTTTTGTAATGTTGTTTCGTCGTCACAAGCATACCTGGGGTTTGGTTTTGTTTCATTTGCACAACTTTAACACGCAATCCCTGCATAGGCTGAGTTCTTCTCTCAAACAGGAAACACTGCTCCATCTTGTGACATCATGTGTCAATACAGGAAGTGATCCACTGTGTTTTTAAACTCCAGACACCTTCCCTAGAATCATCTGGATGATTTCAGAGTTGTTTTTTTCTACGATCTTCTTGGCAATTTCTACTGAACGAAAGAGGAAAAGAGCCGTTAACTTGAAAACGGCTTCATGACATCACAAGGTGGAACAGAGCGTTTGAGCTTGGGAAATGCAGACTAAGGTTATGGTTACACTGAAACAAATCAACAATTTGCATCCAGATGTTGTGGATTTTTTAATCTGAGAAGAATAAAACTGGAGAAAAGTTGTCTTAAATCAAAGAGTCTGGGTTTTTTTAAAGCAATTGTGCACACAATTACAGAGAAAATGAAAAAGGAAACATTTCTGTCCCTCTCGCAAAGTCCGTCTCTCCCTAATCTATCTGGCAAAACAAAAACACCTTCTTATACAGTTGACAAACATCATAAAATCAACATGAAGTAGAACATAGTACAGTATATCTAAACAACCTCTAAACAGAGACTACTTGTCTGGTTCAGCTGAGGCATCGATCATATTGCCCCCAAGGATCTCACTATTCTAAACGATGGGAATGAACAAAACAACAGCTCGTTGTTTTAATGATACTGGATAAAGACAGAGCAGAGTGACCTGCTTTGAGATACTCCAGGAACAGCAGATTACACCATCACATGTAGCATGTTTTTGATGAGCTAACAACTTTATAACATGATTTAATAAAGCTCAGAAGAGTCAATTTTGTGTAATATAGAACCTATAAGGATCATATAAAGTGTAACAATAGGAAAAACCCCTATTTAAAATCTGGTCATAACATCAGCACATCTGAATATGTTGTTGTAATTATGAACAACAGACCCACTTGAAAATCCTTAGCGTTTATTTCATTACAGATGTGACTGAGTGGTGATGGTAACTTGGACGGGTTGGGATAACCTGTATATTTCTACAACATTCAAGGCGAATCAATAACTTAAATCCGAAACTGAGAAAAGTGACATAAAGTGCCTTTTGTTAAATAATATGCTGGTAAAACATAGAACCTGGAATACACTGTAGTAACTGCAACCAGCATAAGAGTAAAAGGTAAAACTCTTTGAATTGTAAAACCACAGTTATAATTGATTAAACTTTGGTAACAGTTTAACTACACTTTCAATACGTAATTATTTCAATACATAATAAAGAAAGCATGAATGAAGACTTAATTCATAGTGAACAAATTGTTAATTAATAATGATTGGGACTTTTTCGGTTGCAGGTCTGTCAAATGCTTTTCTTCATGGAAATGTTATTGCTTTGTCTGGAATGTTTCACATTATAGCATTAAACTGTTCTTTTATCATCATGGGGTCCAAACCAGACCGTTATTTGTCAGATCCGTGGAGAGGCGTCCCTACTCGCAGTCAGAATTCCTGTTTTTTCTAGGTATTTTTGAGCTATAAAACCACCTGTAATGGAAAAAAGTATGTTTAATATCATACTGTGGAACATTTCAGGCAGAGGAGTGACATCTCCATAGAAACAAGCAAATGACGAACTCCCAACCAAAAAGTTGCATACTTCATCAGGGCTAATTAAGGCATCGTTATTCTAAAGTGTTATCAAACTTAAATAGCCTTTTTCACTTTCACTTTCAATCCAGCTCCTCCTCCCACAGCCTCTCCACTGACGCTTTTAGCATCGCATGACTTTAAACCTTTCCGGGCCATTTTCCTCTCCCTCCTGCTCTATGAAGACTTCCTCTGTCGAAAAGTGTTTGATTAGATGGACTCAGATAAGAAGGCGTGTTTCAGAGGGAGTAGACCTGGGAACGCCGCAGGACCACAAGCAGAATCAGAGTAATGAACCAGACCAGAGTCTCCCCTTGCCCCCATCCTCGCCCTCATCCCCGGCCCTGTCCAGTACCTCATCACAAACTGATCACTCCACTTCAGAGGATAATAGCTCCACAGGGCCTCCTCTCGGCTACCTCGCTCCTGTGGTCTCAACCTGCAATGGCCGCTCCTCCCACCAGCCTCCGCAAGATGGATCGGTAATAAATCCAGGAAGAGGCGGAGAGGAGGAGGAGAAGGAGGAGGAGGGAGACGGGGGCTGGATGTGTTATTACCTCAAAGTAAAGTTGACTGAAAGTGTTGTAGGGAGTGAGGAGGACAGCAGAGAGAAAGGGCTGCGACAAAGGCAAATGCAAGCACAATGGAAGAAACTTTAATGAAAACTTTAAGTATCCAATATTGCATGTTTTGATCCCAGTGCCTTATAACATGAAGTTTGGATGAAAATGTCAAATCATATTTCACTTCAGTTACTGATTCATCAATACAAAATCATTATACACAATCATTAAAGGGGAACTCCAGCATGTTTGAAGCTAAAGTCCATTGCTAGAGGTGGTCAAATACTGTCAGAAGCCAAAAAAAGGCACAGATCAATTTTGCCTCGGCAGAGATCTTGCTGTGTAGCCTGTCAAGGTAACAAGCTAGTGTAGTGAATTGGGCAAGTTCTTAGCTTCCACGTAAAATGCCAATTTGCACAGAAGAAGCTTAACACCACATTCTAACCCATCTTACAACAACCACTAGTCTAACAAACAAAACGCTCTGCCTGGTTCACTCATTAGTGTCTGGAAACATTATAAAACAACTTTATAAGCAGCTTTAGAATTAGCTTGTTGATTTCCCAATGCGCATGCGAAAGCCCAAAAGACTCGACTGCCGACTCCAGGGGCGGCGAGCGGCTCGAGCCGCCAGAAGCAACAAGTGAGGATCGACTACTGATGGTGAAGAATAGAAACTGAAAGTTGTTGAAAGAAAATGGTTCAGGAATGTATTTTTTAAGCGCTTTCAAAAAATATAATTCACTTGTAAATAAATGGGATTAGAAACGACATTGGCGATTGCATCTTTTGGGCTTTCGCATGTGCAGTAGGAAATCAACAAGCTAATGCTAAGGCTGCTTATAAAGTTGTTTTATAATGTTTCCAGACACTAATGAGTGAACCAGGTAGAGCGTTTTGTTTGTTAGACTCGTGGCTGTTGTAAGATGGGTTAGAAAGTGGTGTTAAGCCTCTTCTGTGCAAATTGGAAATTTACGTATAAGCTAAGAACTTGCCCGTTCACTACACTAGTTTGTTGCCATGACAGACTCACTGCCACAGCAAAATCTCTGCCTAAAAAACACTGATCTGTGCCGTTTTTTGGCTTCTGACAGTATTCGACCACCTCTAACCATGGACTTAAGCTTCAAATGTGCCGGAGTTTCCCTTTAACTCTTCAAACAGACTAATATAAGTAAGAAACACTAAACAAATCAGTCAACTATTAAGAATTAGCTTGTCTTTATTGACCAAGAAGGTTTCAGGTTTGATTACCAGGCGCGCAGGATGCAGAATTTGTATGTTTCTTCCTGTGTTTGGGTTTCTTCTGGGCACAACCAAAACATGAACCAAACATGCACAATAGTTAAAATCCTGTAGCTCACGATCTGGTAGGTTGCCCTAAAGACACTGAAGGACGAGTCAAATATTACCTGACCAGCCAGAACCACACGCTTCAACAAAACTTTACAAAGATGAGTTAATCTGGATCTGGATCCTGTCTACCCGATTTCAGGGGGAAAAACAACATAAAGGGCAGAGTTTTGCAGAATCAGCAATGTGAAGCACCAAACTTTGTGTGTTTTAGAGAGGAGATGTCTTCTGCATTTTAGACACATGATACAAATTAGCAGCTGTGGTTGGACCGTCTCAAGTTTGGAGGTTTTTCACGCTCTATGGTCCAGTCCCAGACTCTTCTGGCTTCAGAAAGAATGTAGAAGGGACTGGCTGGTCAGGTAAGGTCATACATAGGGGACAATAAAGTGCACCATAACCTTTGCCTATAGACTATACCACCAAGGAAGAATAATTAAAATAAATACAGCTATATATTGGCAATTAATATTAACACATATAGTCCCGTATAACATCACGTAACTGTATCTGACCCTCAGTCTTGTGTAGATTAGATTTTAACAGCATATTCCTTTCTCTGCTTTTAAAATCTCTCTCGATTTGAGCGTCTCTCAAAACAAACATAAACGCAGTAACAGAATAAAAAACATTTGCCCATACAGTTAGCCCTTCAGCCTGATCCCTTTAATTCAAAATCCCAGGTCAAATGTTGGTATTTGAGGATAAGAGCAGAGGATGTCTGACTTACCCTTGCCCTTGTTATTTTACCATGCAAAACAGCGAGCGCAACATTAAGATCTAAAATGTCAGAGCCATCATAATGTCAGGCCACACAAGCCTATCTCCAGACAAATGCCACATGGGCCCTCGGCATACAGATGCTCCGAACCAGCACCCAAATGGGATATTAACTTCTTCATGAGCTCACAATGAACTAGAGCTGTGCTACAGAGAAAGAGAAGGAGAGAGAAAGAGGGAGAGTATGCAGATGCTCCGAACCAGCACCCAAATGGGATATTAGCTTCTTCATGAACTCACAATGAACAAGAGCTGTGTTACAGAGAAAGAGGGAGGGAGGGAGAGAGAGACAAGAGGGAGAGGAAGAGAGAGTATACAGAAGCTCAGAACCAGCACCCAAATGGGATATTAGCTTCTTCATGAGCTCACAATGAACTAGAGCTGTGTTTCAAAGACAGAGGGAGGGAGAGAGAGAGAGAAAGAAGGGAGGGAGAGAGAGAGAGACAGAGAGAAACATGAGGGAGAGTATGCATATGCTCAGAACCAGCACCCACATGGGACATTAGATTTTTCCTGAGCTCACAATGAACTGCACCTATGTTACAAAGAGAGAGGGAGAGAGAGAGGGAGAAGAGAGAGAGAGCAGATGCACAGAGAGAAAGAGCATACAGATGTACAGAGAGAGAAAGAGCATACAGATGTACAGAGAGAAAGAGCATACAGATGTACAGAGAGAGAAAGAGCATACAGATGTACAGAGAGAAAGAGCATACAGATGTACAGAGAGAGAAAGAGCATACAGATGCATAGAGAGAGAAAGAGCATACAGATGTACAGAGAGAGAAAGAGCATACAGATGTACAGAGAGAGAAAGAGCATACAGATGCATAGAGAGAGAAAGAGCATACAGATGCACAGAGAGAAAGAGCATACAGATGTACAGAGAGAAAAAGAACATACAGATGTACAGAGAGAGAAAGAGCATACAGATGTACAGAGAGAAAGAGCATACAGATGTACAGAGAGAGAAGGCGCATACAGATGTACAGAGAGAGAAGGAGCATACAGATGTACAGAGAGAGAAAGAGCATACAGATGTACAGAGAGAGAAAGAGCATACAGATGTACAGAGAGAGAAGGCGCATACAGATGTACAGAGAGAGAAGGAGCATACAGATGTACAGAGAGAGAAAGAGCATACAGATGCACAGAGAGAGAAGGAGCATACAGATGTACAGAGAGAGAAAGAGCATACAGATGCACAGAGAGAGAAAGAGCATACAGATGTACAGAGAGAAAAAGAACATACAGATGTACAGAGAGAGAAAGAGCATACAGATGTACAGAGAGAAAGAGCATACAGATGTACAGAGAGAGAAAGAGCATACAGATGTACAGAGAGAAAGAACATACAGATGTACAGAGAGAGAAAGAGCATACAGATGCACAGAGAGAGAAAGAACATACAGATGTACAGAGAGAAAGAGCATACAGATGTACAGAGAGAGAAAGAGCATACAGATGTACAGAGAGAGAAGGCGCATACAGATGTACAGAGAGAGAAGGAGCATACAGATGTACAGAGAGAGAAAGAGCATACAGATGCACAGAGAGAGAAGGAGCATACAGATGTACAGAGAGAGAAAGAGCATACAGATGCACAGAGAGAGAAAGAGCATACAGATGTACAGAGAGAAAAAGAACATACAGATGTACAGAGAGAGAAAGAGCATACAGATGTACAGAGAGAGAAAGAGCATACAGATGCATAGAGAGAGAAAGAGCATACAGATGTACAGAGAGAGAAAGAGCATACAGATGCACAGAGAGAGAAAGAACATACAGATGTACAGAGAGAAAGAACATACAGATGTACAGAGAGAGAAAGAGCATACAGATGTACAGAGAGAAAGAGCATACAGATGTACAGAGAGAGAAAGAGCATACAGATGTACAGAGAGAGAAAGAGCATACAGATGTACAGAGAGAAAGAGCATACAGATGTACAGAGAGAGAAAGAGCATACAGATGTACAGAGAGAAAGAGCATACAGATGTACAGAGAGAAAGAGCATACAGATGTACAGAGAGAGAAAGAGCATACAGATGCACAGAGAGAGAAAGAGCATACAGATGTACAGAGAGAGAAAGAGCATACAGATGTACAGAGAGAAAGAGCATACAGATGTACAGAGAGAGAAAGAGCATACAGATGTACAGAGAGAAAGAGCATACAGATGCACAGAGAGAGAAAGAGCATACAGATGTACAGAGAGAGAAAGAGCATACAGATGTACAGAGAGAAAGAGCATACAGATGTACAGAGAGAAAGAGCATACAGATGTACAGAGAGAAAGAGCATACAGATGCACAGAGAGAGAAAGAGCATACAGATGTACAGAGAGAGAAAGAGCATACAGATGTACAGAGAGAGAAAGAGCATACAGATGCACAGAGAGAGAAAGAGCATACAGATGTACAGAGAGAGAAAGAGCATACAAATGTACAGAGAGAAAGAGCATACAGATGTACAGAGAGAAAGAGCATACATATGTACAGAGAGAAAGAGCATACAGATGCACAGAGAGAGAAAGAGCATACAGATGTACAGAGAGAGAAAGAGCATACAGATGTACAGAGAGAGAAAGAGCATACAGATGTACAGAGAGAGAAGGCGCATACAGATGTACAGAGAGAGAAAGAGCATACAGATGTACAGAGAGAGAAAGAGCATACAGATGCACAGAGAGAGAAAGAGCATACAGATGTACAGAGAGAAAGAGCATACAGATGTACAGAGAGAAAGAGCATACAGATGTACAGAGAGAGAAAGAGCATACAGATGTACAGAGAGAGAAAGAGCATACAGATGCACAGAGAGAGAAAGAGCATACAGATGTACAGAGAGAAAGAGCATACAGATGTACAGAGAGAGAAAGAGCATACAGATGCACAGAGAGAGAAAGAGCATACAGATGCACAGAGAGAGAGAAAGAGCATACAGATGTACAGAGAGAGAAAGAGCATACAGATGCACAGAGAGAGAAAGAGAGACAGAGTCAAAACCCAAATGGGTTATTAGCTTTTTCATTAGCTTAGCTGAACTTAAGCTGTCTTAAAGAGTGGGAGGGGTGCAGGGAGAAAGAAAGGCTGAGACTCAGAGAAAGAGAGATCAAAAGGGAGAGAGATCGAAAGGGAGAAAGATCTCTCTTTCTCCCTTTCTATCTCTCTCCCTTTTGAGATAGACTGAGCTAGATTGAGAGAGAGAGAGAGCAAGAGTGGGGAGGGCAGAGGGCGGAGTGTCTGTGTCCATGTTTTATGGATGCGTTGTTATTGTCAGTACAGTGTTGTGAGAGTGGCAGGTGAGGTGTAAAGGCGTCAGCAGGACGTGCATAAAGCATGAGAGCTGCACTGCAAAAAGCACACACACCACAGCCACTGCGCATATATGAAAGTGGAAGTTTCATTATTTTTGTTGTTATTGGCATCTACACTTTCTTTTGCTTATCCTGCATTGATATTTCAGTGTAAAAAATAAAATAATGACCTTATTTAGAACTTGATGAGTCACTGGCAGAAGTGAAAATCAACCATAACAAACAAATCAAAACAGACATTTAAAGCTACCATTAATTAAACTGGTGGACCAGGCCCTGTTGTATTTTCACATATCACCACTAGATGATATCTACACTACTGCTACCAGTAATTTACCGATGGTAGCAGTAAACATAGACCGTATATATGAGTGGACATAGCTAAAGTGTTAGCCGCCGCGTGCCAAACAGGAAGTGCTCCAGGAGGCTCTTCCGGCTCCTTCTCTCCCTTTTCCCCTTTGATTTACATTGGGATCTTTTCGCTCCTCTCTCTGTAACTGCTGCACTGAGCCTTGTCATTTTGGTCTTAAAATGTTCGTATGAACCCGCGACACATGATCCTGAATTTTTCATTTCGCTATTTTGTTCCTAAATGAATATATGAACATAAATAATGGATCAGACGCCTTCATTCCCTGAGGTCGCTGCCGCCTAGTGTTAGCAACAGGTTTGATTGACAGCTAGTTTCACTGCTAAGTAAGTTCACTTCCCATTTTCCTGCCCTATTTTTTAAATAAAATGACAAAATATCTCAAACAATTACAATATCTAGACTATTAACTAGCATAACATAAAGTGAATTTCGTTAAATTACCGACTCTATTGTTGTTCGCACGTAACAACATACAACATAAATCAATGAATTAAACTTACTATTTAAAGTTTGATGATAAAAGCTAAATGTTTCCTTATTATTCTCATGAATCACCGAAATACAGCGGTCCGTGCAGAGTATGACATTGCTGCTCTGTCATGAGACGGGCGGCACATTTAACGACCTCAATCATGATTGGCTCTTGTGGTTGCTATGATACTCGCGGTCAGATTTCCAAATATGGAGCCTGGCTCCAAACTCGCTCCTGTAACCGTGGCATCAGGAGCCTCATTTGAGCGGCGCTGATGCTGTGTGTACGTCACACTCACTTAGTCCACTCATATATACGCTCTATGGCAGTAATACTAATATATTCATGTTTTTATCTCTGTAGTGCCAATTAGTCACAATAATGCTCAAAAGTCCAGTAATGTGTTATTATTGGGACTGTTGAGCTAACATTAGAACAGGGTTAAAAGCTCACACACTACATTTGGATGAATCTTTTATCTTTTTATCTTTAATCTTGCAACTGCTTATAGTGGGTTTAATGGTAAAGTGTAGATAATAATGAGCTGCAGAATTATTGAGTACTTTCTAATATACTTCTGGGTACCTTGTCCTATAGTTCGGTCTTGGTTTGAACCCAGTTTAGTTAAAAGTCGTGATACTGCTGTTGATCATCTAAAACATACCTGATGTTGTGTTTTGTTTCATTCACACATATTTGAGTAACCCTTTTATTATGCAAGTCCAAAATGCTCTGTTCCACCTTGTGATGTCATGTAGTGGTATTTTTTTAAGTTATCAGCTACAGAGAATACAAATGTATTCGACCACCACCCAGTATAAGGTGTTGCTCCTACATGTAATTTAACAGTATTTCTGTTCACCAAAATATCTTTTTATGTTTCTATAATGGTTGATCCACCAGTGTATGCAGGATCTTTTTATCAAAACAATATCTTTAACGCTAAAATCTAACTACTGCTGCTATCCATACATTTTCAAATTTAATGTTTTCCAAAAATGACACCAAAGTCTCATCCAAAGCAAGTCTCTGGGAACAGCGAGAAACTATTTGGAACTCAATAACAAAAGAGACTTTGCAAAACTACAACTCTGAGCCACACAAAATACTGATATTTTTGGTTATTATTTGTCAACAAGGACTATTTTGTTATTCCATTTGGTCATTTTCTTAATGAATATGATGGAATTCATTTGAAACAAGTTTTTGATAAACTATGAAGTTATTTATGTTTTCTTGTGTTCATGACAGGTGCTCTAATACATTTCTTAAGCCCTGTACATTTTACCTTTTGTTCAGC
The DNA here is from genome assembly GCA_030686955.1 of Odontamblyopus rebecca. NCBI lineage: Eukaryota > Metazoa > Chordata > Actinopteri > Gobiiformes > Gobiidae > Odontamblyopus > Odontamblyopus rebecca. The sequence goes on along the minus strand of CM060670.1, from coordinate 11,366,226 downwards.
AGAGATTGGCAATCCCAGGGCTGAAATGATCCAAATGATTATAGTGAAGGTGTATGGAATGTGTATGTAGTTTAAAAACACAGTCCTGTCCTGTATTACCACATGACATCAAGGTGGAACAGAGTTTTTTCAGTTTGAGACAAGAACTCAGCCTAAATGTGCAGAGTTTGTGTGTTAAACATGAGCAATGAGGAAACGTCATTATAACAGAACAGATTAGAAAAGCGTAATATCAGAATCAGAATCAGAATCAGAATTACTTTTATTCATCCCCGAGGGGAAATTTTCTTTGTTACAGATGCAACCGACCAAGAGCATGTACATCGAACAAGTTACAAAAATAAGCTAAATACAATAAGATAAAAGATAAAATAGCTCTCTCTGGGAAATTATTTACATCAGTGACATATTTATGACTATATACATGTGTGAGCATGGGAATAGGATGAAAAGGATTGAGTAGTTTGTGAGTGCAGCGTTCAACAGTTTGATGGCGACAGGCAGGAAAGATTTCCTTTAATATGAGCCTGTTGTGAATATGCGAATGTTAAACTCTGTGCAGCTGAACATGAACGCAGCAATTTAACCACCTTACTACTCCCTGCTAATTGCCTCTTTGGTAGTATATGCTAATTACCTCTTTGTTAGCTATTAATATGTGCTTTGTAAACTATACAGCCTCACCGGTAATGATTGACAATTGAGTTCCTTCCACGGTTGTGCCTTTTCCTGTCTGGGGACATTAATGATTCATTCCAGGGCTCGTGGGTTTGTGCTGTGATCCTGCTCCGCTCTCTGATTAGAAGTGTACAGACATCACCTCAACCCACTGCCACCTGTGTGTACGTGTGTGTGTGTACGTGTGTGTGTGTGTGTGTGAGGGGATTACACACAGGAAGAGGGAGTTCAAAGTGCATAAAACATAATGCTGCCAAGGATTTGTCACACCGCCGCGCACAAGCATCAGAATAATATTATGGAGTTATGAAAAATGTGGGTGTTATTTAAGGAGGCATTTGTATTGGAGATAGGCTATTCCAGTACAAGGGGTAAGCTGGAAGGTTGCAGTTTTATTCTATCTGCTTCATCTTCTTAAAGTTTAATGTCTTGTTTAAAGGAAATTCAAATGTATTGATGTTTTATTCAATTATGTCTTTATATTATGAACATACAGGTAAGCAGATATTAGTTATGAGTGTGTTTAAAGGGCTCATTTTACACTATTGTCTGATCTATGTTATAATGTTTCTTCGTCACAGGACTGGAGTTGTGTTTTGTTTCATTCACACGTTTAACGCACAAACTCTGCATATTTAGGCTGACTTCTTCGCTCAAACTGAAAACACAGCGTTTCAACTTGTGCCGTGGTAAAACAGGAAGTGCTCCACTGTGTAGACGTCATTAGTGTAAAACTTGGCGACTTGTATTACATTTTAAATTATTTCATGAAATGAATTGAGTACAGCGGTTATATCCTTGTGGTGAAACATTGACTAAAAATAAAATATCACTGCCTGTAGTTACACATGCACACTCAAAATCTGACTCTGATTATGATTCATGATTATTGTAACTCCTGACCCAAGATTAGTATAGTAAAGTGATCTAGTAATTTGGATGAGGCACTAGGTTCTCAAGGGCTACAATAGGAAAAGTAATGGTGCAAGTGTAAATGAGATGGCTGGAGACAGACATGAGCAAGCTTGGTTTATATTGAATAGAAAAATATGAAAACAAAACAAAAAAAAGTTTACGACTTAGCAGCTGGCAAATCTATGTTTACATTCAAGTTATGCGCAATAATTCAGAACCAAAGTCCTACTGAGCTCAGTATGTTTAGTCGTTTAGTCAGAGTCAATGTCCTGAAAGGATCCTTGTTGTGGTAGTTTGAGTTGTTACCACGTGCTGAGTTCGACAGAAGAGCAGAGAAGAGTGTTGTTCTCAGTGCACAGTTCTGGTTCTGGGACAGGCCGTTTCCTCTGAGGGAGAATATGGTCATTGTCTTCTTCATCGTTACTCCAAATAAAAACACCTAGCCTGCATAACAATAACTGTATTATAGTAAACAGCTAGTTGAAATCCATTTCCATTATCTAATCCTTGTAGTAATAGCTTTATTCTTAACTTAAGTGATCAAATAGTGTAACTCTATAGTTACATCAGAAATGTACATGCATGCTTTTAACTCTAATTGTCATTGTTGTAAATGAACTTGTTTTTAACCTATATAATAATAAAATATAACCTATATAATAATAAAATGAATTTCTCCTTTAATCTTTAACTTATTAACCATGAAATCTTTGATTAATAGTTTTTATCCAATTAATTTATAACATTTTAAACCTTTTTTAATACAAATAATTATTTATATTTCCAAACCGTAGTAAAAGTACTAACACTTTTACACTTCTCTATTGAATGACCCTAGCTGGTTTAGCATTAAATAACATTCTTGTGCTTAAAACATCAAAATGTACACTTAGCCTCAAATTAACATCACATTCCACCATAAAACAGTGTGAAATGAAATAGAAGTGCAGTGACATTTGTTGTCATCTTAAATCTTGCTTTAGAATACCAGAAAACAAATACAAATAGTTTCTGCATTGACTTTCAGCAGTAGTTTATCACTCGCGATTAGCATTAGCATTGCGCTAGCATCGCGCTAGCATGTTTTTCACCATGTTACAATAAGGACGTGTAGACTCACCAAGACGATGTTTAGCATGGACACGGGACAGAACACCGTCACGGCCCTCGGGTTCACGCATGGAATCAACTTAAAATAACAATTAAACATTCCCAGTTAGCATTACAATCTTATACCATATTTACATTGAATTATATTAACGTGGACTCACCGAATCACTCGTTTACCTTAGCAAAATGAAAGAGATTGTCACACAGCCTCTCGCATGTGTATCCAGATCATAGAACTATAATAAAATCTTACATCCGTGATCCAGATCGTAAAAGAAAGAAAAACTAAAGTGAGTCAGAAATCATGTTTTTAAGAGGGCGGGTCTTAATTACTTTTGACAAATAGGAAGGTCATTAGCACCCAACTTTACTGACAAAACAGGAAGTCAAAATAGAAAGAGAGGATCACACTTCCTCTTACCAAAATAAACTTTTTTCAAAATAAAACGAGTGCATAAAAATAAAAGGGATATAAGGCACGGTTCCTCTACTGGGTTACATTATCATTTACAAAACTTAAATTAAATGCAAAAATCAAAAACATCACATTTTTTTAAAGGTGCATTGTGTAACTTTTCCGGTTTAGAGTTCGCCACCAGCTTGCCTTCATGCAGATATTACTGTTTTGCCTCGATTATTTAACATTATGGAAACTTGGTAATCACAGTGGAGACAGGTTAATGGTCAGATCTATGGAGAAGCAAGCCAGCACATGGTAAGAATTAATGTTTTTTAAAGATATTTTTCAGCTATAAAACACCGTTAATCGAACAAGAGCAAGGGAGGTATGTTTAACGCCCTACTGTGGAACTTTTCAGGAAAATAAATAACATTTCCATGGAGACGAGCAAGTAGCGGATCCTCCACCTCAGAAGTGACACTTTCATCATGGTTTAGATCTCGGATTAGATTTCAGAGTTCATTTTAGGGAATCTTATTAAAGGCCCAAAATTCACATTATAATCAGATTAGGACATGCATGTGACCAAGACCAGTGATTTAAAGAATAAACTGTTTTCTGAATTTAAAACTACTAAACTAGCATCACTTTTCCAACTCTTCGTGTCTAATTAGCCTGTTGCTCTCACAGTTCAAAACAACAGGTCTAGTTTGCTCTCATTTACATTAACGGCTGATTAATATTTAACAAACAGCCTCTATACCGAAAGGCCACAAAAGGTTGTTTACAATTTACTTCTAACAATCTGTTCTGGTCTCGCCCGCGGCGCTTCTCCCAGGTCTCATTGTGAATACTCACTGCTGTGGTGTGATGTATGGACTGGGCTGTTGCCATAGGAGACGACCTGAAGGAAAAGCTGTGATTCTCTTTTCATGTATTTCATCTACAAAACCAGAGCCCAGAGTGATTATTGACTGATTTTAAAGTGAGCCTTTGTGCGTATAGGTGTGGTTATAACAGCACGATGTAGGTAAACTTATCTATCTCCATGGAGACAAGCAAGCGACGCCACCTGGTCAAATCACAGGTCAGATCTGTAGGAAGACGAGTGCGCTCACAGTACGCAACGTGGTTATAGGAGCACTGTGTAATTTAATTTATCAGTTTCCACGGAGACAAACACATGACACCACCAAGACAAGTGACAGGTCAGATCTGTGGCGAGGCGAGTCCGCTCACAGTACACAAGTGTGGTTATAGGAGCACTTAAACTTATCTATCTCCATGGAGATAAGCAAGTGACGCCCCCAGGTCAAGTCCCAGGTCAGATCTGTGGAGAGGCGAGTCCGCTCAGAGTACATAAGTGGGGTTATAGGACCGATGTGTAATTTAATTTATAAGTTTCCATGGAGACATACAAATGACACCACCAAGACAAGTGACAGGTCAGATCTGTGGCGAGGCGAGTCCGTACACAGTACATCATGTGGTTATAGGACTATGAAATTAAACTTACCAATCTCCATGGAGACAAACAAATGATGCCACCAGGTCAAGTCACAGGTCAGATCTGTGGAGAGGCGAGTCCGCTCACAGTACATATGTGTGGTTTTTATAGCACTATGTAATCAAACCTATCAATCTCCATGGAGACAAACGAGCTGCACCACCAGGTCAAGTAACAGGTCAGATCTGCGGAGAGGCGAGTCCACTCAGAGTACATAAGTGTGGTTATAGGAGCAATATGTAATTCAATGTATCAGTTTCCATGGCGACAAACGAATGACAGCACCAGACCAAGTAACAGGTTTGATCTGCGGAGAGACGAGTCTGCTCACAGTACATAAGTGTGGTTATAGGAGGAATAGGTAATTAAACCGATCACTCTCCGTGGGGACAAGCAAGAGATGCCACTAGGCCAAGTTACAAGTCAGATATGTGGAGAGGCAAGTCCGCTCACAGTCTTTAATTTTATGTACCGTAAATTCCGGACTACAGAGCGCACCCGATTAAGAACCGCATGCTCAGATTTATGAAGAAAAATCAATTTTGTAATTATATGAGCCGCACCATATTATAAACCGCTGGCCAAAGACTAGGCGGGGGGTTCGCTTCTGCGTCCCCGCCGCCTGGAGCGCCTCCGGGATGGGCCGCGGACGCGGTCCCCCGCTGAACTCTGGGGACGGACTCGCTCACTGGTGACACTTGGGACACACACGCGCCACAGGCACTTACACACCTTCACACACTTGGGACACACACACGCGACATACACACACGCGACATGCACATACACACCTTGGCGCTCTGGGAATAAACCACGGTAGCGATCGCTTTAGCCTTCAGTCTGATTTGTACAGCGGACCGCGGCCGCTCTTTGCGTGTTAACCCAGTCCTCCAGAAAGTTTTTAAGCTCAGGCCATCTGCTATGGTTACCTCTGAAAGCTTTGGTTGTCTTTTTACACTGGCTCAGTTCTTCTTGCTGGAGCCTCCACCTTCGCACTATCTACTCGTTTATGCCAATTTTATGGGCAGCAGCTCGATTTCCTTCTTTAACTGCCAGAGTGATCGCTTTTAGTTTAAAAGCTGCATCATATGCTTTTCGTCTGGTATTCTCCATGTTGATGAGGGTTAGCAGAAAGACTGAAATAAGGAAGTTGTGATTAATCATACAATTTCATTGGACCTCAGTGAACTACTTATTCATTTTATTGGTCCATGTTTTTCCCACGATGAAAAAAAAAAAAATAAAAAAGCCGCTTCATATTACGAGCCGCAGTGTTGAAAGTGTAGAAAAAAGTAGCGGCTTGTGATCCGGAATTCTGACGGTAATTGCATCCTGTAATGGAATAAATGCATGATATATGTGTTTAATGTCATGCTAAGTAACATTTCAGACGTATTCACAACATCTCCATGGAATCAGGCAGGTGCCAGACACGAGAAAATAAAATACATAAAAATGCACATTTACTAGTACTTAAAAATATACAAAAGATATTATTTAAAAGAAAAAAAATATAAGAAGTACTATAAAAGTCTTACAGCAACGAATTAATATTTGTTTACCCTGAAATACTGACTACTTCTACTCACTTCTACTTGAATTAAAACTGCCGATACCATGGCCTGGTCTCTTTTATTCTCTGTTTAATTAACAACAGACTCTGACAATCAAAGCCCCATCTTAAAATCACTCCAAGCAATTAGCTCAACAATGCACGTGCAATTTACGGCTGGGTGGATCGCTTTCATCGCCGTAACTGAAAACGTAAATGACCAATTCGCAGATAACCAAATTTTATTACCGCAATATCAAACACGCCTTTCTTGTGAAGTCCCTTTTTGTTGCATAATCAAATTTTCTCTTTTTTTCTCCTCATAAAAGCATTGGAACTGGCCTGTAAATGGCTGTAAACGATCGCGTTCTGATATCCAAACGAATTCAGCGAGTATCTTTGTAGCAGGGGGCGGTTTTGCATATTTCCGAAGCCAATGCCACAAATTCAGTGCGAGGTTTCACTTTGAAGTTATCAAATTAAACATGAAAAGATGTCCATTAACACAGTGAGATTCCTTTACGCAGAAGAAATGTGATAAAATGGCTCTCAAAGGAGGGGTAAAGCAGGAGTGCGTAGTACAAGTTTACCTTTGATGGCTGAGCAAAAAACTGCAGTGATAATATCCATTGAAGTACTAATCTTTGGGCAGTTTTATTAATTTAGATACAACTTTGAAATACAGATCAGTGAGGAAGGTCTGAAGAATGGTCGAGATGAACAAAAAAAACCCAAATGAGTTAGAAATAAGACGAGACATCTACTTATTTCTACACTCTTAATATTCTTGAACTTAACTTAAGGGGTGAATCAATTAGGAAATCTACAGCAACTTGGTGCTTCAAATTTCTTCTATTGATACTTTGCAGCTGACGTCATCGACATTACCTGGAGGTGTGATGCTAACTGTAGGCACTGCTCCGTCTGAGGCTTGTTAGACTTTAATCTAGTCTTTATCTGAACACACTCAGATGAACTGATTTGCAATCATTTTTTCAGTGACTCCTTTTTTTTGAAAATCAGGACCATGAACGCTCGTATTGATCGCAGGCTTCTGAAAATCCATCCATCCATCCATCTTCTCCCGCTTAATCCGGCTGGGTCACGGGGGCAGCTTGCTGCCCAATACTCATAGCACCTGACCCCCCTATGAACCCCTCTGCAGGTGGTGAGCCCACAGGAGGGTGGACAACATGGTCCCTGATGTTAGTTCATAGGGGGCATGTTTTGGGTTGATGGGGAAACCGGAGTACCCGGAGGAAACCCATCCAGACACTGGGAGGAACATGCAAACTCCACACAGAAAGGCCCGGGCGACCCGGGATCAAACCCGCAACCTTCTTGCTGTGAGGCCTGAGTGTTGCCACTCAGCCACCGTGCCGCCTTCTGAAAATGTGCTGTTTAAATGTATTTTGTAAATTTTATGTTCTTTATTTTCTTGAGTTTTAGACAATCTTAAAAAATGATTTGAGAGTCTATGTGTACATGTCTCCATGGTACCTGGTGAGCAGCCAATAGAGATACGTCACTGCAAAGTATCAGGCCCCGTTTACACGTACACGGATATTTTTAAAAATGGAGACATTTCCCTTCGTTTGTACCCATCTTTTACATGCAAACGGAGAATTCGCTTTTGAAAACAAATCTTTCTAAAAACTCCAGCTAAAGTGGAGATTTTGGTTTCAGGTTTGTGTGTAAAGTGACATGAACGGTGTTTTAGTGTGTGCGACCAGTGTTAATGTTTTTCTCTGGTGATAATCAGAAGTGTTCAGAGCAGCAGTCGCATTATTTCTGCTGCAAACACTTGTCATGTGTTTGCATTTGCACAGCTGATGGATCATATCAATGAAGAGAGACGAATGAGGACTCAGAGGTCAACAATTTTCTCTCTTCTCCTTACGAGTTGAAGACTCAATCACCGCCACCGCCAACGTTGCCGTTTTTGGGTCTGACCTGGGCGGACCGCTGTCTGATGGGATCATTTTGAAAATGAAGTGGTTGTCCCGGAGGAGTGATGTGAAACGTTTAGGATGTCGTGGTCATCACTTGACGCTCGACGGCGTATTTATGCAGGTTCATATAAACGGAAACTATTTTGAAAACGATGCTGTATTGCAGGATGTTATTTTGGAAAACAGAGCGAGGGAATATTTGTTTCTAAAAAATATCTGTGTACATGTAAACGGGGTCTCAATTGCTTGTCCTAACTGATCAACGTTGCATTTAAAGGTGCATTATGTAACATTTCTATTAAGGGTCCAGCATATTTTTTTGTTGATGGAAATGTTATTGGTTTGCACATTAAAGCATTTCTGTCTTGAATTTTGGCAATTACAGGTTTCTGTTGCTCAGAAATGTTTTGGAAAAGCATGACTTATCATGAGGGAGATCTCCACAGATTGTCTCCACAGATTGTCTCCACAGTCATGAGTCATGAGTTACACAAAATTGACTCTTGTGAGCTTTAAGCCCTGTTATAACGTTAATTTTAATGTAAAAAAAATACCTGGAGCTGTGTTTTGTTTCATTCACACATGTTTGAGTAATGTTTTGTCTATATCTCTAAAGCTCAGAATGCTCTGCTCCACCTTGTGATGTCTGGAAGCGGTAGTTTTTATGTTAACACCTCCTTTTACCTTTTGTTCAGTAGAGATTGGCAATCCCAGTGCTGAAATCATCCAAATGACTCTAGTGAAGGTTTGTGGAGTTTAAAAACACAGTGGAGCACTTCCTGTACTACCATGTGACATCACAAGGTGGAACAAAGTGTTTCCAGTTTGAGAAAATAACCTAAATATGCAGTGTTTGTGTGTTAAACATGTGTGAATGAAACAAAACACAGCTCCAGGTATGTTTGTGATGAGGAAACAACATTATGACAGACATCAGAAAGTGGCGTAATATGGGAAAGTATTTTGAGAGACAGAACAAAGCAAATACAAGAACTTAAAACCCATTCAATTAAAAGTAACCACTGGCCATAACCACACTTTACAGCGAAATTAACTACTGTTTGTGCACCACTTGTGATCAATAAAAGCAATTTCATTTGAGCACATGAGAGCAACCTTGAGACAAAGCTTTTCATTCAAGGGATAATCGCAAAATATTAGGTCTGAAAACAGGACTTTGAGTGGAAGAGATGGTTTTAGCGAAGTTCAAGGTTTGGAAATGTTGGTGTTCATCCATGACCTCTAAGCATTGACACTAAATGTAGAAATTTAGTGCTAAAAAGTCTATTTACTGAGAAATTTAGCAAAGAAAATAATTACATTTTGAGTTTGAAAACGTGAGGTCCAAATAGTGCAAGTATTGATTTCTTTAAAGGGCCAATATTAAAGTATTTTCTGATCTATGTTATAATTTTAAAAATATACTTTATTAACAATATCTCTCAATAGATAAAACTATAATATACAAATAAATGTAAAAACAAAAAAACAAAAACAAAACAAAAAAAAAACCCAAAAACCTCTAAAACCCTGTCCAGGGGTTAAAATATTTACTATTTACAAAGTTGAAATAAATTATTTGATTCGATAGTTTTTGACTATGTCCGCATTTTCAAAGTCATTGTTCAGTTTCTTGATGGTTCTCGATCCTCTCAGACTTAATACTGCTGATTTGGTAAGATTGAGTGACAGTTTGACTCTTAGCCAGTGTAGGACAGTACTGTAATTTTGGTCCTTTTTCCTTGAAACTTTAAGGTTCTATGTTATAATGTTGTTTCCTCACCGAAAACATACTTGGAGTTGTGAACAATACCGCTTCATGACATCACAAGGTGGAACAGAGAATTTTGAGCTTGAGAGATGTAGGCAAACTAATAATAAACAATTACTAAAATATGTGTGAATGGAAAAAGAACCCTAAAAACTCCAGGTATGTTTTTGTACGTGTGTTAAAAATGCATTGTGTATCCTTTCTGGTGGAAGGTCCGTCAAACGCTTTTCTCTGTGGAGTCTGGAATGTTTCACAGTATGGCATTAAACCTTTCTGTCTTCATGGAGACCAAACCGGGCCACGTTACAGGTCAGATCTGTGGAGAGGCGACCCCGTCCACAGTCACAATGCTTTCTTTCTCGGTATTTCTGAGCAATAAAACCACCTGTAACTGAATAAATCCAAGGTAGAGCTGTTTAATGTCAGCTCAATGAAATCAATCTTCAAGGAGAAAAGCATTTGAAGGACCCTCCACCGGAAAAGTTACGTCATGCAGCTTTAAAGGACATAGTCTTCTCCACGGACACCACTTAAATTCTACACTTTTTTGATTTGTCAATGCCTTCATCGGGAGAGGAAAGCTCCGCCACATTTTAGAGTCAGTGTAAAATTAGAAAATGGCTTGAGAGGAGATGGGATGAGGACGTGTGCGTGCAGCTGTGGTTTCCCAACTGTTTTGTATTCATAAGAGAGCCGAGAGGGGCGCTCAAGTGGCAGAGACTTAAATTGAAGCTTATAGCAGAGATAGCGAAGCCTAGTCCAACGCAGGAATCATCACACTGTGAGTAAGATGGAATAACCCCACCTCCACAGCTCCGGCAGGCACGCGTCGGCACGACAAACCGCAATAGAAATGTCAGACTCCACCTGTTTTATTACCGTCACGGCTGGAGAATTTACATATCGTCTCAACAGCAGTGATTTGTTTAAGGGTTTTACGGAGAGGAGGTGTCCACTTGAGTTCATTTGTTTTCAAAGTAGGATGAGGATCATTGGTCAGACAAATGCTCTGCTCTCTTTAAGATTGTTGGAGAGGAGAAGTGCTGGGGCCTCTGTGAGTCATTTATAACTGTGAAACATATTTAAAGATGTGCTGTGTAACTTTTCTGCTTGAGGCTCCGTCACATTCTTGTCTCCATGAAGATGTTATTGCTTTGCCTGGAAGATTGCCCAGTTTGGCTTTAAACTATTCTGTCTCCAGACAAGATGCAGGTAATGCCCATAGGAAGTATATTGTTTTTGTAATGGTTTTGGTGAAGCAATAAAGCACCCATGGTATACGACTGTAATGCCATGCAGAGTAAAGCAACAATATTTCTACAGACACAAGCAGAAAGGCTGACCACCCAAACAGAAAAGCTACATAGTATGGCTTTAATGCATGTTATTGTTGTAATAATGAAATTATGCATTTTGTTACATTTTCACTACTTTTTACTTTTATAGTATGTATGATCTGTCCAGGTGGGTGGAGAGTCCCTGCCTCAAGTGGAGGACTTCAAGTATCTCAGGGTCTTGTTCACAGTGAAGGGAGGAGGGAGCGTGAGATTGACACGTGGATCAGTGCAGCGTCAGCAGTGATGCGGTCGCTGTATCGGACCGTTGTGGTGAAGAGGGAGCTGAGCCGAAAGGCAAAGCTCTCGATTTACCATAATCTATGTTTCTACCCTCATCTATGGTCATGAGCTCTGGGGAATGACCGAAAGAACGAGATCACAGATACATGCATTTGAAATGAGTTTCCTCCACAAGGTGGCTGGGTGCTCCCTTAGAGATAGGGTGAGGAGCTGAGGAGCTTGGTCACACGGGAGGAGCTCGGCGTAGAGTCGCTGCTCCTCCACATCGACAGGAGACAGCTGAAGTGGCTCGGGCATCTGCCCGAATGCCTCCTGGACGCCTCCCTGCAGAAGTGTTAGGGGCATGTCCCAGTGGAAGGAAGCCCCGGGGAAGACCCAGGAGGGACTACGTCTCTGAGCTGACCTGGGAACGCCTCTGGGTCCCCCTGGAGGAGCTGGAGGAAGTGTCCAGGGTAAAGGAAGTCTGGGAGCCCTTGCTTAGACTGCTGCCCATGCGACCCTGCCCCGGATAAGCAGAAGAAAATGGATGGATGGATGAGTATGTATGATTTACTATCCAACTCTGAAACTTCCATTTTGATTTGGCATCACATATTTCAAAGTTAGTTAAAGGTCCTATATTCTGTCCTATTCGGTCCCATTTTAAAATCCTGTTACCTCATCAAAAACATACCCAGAGTTCTGTTTTGTTTCATTCACATGTTTGAGTAATCCAGCATTATTAGTCTGTCCATCTCCAAAGCTCAAAATGCTCTATTCCTACTTGTGATGTCATTTAATGGTACTGTAGTTTCCAGGTTAACAACTACCTTTTACCTTTTGTTCAGTAGACATTGGCAATTCCAGGACTGAAATTATCAAAATAGCTCTAGTGAAGGTGTATGGAGTTTAAAAACACAGTGAAGCACTTCCTGTATTACCACATGGCATCAGACTTCCCCTCTCCATAATCATAACACACTATAATTTGCTTAGAACTGGAGAGCTAATCCTAGATGTACAAACCACTGGATACAAAAAAAGAGAGACATGATGAACTAAGCCTGTATAAACTCCCCGTCCTTTCTTACTGTATTTAAATGCATATATTAGGTCAACCCATATTCTACTTAACACTGAATAATTACACTTGAGGTTAATTGACTTTAATATTTCTAATTAAGTTCATTATATTGAGTTGCTTGTGGGAACAGTGGAAAGTCACAGTGGCTCTTTGTGCACAGATTACTTGTTTGTCTTTAGCACAGAAGCTAATTTATGATCTAATTGAGTGTATATGGATAAGCAATGGGGCGTGAGGAGAGAAGATTACAACACTGTGGTATATAATGGAATGGAATATAAGGAAATATTCATGTGTTGTTGCAAAGAAGTACACTGACCTTGGTGGTAAAGTGGATATATATATAGGACTTATGGCGGCAGTATAAGTTAGAATAAAAGTTGGACTAGTAGAATTATTTTTTATAAGTATATATTTTCACCAAAGAGTGTTATCTTTACCTGTTACTTATTTTTGGGGTAGTAGTACTAGCATGCATTTAAAGGGCCCAAAATAACGCCATTTTCAGATCTATATTATAATGTTGTTATACCTGTGTTTTGTTTCATTTACAGATGTTTACCACACAAACCCTGCATATTTATAGGCTGACTTCTTCTCTCAAACAGAAAACACTCTGTTCCACCTTGTGATGTCACGTGGTAATACAGGAAGTGCTCTGCTGTGTTTTAAGCTCCATACACCTTCATTAGAATCATATGAATCATTTTAGCCCTGGAATTTGTATTGACTGTTTGTGTTGTTTGTGTTGACTTGAAAAGTGCCACTTCATGACATCACAAGGTGGAACAAAGCATTTTGAGATGTACACAGACTAATAATAAAGATTACTTATTACTTAAGTGTGAATGAAACAAAACACAACTTCAAGTATGTTTTTGATGAGGTACCTACATTATAAAATGACTTAAAGCTCACAAGACTCAATTTTGTGTAATACGGCACCTTTAAGAAAAAAAAAATAAAATCTTTTTTCATACCAGAAAAGTAACTCTTAGGATCAGAAGAGACCAGCGTGTGCCGTCTGCATCTAATTATAAAGCTTCTTTGTCTCTGCAAACCAGGAAGTGCATCGTTACCATGGTAGTTATTGCTAGTTTTACAATGACTGGTTTCTGAAGGCTGTGAAAATAAGTGGGGAAGAATAACTTAACCGCTGCAAAACTTAAAATTAACTTGTTCTGTTTTTCATGTTTTTTAAAACACAAAAAAATCAGGTGAAGTGCATTTATTACTTTGTAATCCAGCAGATAGAAAGTAGAAAGAAGGAATTATGTATTTATGTTGGGGGCAGTGGCAGAAGAAGTACTCTTTTTCTGTTACTTAAGTAAAAGTACAGATAGCGGAGCAAAAAAATAAAAAGTAAAAAAATCTATTTAAATAAAAGTATTAAAGTGCCCATTTAAAAGTGTTCTTAAAATGTGTACTGATTTTGCTACAATTGAATCGATCATTTTTTGTCTTTTCTTTTTTTGCTCAAACTATGAACGTGTTTAAAAATCCCCCCTCAGCCTTTTCAGCAGGTCTCATACTACAATAAAACAAACTTTTACCTTTCAGTCCAGTTCAGAAATGTGGTGGAGTAGAAAGTACAGATACTGCACTCAAATACAGTGAACGTAATAAAGTTTATGTTTTAAAATGTACTTAAGTAAAGCACAGATACCTAAAATGCATTGTGTAACTTTTCAAATGGTCCGTCAAATATTTTTCTTCCTGGAGGTTGCAGTGTTTCACACTATGGCATTAAACCTTTCGATCTTCATGGAGACCAAACCAGACCAAGTTACAGGTCCGATCTGTGGAGAGGCGACCCCGCTCACAGTCAGAACGTCTGTTTTTCTAGGTATTTTTGAGCTATAAAACCACTTGTATTTGGAAAAAAATGTAAGGCAGAGCTGTTTAACCTCATACTGTGGAACATTTCAGGCAGAGCAATGACATATCCACCAAAAAAAAAAAGTTACACAATGCACCTTTACCTACAGTACTGTTACTTCCTTACATTCCACCGCTGGGTTATGGTACACCTGCCTAGTAATTTTACCGCTGACTCATATGACTCTCCTCCCACCGCAACATGCTAACACTTCCATGCAATGATTAATTTGCAACACTTAATTACAACGTGTGATCCGCTCATATTAAGATAAATTAAAGAGCGACTAGGGCCTAAGATTTAATTAAGATTCAGCGCTCACCTTTGCCGGGACACCTTTGTTACCCACAATAAATGAGCCCATATGAACCGGGCTAAGTATTGGTGTTAAAGATATCCTTGGTTCGTCCTCCACACAACACTGCAATTACTGGGCTAATGCAAAGTCCATATGAGCAATAATCAGATTTGAAATGAGGTCTCGGGGCAGTGTAGTTATTGCTGACTATGAGCATGAGGATAGCCTGACTCCGAAGCCTTAGCCGAGGGGAGTGGGGAGGGACTATTTTATGTCCACTGTCTCCAAGCTCAGTGGAGTTTCATGGACCTTTTATGACATTTATACTGTAGTGAGTTGGATGAGGTTCTGGTTGTGGCAAAGAGTGAAATCTAATTTAAAATGTAATGTATTTGATCAGAACATTACATTAAAACTAACCTGTCACGTGTCACAGTATTTAGAATTACTTTTAAAAATATAAGGTCGAAAATAGTTGATTAATATGAATCCAAAATGAATCATATTGAATTTTCTGTGTCTCCATGGGGAAGTTATGGCTTTGTCTGGAATATTCCACTGTAATTTATCACTAAACCACGCTATTTTCTGTTTCTATGTTATAATGTTGTTTCCTCATCACAAACAGACCTGGAGTTGTGTTTTGTTTCCTTCACACACGTTTAATTAACGTACAAATCCTGCGTATTTAGGCTGAGTTCTTCTCTCAAACTAAAAACACTCTGTTCCACCTTGTGATGTCATTCCGTGTGTTGTTAAACTCCATACACCTTCACTAGAATCGTTTAGATCATTTCAGACCTGGAATTGCCCATGTCTAGTGAACAAAAGGTAAAAGGAGCTGTTAACTGAAAAAAAAAAAAAAAAATCATGACATCACAAGGTGGGACAGAGCATTTAGAACTTTGGAGATGTAAGACTATTAATAAAGGGTAACTCAATTATGTGTGGATGAAACAAAACACAACTCCAGGTATATTTTTGAGGAGGTAACAACATTATAACATGACTTAAAGCTCACAAGAGTCCATTTTACACAATAGGACCTTTAATACAGCTAATTTAAAAAGATTTAGCAAGTTTTAGGGTTTGTTCTGATAGAAATGATGACTTGTGAATTTACCTTTTAGAAATTTGTTAAGAAAATACAATGTAATCAATAGGGAAAAAATACCTACGACTACAACTGAGAGACAGGGTGAAAGAGAAAGTAAAACAGACACATAGACATGTCCTGCAGTGAATAAGGTCTGACAGAGGGAGGGAGGTCCATATTTGGTGGACGGGTCTCTGATGCCTCCGGAAACAGAGGAGGAGGTCTGTCCCGGGGCACAGAACACACACAAAGGCTGCCCACAGCTCCCCTCCAAGAACAGACGAGGAAGAGGTTAAGACATCTGCAAATGGCCACGCTAGGTGCTGCGTTAGCTCCAAACAGCTAAACATGGGCCCAGAAGAACTTCACAGACAACAGATGACTTTGGTGAAATGTGCTGGTTCCAACCCTTTTTTGTGAAACTGCAACAATAAACAAATCCAAAAATCACCATTAATATCAGTGCCAGACAATTAAAGTTTAAATTAGCATAACGGTTAGCAACGCAAATTAGCATAAAAATAACGGACTAATTTACATAACAATAGTACACAAAAAACGTTCTAACTCATACATTTCAGTCATGAAGGTGATAGTACAGGTGTGTAATGATGTTTTACCAAGAAATACTTACAGACGATGCTTAAACAAACAACAAAGGAGAAACACCATAGAACTACTGTAAAATCTGGAAGATGAATCCAACATGGCGCCCTGTTATTTTCAATGGCCTGTGCTCATTGGCGTATGACCGCAAGAAAGATTTTCATTTCCGCATTTACTTCCTTGTTTGCAGCCCAACGCAGCCCAACGTCTGACGTCAGGTAGCCCAAGACTGTCGGGCTGTGACGTCAGAAACACCGTTCTGACCAATCAGAGCGCGAGCTGCTAGAGCGGCGCTAGCGCAGGCTCAGAGCGGGGCTAGGCTAACTCTTACAAAGCAGATTTTTAGGCACTTTGACGAAAAATATTGTAAAAATTCAGAAGAATCCCTACAAAATCTGACCTTTATGAAAGCTGTGGATGCCCTGTCAGCCGAACACGGGCAGTTTGATTTCTCAAAAACTACATTGTGCTTCTATGAGAGATTTTTTCTTGGGCTGCGGTGTGGTCTGTAGTCACGGATAGAGGGGGCATGCCTTATCCAGCTCTTATTATACATCCATGAGAAACACCAAAACAGAAGAGCGGCCATTTTGCTGCAGTGAGGCCTGAACAACAACTTCCTGTCTAACGTTCTTCTTCTACTATTATTACTAAAAGAGTAAATTAAAGCGGCCACTAGATGGCAAAATTTAGTAAGCGAAAAGATAAAACTAAATCAGCCAAATACAGTAAATATAACAACATCCATTCCCTGGGTATAGTTGTCAAGCTTTAGGACTATTTTTTTTTAAAGGTCCTACTGTATATTATGCAAAATTGACTCTTGTGAGGTTTTAGGGATGTTATAATGTTGTCACCTTGTCAAAAACACACCTGGAGTTGTGTTTTGTTTCATTCACACGTTTGAGTAACTCTTTATTATTAGACTGTCTACATCTCAGAAGCTCGACATGCTCTGTTCCACTTGCGTTTTTAACTCAACAGCTACTTTTTCCCTTTGGTTTAGTCGGGTTAGGGTTATATGTCGGCTGAAATGATCCTAATGATACTATCTGATGAGCTATATTTTCAGCAATACTTCAGACTAGTATTCAAAATATGTTATCGTGAGAACCCTATTTCCCAACCCACAGTATCACATATTATTGCTGAAAAGTGAAGTTGTAAATACACAGAAATCATGCAGAGTCTTGAGTGACACGTTGAGCGCGAGTTGCATGTAGATTTAATCATGGCGAGGTTGAGTCCGTGGTTCCTCGGCAGATCTGACTACTGCTGCTGCGTGCCTCAGATTACATTATATGCATTCTGAGCCCGGTGACAGTCCAACTCCCTCGCTCCCATATGTAAACGCTCCCGTGCACTAAAACATAATTATTCATTTAGACCATTATTAATTCTCCAACTGTGCGAGGTCCTCATTGGTTTAAACAAAAGCATGGACTGAATTTTAATTGCATTATTCTGAGAGAAAAGAATGACTGTGAGAGCGGAGATAAGGGGCTTGTCTTCATTCCAGTTTATCACGTGGCCCCTGACGACTGTCTTAGCCTCACAGACCAATCACTGTTTCAATTAAAGGGGCATTATGGAACTTTTCTGGCAGCGTGCTTGTTTCTATAGAGATGCTTTTGCCTGGCCTATTATCCACAATACAGCATTAAATAAATTATAATGTTACGTCCTCAAAAACATACGTGGAGTTGTGTTTTGTTTCATTCACACATGTTTGAGCAACACTGTTTACAACTGCACAGCTCAAAATGCTCTGGTCCACCTCGTGATGTCACTGCTTCGGGTTCCTTTTGCTTTTTTGTTTTGTAGAGATTAACAGTTCCAGAGTCAAATCATCCAAATGATTCTAGTGAAGGTGTATGGAGTTTAAAAACACAGTGGAGCACTTCTTGCATTTATACATTTCTATTTGAGGGACGAACTCAGCAGCGATGAACCCATTTATTCCCACATTTTTCCCCAGACACAAAAATACCCAAATCATGTGTCATTAGTGTCCCTTTGAAAAAAACAATCATAATTTTTGGAAATGTTCATGGAAAAGTGTGTGAAAAAGTGTGTTTATGATCGGTCACAATGTATTAACCATTGGACAGACTGAATATAGGTCTGACCTGTGCAGTGTGTGTGTATTAGCATGTAGATACAATGGGTTATCCCACCGGTCACTATTGTTGCCGGTGACGTGTTCTATGACCACATTAAACAAAGACGAGTAATTCAAAATGTATATATCAATACTAGACACCTTAAACATGATGTGTACCAAAAATCTATGTCCTATCTTTATGTAAACATACTTCACTAATCTTTTCTTTGGGAGCGTTCTTGTTGCCATCCTCTTCTCTTGGCACAAACAGGATGTAAACAGCTCTGGTCATGTGACAATTTACAGTAAACATGTGACACTGCACATATTTCACTGAAACCCTTTATTATTTCAATATCTGCTGGAAATGCATGGTTAGATCATTTAGTAAGTTGTTTATAGCCTTAGAAATTAAAAAAAAATTTTATGCTCACTATTGTGACCGGTGGGATTAAGACGTGCAAATGTAACAAAAAACAACTCCTAGTATAAATATAAGTATAATTCCTTATTGTGGAACATGTAAGATTTGCCATGAAGCTGAAACCATCAGTGTCACGTGTGACTAATGAAACCAGTGTTGGAAAAAAAACAGTGTAAAGGTGCACACTCTGTAGATCAGGGGTCTCCAACCTGTGGCTCAGGAGCTACCAGCAGATCTCCACCCCCTCACAAGTCGCTCGCCAAAGGATTTCGGAATTATCAGGGTATCCCCAGGTTTGACTCCCCCAAATTTCAGACTTTTTAAGACCTTTTTAAGACCACTTAAATGAAAATTAAGAGAAACATTGCACCCATTATGCAGGCGAAAAACACCAGATCCAATTCTCACTGCTTTAAATAACAAAAATACTCATTCAGAACTCATTTATAGTAGCATGCAGTGCTTGTAAAATGGCAAAAAACCTAATATCATTCTAACAAGACAAACGAAGCTTTCACATTGTCTGCTCTCACACTGCACTGCAGCTCGGTTGAGTATAAAACAAAAATAGGCTAATGAAATTTAAGACCTTTGTGAAAAAAATAACACTTGGACAACATAATTCAAGACTTTTTAAGGCCTTAATTTAGGAACATGAAATTTAAGACCTTTTTAAGACCCCGCAGCCACCCTGATTATACATATTGTGCCGAATGACTCAAATGTGATGAACTACCATTGTAAAGGTATCATTTTGATGCCTAACTCTGTGCACCAAAGTGAATAAACCCGTATGTTTTACCCGTACTGTTGCCCATTTAAGGCTTTCCTATACTCAGTTTCTTGTGATTGCTAAACTTAAGAGTGCCATCAAGTAGGCACAGCTCTGTCTGAGGTGTGTTAGACTTTAATCTCTGCTTTATTTTGACCATAAAGAATCACTACGCTGGAAATAAATAAACCGGTGAGACGATTTTTTGCCGTTAAACAAATCCTTCTCAAATAACAATAGAGTCACAAAGTAGCCGGCATCAGCCAGCAGTGTTTTTCAGTCAGTCACACTCACATTTTTTCTTGAAAATCAAACGTCTAAAACAGGACCACGGACGCTCGTATTGATCACAGGATCCCGGGTGGGAAAAAAGGCGAAAAATGACCTGATTGTACATTGCTTGAGTGATCGTGCTGAGTTCACAGTTCCAGCACTAGTTCATGTGATCTCCGTCTTTCATATCAGACACATGCGAGACCTCCTGAACTCAATCTCAGCTCCTACACTGTTCCTGGGTCCGTGTATGTGTTTGTGCAGCTCTGACACAATGGCTTTAGCGTTACAACTGTCCGTGAGCTTTTATTACAGAGCTCTGCTGAAAGGGAACTGGAAGAAAAGCAGTATTATTTCATAGTGCCATATTTTTATATATGTAAGTATTTGGTAGTTTAAACCAGCAGAAAATGCAGACAAGGATGTTTCATGGCCATTTCAGTTTTATTTAAATACACATGATGGAAAAAGAAAATGAAATGTTGACCATAAAAATGTGTTTCCAGCATTTAAGATATTTTTATGGATAAGTGTGACTCCCTATCTCCATCTCAGTCAACTTCTCAACTTCTGTCTCAGTCACAGTCCTCACTGATGATAAGTGTGAAAAAAAATGACTTTTTATTACTTTTCTTCACTTATCTGAATCCTATAATTTTAACATTTGTTTTCCATCTCAAGTTAGGAAAGTGCTAAGTATTCCCACCTTCTTTAAGAGCAGAGAAGTTTCACCTCTGCTTAAAAACAGGACTATACCTTCCCACTTTTCCCAACAGCAGTACTTTAAATATTCTTTATTACCTTAACCTCTTTCCTCTGAGTGCTCGTCGATGGAGAAAGATTCACAGACAAGACGCGTTCAAGTCACATATATATATTGAATTCACTTCCAAAAATACTCGTGAATATACAAAGAAGAGGGTTCAACTATCTGTCCCTGGTTCAGCCCTGTTTAGTCCCTGGTTCAGTCCTAGTTTAGTCCTTGGTTTAGTCCTAATTTAGTCCCCGGTTTAGTCCCTGGTTCAGTCCTGGTTCATTCCTGGTTTAGTCCCTGGTTTAGTTCCTGGTTCAGTCCTGGTTCATTCCTGGTTTAGTCCTCATTCAGTCCCTGGTTCATTCCTGGTTTAGTCCTTGGTTTAGTCCTAATTTAGTCCCCGGTTTAGTCCCTGGTTCAGTCCTGGTTCATTCCTGGTTTAGTCCCTGGTTTAGTTCCTGGTTCAGTCCTGGTTCATTCCTGGTTTAGTCCTCATTCAGTCCTCATTCAGTTCTGGTTTAGTCCCTGGTTCAGCCCTGATTCATTCCTGGTTTAGTCCGAGTTCAGTCCCTGGTTCAGTACTGGTTTAGTCCCTGGTTTAGTCCTAGTTTAGTCCCTGGTTCAGTCCTGGTTTAGTCCCTGGTTCAGTCCTGGTTCAGTCCAAGTTTAGCCCTCATTCAGTTCTGGTTTAGTCCCTGGTTCAGTCCTGATTCATTCCTAGTTTAGTCCCTGGTTTAAACCTGGTTTAGTCCCTGGTTTAGTCCTGGTTAATTCCTGGTTTTGTCCCTGGTTTAGTCCTAGTTTAGTCCCTGGTTTATTCCTAATTCAGTTCTTGTTCAGTCCTGATTTAGTCCTGGTTTAAAACTGGTTTAGTTCCTGGTTCAGTCCTGGTTTAGTCCTGATTCAGTCCTGGTTACGTCCCTGGTTAAATCCTGGTTTAGTCCCGTTTTCTTCTTCCTGGGCTAGTGTGAGTACAACCTTACATACAGAAACAAGCCGTCCTGTCTCCTATATTATGATGAGTCTGTTGTGATAAAAACTCCACCCATAAAAACCATCTCTTAAATGGACCTCTGTTATCCATCCATTCTGGGGGCGTGTGCAGGTGCATTGTGGGTGTGACAGATGCCCTTTGCTTAAGTGAGTGTCCCTCTGTGGGCTCTGGTCCTCATCCGTCAGCTCTCCCCGGACCAGTCGATAAAATGAGGACCGCCTACAAATGAACACATTTAACAGTTCGCCGGGCTCTCCGTGCGCTCCTGTGCACCGGGAGAGGGCAGGGCCGCGGAGGCTGATCCGGACTGTGGAGGTGAAATGAGCAGAGTTTGACATTTCCTTGTGTTTTCTTTGTGTTTACTAGACAAATGTGAACAAAGAAAAATGAACGATGAAAATGGTTCTTGTTGTTCAAAGTTATAGGCGTCTGAAGATAAAGGAAGATGTCAGTGAGTTAAAATATAAGCTTTTATTATTATTTAATTATGATTATGATTATTATTATTTAAGATTTTACTAAAAAACAGAAAAACAAAAGCCTGGACTGAATTTTAATTGCATTATTCTGAGAGAAAAGAATGACTGTGAGAGCGGAGATAAGGGGGAGTTTATCACGTGGCCCCTGACGACTGTCTTAGCCTCACAGACCGATCACTGTTTCAATTAAAGGGGCATTATGGAACTTTTCTGGCAGCTTGCTTGTTTCTATAGAGATGTTAATGTCTAGCCTATTGTCCACAATATAGCATTAAATAAATTATAATGTTACCTCCTCAAAAACATATGTGGAGTTGTGTTTTATTTCATTCACACATGTTTGAGTAACACTTTTTAAAAGTCTGTGTACATCTGTATAGCTCAAAATGCTCTGGTCCACCTTGTGATGTCATGAAAATTGCAAAAAAAAAAAAAAAAAAAGAAGAAAAAATAAGAAAAAAACAACTAAATTTTGAGGTAAAAATGGCCTATTTTAAGTGAAATTATCTGCCAGTGCAATAAGAAATGTTCACTTACCAACTTTTCTTAAAACAAGACGAAATACGAATCTTGTTCTAAGCAGAAAACACGAGTTTCAAGTATTTATGGCAAGATTTTTCACCTTATTGGTTTGAGAAGGAGGCTTAACCTGGCTTGATTTAATATAAAAAGTACTTAGAATAAGTTGTAATATCTAGATAAGATAAATTAGGATGGAATATCTCGAAACAAGTAAAAAAAACTCATTTTATTAAGTAAAAAAGTAGCATGAGGCTGATCTGGACTGTGGAGGTGAAATGAGCAGAGTTTGACATTTCCTTGTGTTTTCTTTGTGTTTACTAGACAAATGTGAACAAAGAAAAATGAACGATGAAAATGGTTCTTGTTCAAAATTATAGGCGTCTGAAGATAAAGGAAGATCTCAGTGAGTTAAAATATAAGCTTTTGTTATTATTATTATTAGTAGTAGTATTAGTAGTAGTAGTAGTAGTAGTATTTAAGATTTTACTAAAAATTAAAAAAGAAAAAAGAGAGAGATACTTTATTGATCCTGAGGAAAATTCAGCTTTTTCAACATTGGACTTAGAGCTCTGAAATTTATCACAGGCTAACCAGTGCGGAAATAACCGTAGTAATTTGAAGCGCATACATGAAATAAATCTGAGTAATGGGCATTTTTATTTCACCTTTATTTACAATGTAAAATAAAACAATATTGCAATACACTGTTTAACTACTAACTTTGGCTGTGCCCTCATGTGCATCAGCCAAAACTAGATTTTCTTACTTTTCAAATGGTTTACAAGCAGGTTCTGGGTCAAAGGTGAATGTTATGAAGTCAGATCTGAGGAGAGGCAAGCCGACAGCCGACCTAAAAAAAATGTGAATTCAAGTCATTTTTCTTACTGTACCCAACCCGTAACCCATATTGCTGTGGGATTACTCTAATGTAAAAGGTGCGATCGAGGTGAGAAGAGAGAGAAAAAGCGAGACTGTGGTGACATAGAGGAGGAAAAGCAGGAAAAAGAGAGATCAAGTGAAAGAAGAGGAAGAGAGCAGGTGGAGCAGTGAAGAAGCCTGCCCTGATTCTGAGGACATCTGTTCAAAACCCGGATCAGACATGATGGAGCGACGGTTTTTTACATTCACTTTTGAAGCTGCAGATTCAAAGCCTATGTTCAGATGTGGCCAGTCGTCTTTTCTCTAGTTTAAGAAGGATCTTCACAAGCTCCACGCCAGAGTTTGTGTCACATTTTTGGACAGAGTTTGTCTGGGTTTGGAAATATAAAAATTGTCGGTCAGGCTGCTTCCCCAGTTGTGTTTATGGCATTGCTTTACCAGTGTTTAAAGAAGACATATCGTGCTTGAGCCTGCGATATAGTTAGAATCTACCGCACCCGTGGATCATTGTACAGTGATAAAAAAAAGCTGTGCAGCATTTTGGCAACAGAAGTGGCATTGTTCCAATTCATTCAGACTGAACACAGACAGAAGACGACGGAGATAAAAACATTTCCAGCACCAAAATGTCTGGCTGTTCTGTGTGTGGTTGTCAGAATCAATCAATATTCTACAGACGGACTAAAGTTTTAAAGTTTTACTCATGGCTTGTTGTCAGCTTGTTGAGGAAATATTCGTGATCGTTTGTCGATAATCCTTTCGCAGAGTTTGACAATCTTCTGAGTTCTGCCACACTTCTGTTGCCAAAATGCGTGTGCAACCGAGTCTACGTCACCACTGTTTACTAACAATAAACGAGTCAATCGGAGCTGACGTCACTGTCAAAGTTACTAGGCTTGAAACCAGGAGTGGACCCAGATATTTTTTACACAAATCAAATGTTGCTTGAATTAAGAAAAAACACTTGTCAAGTTGAATCCTCTCAAATCAAGTAAAATGTTCTTAATTTAAGTCATTTTAAGTCGCATAGATATTGTATTTTTCCAGTGTAGAGCCTCTACCATGTTCACGTCACTGTTTTGAACAACATTAAAGGTGCACTGCGTAACTTTTCTAGTGGTTTGCCACTTGCTTGTTCCCATAGAAATGTCATTGCTGTGTCTAGAATGTTCCACAGTACAGATTGAATGTATTTATCGAGCACAAAGGAGACAAAGAGGTTACAGCCTTGTGCTATGTTACAATTCAGATCTGTGGAGAGACGCCCCTATTCACAGAGAATGATTGTATTGTATTGAGTACCGTATTTTTTTGACTACTTTTTTTCATGGTTTGGGTGACTTATACTCAGGTGTGACTTATATATGAAATATTTCGGTTCACATCTAACCGTAAATGTAAACTTGGGCAAGGTACAAACCTTTAAACCTAAAGTTCTTTATTGCATCGAAGGACGCCAACACGTTTCGACCAGCAAGATATAATTTCATGTTGGTGAGTTTCACACTGACAGCCACAAGAGGGCGCTCTAGGCATGTGTACCAGTATCTGCTATGCCTCATGCTCTTCCTCCTGCACCACTGTCACTTCACCAACTGCAGCACCTCAGACGTGTTTGCTTAGGTAAATACAGGTGGTAACTTTTTTTTTTGTCCAAACAGTGAATAATCCACTGAATCGTGTCCTTTAGTGCGACAGAAGCTTCTGCATCAGCGAACGAGCAGTTTTTTCACTATATGCAAATAAGCCATGTGGCTTGAAGTTTCATTTCTGTAAAATGTAAACAAATGTGCGCAAACACATTATTACTCAGTGTTTCTATTGAGCGGAGAACCGGAAACATGTAGAGCGATGGTAGAGAGGACCAGTCGACCAGTAGAAAGAAAGTTTGGAGTGAACACAAGGAAACTTGTGTTTGACTGGAGAAAAGTGGAGGAAACTCAAACTGCAGTGAAAAAAACAAAAAAGCTAATCGCGGGCTAAAAGCTGGATTTACATGGAGTTGGTGGAGTTGCTCAGAAGTGACACTGAGGATGAAGAATTCAATGGATTTAGTGATTTGGAGTGAGATGGAGGGTTTGGTAAACTTATTCTGTTCTGTTATTTCTGCTCTAGTTTTCTGAAGAACTGTTCATATGTGACGTGGACACACCAGACACATGTTCAGCCTGCTGTTCTCTGTTCTACTGTTATTACTATAACTTGACTTTCAAGATGAAATGTCTGTTTCTGGTGTCTGATTTAATCAAATAAATTTCCCCCCAAAAATGCGGCTTATAGTCTGGTGCGACTTATATATCTTTTTTCCTTCTTCATTGTGCATTTTTTTGTCTGGTGGAATGACTTATAGTCCGGAAAATACGGTAATAGAAACACCCGTAATGAATAAATGATAGATGCTTAGATAGATGTTTAATGTCACACCATGGAACATTCTAGGCAAAGCAAATCTCCATGGGGACAAATATGTAACGGACCTTCCACCAGAAAAGTTCCGCAGTGCATCTTTAAATGTAGTTAGACCCCGTGGTGATTTAGAAACCCTAATACCAATTAGTCAATCAATCAAACTTTATTAATCGAGCACTTTTCATACAAAAAATGCAACACAAAGCGCTTTACAGTGATTAAAAAAGAACAATCCCACATGAAGCTAAACTAAATAAGTGAGTCTAACTGTGAAAAAAACTATCTTTATTTACTAACTGAAACAGGAAACTATGAGATTACTACCTGTAATGTACGATCTTTCATAACTCTTTCTCTATACTAACTATAACAATATAATATGGAATTGTTTTAATGTAGTCTCATTTTGAACTCTGTGGTTGTCATTTCAACATTTTTAGCCGAAAGTAGATGTCCTATGAAAATGGACAATGGGAATCTTTGAGGGAGCTATGGGGGTGCGTTGACTAGCCCCCCTAAAATTCTGGGGGGAGGTTAGTGCTCCCTTAAGCCCCCCTTCCTGGCGCCGCCCCTGCTTGGAACACACAAATCTGTCTACGCACAAAAGTGGAGCACAAATGAACCCTAAGAACTGTGATATAACACTTTGTACTCAACATTTAGAACGGATAAAACTACAAAACCCAACTTAGTCCAAATCCACCTTGTTCTGAACTTTCCCTCATTTGCAAAGACATTTTGTTCCAGGTCCGGTCTTAACCTTTCCGCGATTATTCCCCCACTGTTCTTTATGCTTGTCTTGTCCATTTATTATCACCCCACTTATCTGCCGAGGTCAAAGTTCACGGCCATCACCCTTTTGCTAACGACACGCTGAGCTCAACAGCCGTCCGGTTGGTTAGCGTCGGCGCCCCGTCCCGACCCCCGGTGCCCCCTGCAGGTGTGGGGCAGGTCAAGCAGCCAATTAGGCAACCTCGTGACTATGCGAGGGGAATAGATCTCATTAAAAAACACCGCTCCAAATAATACTGAGCTGCCAAACAGGAGGCGCTCAAATCAAGACTGAAACCTCTTAATCACACTTTTTTTTTTTTTTTTTTACAGGTTTTAAGAAGATAAAGAATCCAAAATGTTCAGATTGAGTTTGGGTAAGCAATTATAAGTTTAAAGGCGCATTGTGTAACTTCCTAGTAGACGTCACCTTATGGTTTCTATGGATATGTCACTGTCATCTGCCTGGGATGTTCCACAGTATGACATTAAACAGCTCTACCTTACATTTATTGAATTATAGATGGTTTTATAGCTCAAAAATATTTAGAAAAACAAGCACTCTGACAGTGAGCAGGGGTCGCCTCTCCACAGATCTGACTTGTAGCTTGGTCTGGTCTCCCTGTTGATAGAAAGGTTTAATACTACACTGCGAAACAATAGCAAAGCAGTAAGATCTCCATAGAGAAAGGCAATTGATGGGCCCTCCACCAGAAAAGTTACACAATGCGCCTTTAATTTTCCAGTGTTTGTCGACTAAAGGCAAAACAACAGAAAAAAAACACACTGAACCCATTAAAATGAACTTCTCGTAATGTGTTTTGCTTATGACATTGTTAAATGGTGAGAAATGCTGCCCTACAAAGGCAAAAGACTCGCCAGAGGGTGAAACCGAGAAAAATGACTTCTAAAGTTTTTGTTTTGATAAAAGTGTAATAAGTAGGGCTCCCAAAATTTGACAACTAGTTGCTATAAGGAAGAAATATTTGCATGTGAAAAATATTGAGCTCAAAATTGACCTTGGAAAAAGTAACTGACAGATTTACTGCCTTTTGCCTTTGCACGACTCCTTATTTTTGCCACGTGATACAAAGGCAGAGGACAGTAACCGCAAAATAAGGGTCAAGGGTCAATTTTGAGCTCAACATTTTTCACAATATGTATGCACATGATAAAGGAGGTCTCAAACACGCCCAAAATGACATTAACTCATTTTTGATCAAACATTATGGGGTTCTGACTTTGTGGCTCAGTACTACTAATAAAAAAATGGTATTGAGTTTGTAGCTTACAAGGAAATACTGGAGGAAGTTTGGTAGTAGCAGAATACAAGTTCAAACATACATTCTTCATCCATCACAAAGACGTAATCAATGTTTGTTAAGACAGAAACGTGTGAGATTTAAACCAAGGATTAGGGCTGCGTGGTCAACAAATACAATCTTGACTTTTTTGCACACCATCTCAAGCTCCAATTCACTTTGTATTGAAAAGCATTGCGTCTCCCTCTGTAACTGCTGCTGCTAGCCTCGGTAAGCTTCATTTGACTGTCGCCGAACACCACGGGTGACATCACACTCCCTTAGTCCACTTCTTTATACAGTCTATGAGTAAAACAAAATTGAAACTTAAAAAGATCACGGGCCATTTTCAAAACAGGTATGACATTCTAGACTGAAACTTAAGCATTTCAGTGCAGTATTCTCCAGAGACTATTTTGATTTTACAGTTTGAGCCCTGTCTGCCCTCTCTCTTTTCCCCCCATAGGCCTTGAACTCCTCAGTGGCAGCTCTGCTCTGTGGTGCATCCTCCCTCAGGCGAAAGCTTTCCTCCCCCCAACCGTCCTCCATGGGAAACTTTGATCCAACCATTCTCCTCAAATTTAGATATGGGTAAAAACCTCTCCATTGGCGCAGACCGAAGCCAGAAATACAAAGTTAGGTGTTATGTGGAGAAAAATCGTTGGGCAAGCTGTCAGAGGCATAAAGGGTCTGTCAAGGTTATATCCCGCAGACCTGAATGGACTGGCTGACCTCAGTTAAAAGTGCACGATGCAACTTTTTGGTTGCTTGTTTCTCATTGCTTGGGCTGAAATATTCCACAGTATGACATTAAACAGCTCTACCTTAGACTTATTCAATTACACGTGGTTTTATAGCTCAAAAAATACTTAGAAAAACAGGGATTCTGACTGTGAGCGGAGTTGTCTTTCCACAAATCTGAACTGTAACTTGGTCTGATTTGGTCTCCGTGATGATAGAAAGGTTTAATGCCATACTGTGAAACATTCCAGACGAAGAAATAACATCTCTACAGAGAAAAGTGTTCGACTGACCTTCCACCACAAAGTTACACCTTTAAGCACCACCTGCTAAAGACTGCAGTTTATAAAAGCATGTCAAGTCTAAAGTTTAAGCGTGTGACAAAACCCATATTGCAATAGCCTGTAAAAATGTGAAATAGTCTAAGAAAAGAAGTTCTTGCACTTGACTGTGGTGACTTAATAGTGAAGATGTAGATCAAATGTTTTTGAGCCATGTCAAACAGTAGTTACCGGCTCTGTATTCTTGGTGACACTAATCATGTGGGGCAGATTGCGTCATGAAGTTTGCTCCTACAACTTCACCTGGGCAACTATTTTCTTTTTTCCATTGTCATTTCATGTCATGAAGTAGTAGTTTTAAAGTTAACAGTTGCCTTTTACGTTTTGTTAGGTAGAAATTGGGCTGAAATGATCCAAATGATTCTACTGAAGGTGTATGGAGTTTAAAAACACTGTGGAGTACTTGCTGTATTACGAAGTGACATCACAAGGTGGAACAAAGTGTTTTCTGTTTAAGAAAAGAAGAAATTTGCAGGGTTTGTGTGTTAAACATGTGAGAATGAAACAAAACTCTGGGTATGTTTTTAACGAGGAAACAATATTATAACAGATCAGAAAAGAGTGCTCTTTAAAATAATAATAAATAATAATAATAATAGTAATTTTAAATTCGAATAAGCAACTCTAAACATATACCATAAGTTTTAGAACAAAGAAAATGTATTATTCAGTCAAAATGAGAAAAAAAGACGGTGTTTCCTCACATGTGTATTTACACCCACACAGCGTGCGGTGAAGCTGCAGATTAGCGATACTGACTCTACTTCCTGCACTTTATCTCCAGTCTTTTATGCTTTTAAAAATCATGTATCTGAAGTATTGCACCGCATTTCACAAATAATAATAACACGGTTTGGACTTTTATCTAAACTAAAAGTGCAGATCCTCAAAGCGACTCTTACTGTAGACAGGAAACAGCAGACGCGATCACACTTACAGCTTTATATCCTGTTTTACGCAGACATATCCCTCAGGAATCTTTGCGATCCGAGATTTTCAGTCTCATAAGATTCTCCTCGTGTCTGTGGTGTGCGCATTTTGTCGCACATTTAAAAATCGTTTAAGACAGAAAAATCCTGTGTAGTGGCCTTTAGGCAAAGCTGTTTATAATCATACTGTGGATTTTTAAAGCAGAGCAATAACGTATCCATAGAAACAAGTGAAAAGTTACATCATGCACCTTTTAAACACCTTGACAAAATGCTCATCATTTGCGTAGCTGTTCACTCCACATTTTGAGTGCTTTGTAATGACCAGTGGATTCTGCTTTAGCGCTCCAAGACAGGAAATCAATGAGCGCGTTGTGTGCACTCTTGTCTATTTACAACCCCGATGCAAAGTGACGCAATAACGTTTTATGTCAATACAATAAAATGGCTTCAGTGACCACTCAAAAGTTCGCAGTGTAATGTAAACCGCTTTATATTACACCACGAGGCTAAGCTGGTTTATTTGAATCAAAACAAATCATAAAAATGTACAAATAGGCTCAGATCGGTTATTTTTGTAAACACATAGTCCAGTCTCCAGATGGCTGCTTTAACAGGGAGACAGCGAATACCGGACCAGAGCAGCGTTAAATGGGACAAGGCCAGTGAAAACTACTCAGGCTCGATGTTATGTGCTTCAGTAAACCCGGCCCGTTCACGCTTCATTTGAACCAGGGGGAAATAAAAATCACTACTTCGCTTTTGGAACTGATACTGCCACAAGGTAACGCAAGAACCCTTCCACAAGCAGGTGGCGCTGTATCTCACCTTATCCCTTATTCAGCACTATTTGCCAGGCAATGTGAGGACTTTCTGTGTGGAGTTTACATAGCGTTAATTTGATTTATATAGAACATTTAAAGGGCCTATATTACACTATTTTCTGGTATATGTAATAATAGTGTTTCCTCATCACAAACATACCCCAAGTTGCGTTTTGTTTCATTCACACATTTAACACACAAACCCTGCACATTTAGTCTGAGTTCTTCTCTCAAACAGAAAACACACTCTGTTCCACCTTGTGATGTCATGTGAAAGGCTCCTCCGTGTTTTAAACTGTATTTATATATATTTAGGTTAGAGATGAGAGCAGATTGAAATGTACATGTTATATTTTCACTATAGTTATTTCTTTCTTCTTTCAAAGATCCTTTCCAAGTCTGAAATGTCACAGTGCTGAAGAAATTCAATAGGCACTTTATTCAGTTTCCTAAATCTAAGAATACAAATTTAATTTCTTTATTTTCAACGTGAAAATGTTGCACCGAATCTGAATATGATTACATTTGCAGAGAGAAAAACTTGAACTAGACACGGGTACTGTACATTTCATGAATAGTTATGCAAGTCGCGTGGACAGGCCTGTGCATTATTAATACAGAATCAAAAAACAGAAATGACACTCAGCTGACGCAATGGAAGAGAATCTGATTGAAAATAAATGCACACGCAAGAGGGGCCCATCAATAAGTCATATATACCACAGTGTGTGTGTAGAAACTTAGGGAGGGGCTGTACCAAAAGTCAGAATTTTCTTAGAGCCTATCATTTCAGTTTGATAAATAAATAAAAATAAGTATATGTATCTCATTACTTACAGCAATTTCAGGTCCTCTTATAGCTCATTTATGTGAATACACTCTTAGGGAACAGATTTTTTTTTTTTTTTTTTACTTTTTTTATTGCTATTTATTTTGACTTTTAAATTTTTTATGTATTATTATTATTATCCATCCATCCATCCATCTTCTCCCGCTTAATCCGGCTGGGTCGCGGGGGCAGTTTGCTGCCCAGTCCTCATAGCACCTGACCCCCCTATGAACCCCTCTGCAGGTGGTGAGCCCACAGGAGGGTGGACATCATGGTCCTTGATGTTAGTTCATAGGGGTGCTGCATGTTTTAGGTTGATGGGGGAAACCAGAGCACCCGGAGGAAACCCTCAGCCACCGTGCCACTTTATTATTATTATTATTATTATTATTTTACACACACACACACATTTTATATATATATATATATATATATATATATATATATATATATATATATATATATATATATATATATATATATATATATATATATATATATATATATATATATATATATATATATATATATATAAGGCTGTATAATTACACAGAAAAGCATATAAATATATTTAAAGAAGAGCCAGGGTTTCCCAGGAGACACTGTGGGTCACGTCGGCCATATTGTCTTGTTTTCTCCACGGAGAGAGCAGGTGGGGACGACAGATGCTTCAAACACATATTTAACCATCACATTTAATGAGACACAATGTAATGTTACATAGTTCTGCTTTAATGACACATCTTTATTTTAACTACGTAACTTTGCCGTTGGAGAATCTGCCAACAGCTTGTGTCAAATTTTCCACATTATGGCATTATAGTGTCTATTCAATTACATTATTGCTAAAAAACACAAAAAAAACCTGAAAAAACTTGTAACATGTATTTTTATTGGAGTGGGATCACCTTTCCACAGATCTGATCTGTAACATGGCCTGCTCGTCTCCATGTATCTGTCTCCTTTAGGTGTTTGATTTCAACAAAAAGGTGAGAGTGATAAACTGGAAAAACGATTGGTTAGACTTGTTTAACACCACAAATCATCTCCCCCGTTGTAGTTGCAGCTAAATCAGTTCATCCTGGTCAGATTGTGTTAAAATAAAGCTCAGATTAAAGTCCAAATCCTCAGACAGAGCCGTGCCTACAGTTAGTCTCGCACCCGCAGGGAATGTTGACGAGATCAGACGTTAAGTATCAATAGGAGAGGATCCGCGTAAAGCTGAATTAAACAGACAAGCACTGAAAACGCTGCATGACAATTTCACCAAAAATAGCAAATTGTCACTGGAATATGATCAGTATTTAATTTGTCTCATCATATCAGCCAGCCTCATGTTTCCTCTCCGCTTCACACAGAGGTCACAGTGATGGTTTTGATCGCGTAAACACAACGTCACTGCGCT
This sequence comes from Odontamblyopus rebecca, assembly GCA_030686955.1. Lineage (NCBI taxonomy): Eukaryota > Metazoa > Chordata > Actinopteri > Gobiiformes > Gobiidae > Odontamblyopus > Odontamblyopus rebecca. The sequence goes on along the minus strand of CM060670.1, from coordinate 11,333,071 downwards.
GCTCCTTGTGTTTCAATGACTCTTCAGACGTCCATCAGAATACATCAGCTTTGAAAATTACACTCATTCCACTTTGGAGCGAAACACAGTAATTAAAATGACATTGTTGTAGCGAAACCGGGAGGACAAAGTCGGTTAAATCAATTCATGTAAGAGTGTATTCGAAAATTAGATATGACGTGCATAAATGAGGCATAATGCTGACGGTGGGGGAGCTAATGCATGCACTTATAGAAATCTCATTACTTAAAGCCACGGCTCTGTGTTGACACTGATCTAGACGGACAAGCAAGAAGATTTCAATGTCGTCCGGATGGCCTCTTGTCACGCTAATCGGCATTCGGACGAAAACAATTCAAACCGGGCCAGCATTTCAATGACTGCCACCAACAAGAAATGTTTAGAGGAAAAAAGCTGATTGGATTCACAGAGAGTTAATGGGAAAGGGTGGGGTCGCGGAAGATGGAGTGGTGTAGCATTATCAACAAGCTTTAGGCTGAATTCTCCATCAGGTAGTGAGATATTTATATATATATTTGTTATTGTCAAAAATAAAAGTGTGTAACGGAGTAAACTTTATTCATATAGGGTTTTTCACAGGCCCATATTTTACACTATGTTCTGTTATAATGTTTACACGTCAAAAACATACCCGGAGTTGTGTTTTGTTTCATTCACACACTTTTAACACACAACATATTTAGACTGAGTTCTTTTCTCAAACTGAAAACACTCAGTTCCACCTTGTGATGTCATGTGGTAACACAGGAAGTGCTCCATTGTGTTTTTAGACTCCATACATCTTCACTAGAATCATTTGGATGATTTCACCCCTGGAATTTCCCATTTCTACTAAAAAAAAAAACAAACAAACAAAAATGGGTGGGTGGGGTGTCCCTGCCTCAAGTGGAGGAGTTCAAGTATCTCGGGGTCTTGTTCATGAGTGAAGGGAGGATGGAGCGTGAGATTCACAGGCAAACCGGTACAGCGTCGGCAGGGATGCGGTCGCTGTATCGGACCGTCGTGGTGAAGAGGGAGCTGAGCCCAAAGGCAAAGCTCTCGATTTACCTCAATCTACGTTCCTCCCCTCACCTATGGTCACGAGCTCTGGGTAATGACCAAAAGGACGAGATCACGGATACAAGAGGTCAAAATGAGTTTCCTCGGCAGAATGACCGGGCGCTCTCTTAGAGACAGGGGGAGGAGCTTAGACACACAGGAGGAGCTCTGAATAGAGCTGCTGTTCCTCCACACCGAGAGGAGCAGCTGAGGTGGCTCAGGCATCTGTTCCCGATGCCTCCTGGACGCCTCCCTCGGGAGGTGTTCCGGGCATGTCCCACCGGTAGGAGGCCCCGGGGAAGAGCCAGGACACGCTGGAGGGACTATGTCTCTTGGCTGGCCTGGGAACGCCTCGGAATCCCCCCAGAGGAGCTGGAAGAAGTGTCTGGGGTGAAGGAAGTCTGGGAGTCCCTGCTTAGACTGCTGCCCCTGCGACCCTGCCCCGGATAAGCGGAAGAAAATGATGGATGGATGAACAAAAGGTAAAAGGTAGCACTTAACTTGAAAACTACAGCTTCATGACATCAGGTGGAACAAAGCATTTTGAGCTTTGGTGATGTCGACAGACTAATAATAAACTATTACTCAAACATGTGTGAATGAAACAAAACACAAGTCCAGGTATGTTCTTGATGAGGTATAATATAAGACCTTTAAATTATTGTAAAAATAAAGTAAACTTTTCTAAACAAATGTGTCTTCAGCAGCTTTTTAGTGGTGAACAGGTAACAAAAGCCTATTGATTCTGCTGTAATGAGCCGTGAAATAAACTGAATGCTGAAATAAAGACATAAATCCAAGAAAATTAAAATAATGCACATTTAAATCTGAACTGCTAAAAACTATACTGCCAATAACCAAGCACTAACTTTTTTCTGGTGGAGGGTAGGTTGCTGCTTAGGTTGAATGTTCCACAGTACAGTGTTTCACTTATCTGTCTCCATGGTGACGAGCAGAAGAGGAGAATAGGCCCTCGTTCAGAAAGTACGTTTCGCATGGTATTTTAGGGCAAAAAAATCACACTGATCACATCGATCAGCTTCAAGCAAAGTGTTCACTATGGAGATCTTATCCACTAGAAAAGTTACACATTGCACCTTTAAAAATATTTTGAATTCACTATATTTTAAGTCCATACATTCAGTTTTTCCAGTGTTTACTGTAAGTATTCATTCTAATTACGAGTAGTCATATCGCAAGCTTATATGCAAACGAGTGAAGATCTTGTAGCTTGTGTAAAACTTTCCAAATGAAGTACCACACTGTAGTAGCTTCCAGTGCAGGTGACACTGCCAGGCCAAGTTACAGGTCAGATCTGTGGAGAAGTGATCCCCGTTCACACACAGTATATTTTGCAAGGTCATTTAGAGCTTTAAATAAACAACCATAATAGAAAAGAAGAAGAAAAAAATCTGATCAATTTGTGTCATTTCAAGCAAACTTTTCTCCATGGAGATCTATATCCCATGTGTAAGTATGCATTCTAATTACGAGTATTCACATTACACGGGCTTATATGCTAATGAGGCACCTTCTCATAGCTTGAGCAAAACTTTCCAAATGAAGTAGCACACTGCAGGAGCTTCCATTTCCCCTTCTCTGCAAATACCATTTTCCTGAATAAAATCACCTGTGACAAGCATGATCAGTCAAAGTGTCCAGAAGTAGCTTAAGCTTGCACAAAATCTCATTTTATTCACTGTGCCCCCACTGTACGTGACACAAACTGAGGGAGCTGTCAGAAGAAATGTGCAGAGAATAAAACAAGCGCAGGGATTAGGAGGAGATCTTTAGTTAAGACCTGGAATTGATCATCTCTGCTAAACAAAAGGTAAAAGGTATCGCGGCTAAAAGCTCACAAGAGTAGATTTAGCTTCATGTAGGAGCTTTGAGTTAGTTCCATGTGCTTGTATAATCAGATTCTCCACCACACCACAACATCCAGAAACACTGTGGCGTTTCTGTGCTGCAAAAGTAGGACTTGAGAATTGTAGCGTCGGACTGAACTGTGCGCGAGTTCATTTGCATTCTGAGTTTCTGACAATCGCTCAAAATCTGCACCCGAGTAAAAAAAAACGGCACAAACCTCCCAAAAGTTAAACTCCTGTCATTTGGACTATTTCTGCTCCTACAACGTTAAAGGTGCATTGTGTAATTTTACTGGTGGAGGGTCCGTTAAATGTTTTTTTCTCCATGGAGATGTTATTGCTTTGTCTGGAATGTTTCACAGTATGGCATTAAACCTTTCTATCTTCAAGGAAACCAAATCAGACCAGGTTACAGGTCAGATCTGTGGAGAGGCGACCCCGCTCACAGTCAGAATGTTTGTTTTTGTAGGTATTTTTGAGCTATAAAACCACCTGTAATTGAGTAAATGTAAAGTAGAACTGTTTAAAGTCATACTGTGGAACATTCCAGACAAAGCAGGGTCCATCCATATGAAATAAGCCATTTTCAAGGAATCTCCCCTATGACCCATCTCAGATTTGGCTGAAAAAAATCAAAAATTGTCTAAACTTAAAGTTTAAATTACCATTAATAGCCTTAAACACCAATTGCCTGTTATGAGGGAAGACACTGGGAGATTATTTGTGGCTACATTGCTTGGAAAAGTGTCACAGGCAAAATCAGGAATGACTGAAGAGATTGAGCTAAAATTTTAGATTCTTTCATTTGGTAATTTTCTACATTTTTTAAATGTTTTTCAGCCAAATCTGAGATGGCTCATAGGGGAGGGTGACTGATTTCATATGGACGGACCACAGACCGTATATATGAGTGGACATAGCTAAAGTGCTAGTGGCCACGTGCCAAACAGGAAGTGCTCCAGGAGGCTCTTCCGGCTCCTTCTCTCCCTTTTTCCCATTGACTTACATTAGGATCTTTTCGCCCCTCTCTCCATAACTGCTGCACTGAGCCTTGTCATGTTAGTCTTAAACTGTTTGTATGAACCCGCGACACATGATCCTAAATTTTTTATTTTGCTGTTTTGCTCATGAATCAAGATATGAACATAAATAACATATCAATCAGACGCCTTCATTCCCTGAGGTTGCTGCCGCCGAGTGTTAGCAACAGGTTTGATTGACAGCTATTTTCACTGCTAAGTAAGTTTCCTTCCCACTTTCCTGCCCCGATTTACTATATTTTAAATAAAATGACAAAATATCTCAGCTATTTTACAATAGCTAACGTTACTAGAATCTTAACTAGCATAACTTAACAAGCATAAAGTAAAGTGAATTTTGTTAAATTGCCAACTCTATTGTTGTTCGTACAGAACAGAACATATAACATAAATCAATGACCTAAACTTACTATTTCAAGTTTGATGGTAAATCTAAGTGTTTCCTTATCATTCTCAAGAATCACCGAGATACAGCAGCCCGTGCAGAATGGTGCAGAGTATCACATCGCCGCTCTGCCATAAGGGCGGCACATTTAATGACCTCACTCATGATTGGCTTTTGTGGTTGCTATGATACTCGTGGTCAGATTTCCAAATATGGAACCTGGCTCCAAATTTGCTCCTGTAACCGTGGCATCAGAAGCCTCATTTGAGCGGCGCTGATGCTGTGGTGACGTCACACTCACTTAGTCCACTCATATATACGGACTATGGGACGGACCCAGCAATGACATATCCAAAGAAATAAGCAGGTTTCGGAACCCCCAACCAAAAAGTTCCATAGTGCAAATTTAAGTTAGCTTTCTTTGCACTTAAAAAATACATATATACATTTTTCCTCACATAAATGTGAGGAAAAATGTAACATGAAATGTTTTAATTTAAAAATATGATATTTTATGTTTAAAACAGGAAAAAATTAAAATTTTGGGACATTTGAATCTTAAAAATAGATGGAGCCAGGTTTAAAGGTGCACTGTGCAACTTTTCCACTGCCTACTTGTCTACATGGAAATGTTATTGCTTTGCCTGGAATGTTCCATGGTACGACATTAAACATATCATACTCAAAAATACAATAATTGTTTTTGTGAACAGGGTGAGTCTCCACAGACCTGAACCGTAATGTAGAGTAGTGCTGTAACCTGCTTGTCTCCCTTCCATAGATTTAATCTTTACTGTGGAACATTCTAGAAAAAGCAATAACATCTCCATGGAGACAAGCAGTTGGTGAAGCCTTCAGCAGAAATGTTAAGAAGTGCACTGTTAAATTTGTATCTTCATTTTGTTTTCATATTAGATGCTAAAAACATACGGAGAAGATCTTAGTTAGAATAAGAATAAACTAAATCTGACTGAAAAATGGTAAGAAGGAGAGTAAGTTTGGATCTCTGCAAACAGTTGAAAAATGACATAGTTCTTCTTTTTTCTCTTCTTCTTCCTCTTCCTCCTCCTCCTTCTGCCCCCTCCTCTTCCTCCTTCTTCTTCCTCCTCCTCCTCTTCTTCCTCCTCTTCATCTTTCTCCTCCTCTTCTTCCTCCTCTTCTTCTTTCTCCTCCTCTTCTTCCTCCTCCTCCTCTTCTTCTTCTTCCTCCTCTTCATCTTCTTCTTCTTCCTCCTTCTCCTCTTCTTCCTCCTCTTCGTTTTCTAATTTCTTCACTTGTGGCTGTCTTTCCTTGTCAAAACGTATTTTTTCCTGTTGCCGGGCCGGCTTCTCCTGAAGTTACGGCGTTACCACAGCAACAGCACAATGCATTCTGGGGCTGTCTGGACCGTTTAAAATGACGACTTACTTTTCACAGTGTGGTCGGCCGGACGCTACAGCTAATCACTTCCATCCCGGAGAAGAAACTCGTCTCACGCACCCACGGAGGCAGCGCAGGTTCCACAGGATTCACACCTTTGATAAATTATTTGCGAAGGCTCCTCTGTTTCCAGCACGAGGCGGAGCTCCGGGTGTGTGTTTACGTCCCGACCAATGCAGACGCAAAGAAATAAGAGAACGAAAGACAAGAAAGAAAGACAAGAAATACGCAGATGTGTCACTAAAATGGATGGAAAATAATCACTTCATTTACACAGGAGCAGCAGAACCAACAGCTCTGGCACCGACTGCAGGTTTCTCCACTGTTTCTACACTGAAAGTTTTAGGTTTACTGAATGAGTCCTCGGTGAGAGGATGAGAGGGAGAAAGGGCAATGAGAGGATGAGGAAAGGGAAAGGGACGATGAGAGGATGAAAGAAGGGGATGATGAGAGGATGAGGAAAGGGACGATGAGAGGATGAAAGAAGGGGATGGTGAGAGGATGAGAGGGAGAAGAGGCAATGAGAGCATGAGGAGAGAGAAAGGGACAATGACAGGATGAAAGAAGGGGATGATGAGAGGATGAGGAGGGAGAAGGGGCAATGAGAGGATGAGGAGAGGGAAAGGGACGATGAAAGGATGAGGATAGTGAAGAGGATGAGGAGAGGGAAGAGGATGAGGAGAGTGAAGAGGACGATGAAAGGATGAGGAGATGGAAGGAGGCAATGAGCAGATGAAGAGAGGGAAAGGGATGAGGAGAGTGAAGGGGACGATGAGAAGATGAGGGAAGGGGCAATGAGAGAATGAGAGGATGAGGATAGTGAAGAGGATGAGGAGAGTGAAGGGGCCAATGACAGGATGAAAGAAGGGGATGATGAGAGGATGAGGAGAGGGAAAGGGACAATGAGAGGATGAGGTGAGTGAAGGGGAAGATGAGAGGATGAGGGCAGTGAAGGGGACAATGAGGAATGAAGGGAATGATGACAGGATGGAGAGACTGAAGGGGACAATGAAAGGATGAGGGCAGTGAAGGGGACAATGAGGAATGAAGGGAATGATGACAGGATGGAGAGACTGAAGGGGACAATGAAAGGATGAGGAGACTGAAGGGGATGATGAGAGGATGAGGAGAGTGATGGAGACGATAAGAGGATGAGATGATGGGAGGATGAGGATAGTGAAGAGGATGAGGGCAGTGAAGGGGACAATGAAAAATGAAGGGAACAATGACAGGATGAGGAGATTGAAGGATGATGAGAGGATGAGGATAGTGAAGAGGATGAGGAGAGTGAAGGGGATGATGAGAGGATGAGGAGAGTGAAGGGGATGAGGGGAGGGAAGGAGATGAGAGGTTGTGGATAGTGAAGAGGATGAGGAGAGTGAAGGGGATGATGAGAGGATGAGGAGAGTGAAGGGGATGATGAGAGGATGATGAAAGTGAAGAGGAAGAGGAGAGTGAAGGGGAAGATGAGAGGATGAGGATAGTGAAGAGGATGAGGAGATTGAAGGATGATGAGAGGATGAGGATAGTGAAGAGGATGAGGAGAGTGAAGGGGATGATGAGAGGATGAGGAGAGTGAAGGGGATGATGAGAGGATGAAGATAGTGAAGAGGATGAGGAGAGTGAAGGGGATGATGAGAGGATGAGGAGAGTGAAGGGGATGATGAGAGGATGAGGATAGTGAAGAGGATGAGGAGAGTGAAGGGGATGATGAGAGGATGAGGAGAGTGAAGGGGATGATGAGAGGATGAGGATAGTGAAGAGGATGAGGAGAGTGAAGGGGATGAGAGGATGAGGATAGTGAAGAGGATGAGGAGAGTGAAGGGGTGATGAGAGGATGAAAATGAAGGGGACAATGAGAGGATGAGAGAAGGGGATGATGAGAGGATGAGAGAAGGGGACGATGAGAGGATGAGAGAAGCGGACGATGAGAGGATGAGAGAAGGGGACAATGAGAGGATGAGAGAAGGGGACAATGAGAGGATGAGGAGAGTGAAGGGGATGAGGATAGTGAAGAGGATGAGGAGAGTGAAGGGGTGATGAGAGGATGAAAATGAAGGGGACAATGAGAGGATGAAAATGAAGGGGACAATGAGAGGATGAGAGAAGGGGATGATGAGAGGATGAGAGAAGGGGACGATGAGAGGATGAGAGAAGCGGACGATGAGAGGATGAGAGAAGGGGACGATGCAACTGTAATGTCATGTTTGAGAGGCTTTTTAACAGCACAAAGCATCTCACCTGTTGTAGCTCAATCAGTCAAACTTTATTTAAAAAGCACTTTTCATACAGGAAATGCAACACAAAGTGCTAGTTCCAACTAAGTCAACTCTTTCTGGTCAGATTGTGTTAAGATACAGTACGGATTAAAGGCTAATAGCGCCTCAGACAGAGCAGTGCCTATAGTTAGCATCACATCCCCAGGTAATATGGACGACACCCGCTGCACAGTATCAATATCCACTGGAACAGCTGCTGCGTGATACGATCAAGCTCCATAGGCAGTATTAGAGCGTTTGGATGTAACCGATGAGAGATAGAAGAGGATTAATGAACTAAAGCCGGTGTGGTTGTCAAAAAGGAGAGAGACACAGCTCAGGGGGAAGTTGGTATTCTGTGTCCGTCGCTCTGTCAGATGAATGCAGTTTGTGTTGTAATGACTTTGGCCTTTTCTCAATCTTCCACCTGAAAACAGCTCGTGCATATAATGAAAGTGATGGAAGATGGCGGTTTGCTTTTGTTCTGGGTGTTTTCCATGACTCAGAACGGAAAAGTCATTTCAGGACAAGGTTTTAGTCAAATAATCTATCAACACACTGGGATTAACTTTTTTTTTTTTTGGTATTAAATAAATACTTTGAGGACAAAAAAAGGGTAGATTGGGTTCACTCAAGTTTGCATCATAACTGACATCCAATCCATAGTGTTTTTATTGTTGTGTATCTAGTGCAAAGGTGTTCAAATGTTATTCATTTATTTATTATTATCATCATTTTGTCTATATTGACCATAAATAATGCCCCGTCTTTTCATATCAAATTTCTTAGTATTTTTGTTCCCAACCTCTCCACAGCCACTTTTGCTTTGAGAACAGTTTAGTCCTGATATAGACTTGGTTTGGTTCTGTTCTAGACCAGGTTGAGATCTGAGTTTAGTCCCAAGGTGTGTTTTTTGATGTGGTGAGTGCAAGTGGGAACACAGACGGAGGCAACAGCGCTTCTGAGCTATTTTGAATTCTAACCCACTATGAAGAGACTTTCCAAAATAATTTTAATGATGCAATCAATCTATGTGAAGTGAAATAGGGCGAGTTTTGTCTCCCAAGTTACCAGGTAATTTGCAAAAGAATATGTTTCCTAAAATCATACTTTTGCTCCCTGGAATGGCAGTGGAGGAGATTGTGGAACAAAGCTGGACACGTACTAAGCAGGAGAAAAGAGGGGTAAGAAAGTGCATTTATATGAATGGTTGAGGGTTGGTGTCATATACATATTTATTTCCTCTTCCACATTTTATTCTGACACTTTTTCACTTTTTCCCAATCAAGTTGCATTAAGTAGTTTGCCATCTGGTGCGTGAGTGGCTCGCACCCATACTGAGAAATACTTCAACTTAGACAAACTTTATTGATCCACAAGGGAAATTATTTGGACACAGTCGCTGACACATCACAATATGGTATAATAACAAATAGAAAAAAATATAAAGGGTAATTGTAAATCCTAAATAAGTAGCAAAAATATGCAGAAACTGGTAACACATAATTATATAAATGCATATGTACAAGTAAAAATAAAATACAATAGAAATATATAATAAAAAAAATATCTCAGCAATATACAAGAGGCCGCAAGGAGAAACATTGCAAAGATGATATGATGATTGACAGGACATAGGGTTATCTGTTACATAAGGGTGTGTTATCGTACAGTTGTAGGGAGTATTATCTGTTACATAAGGGTGAGTTGTCGTACAGTTGTAGGGAGTATTATCTGTCACATAAGGGTGAGTTGTCATACAGTTGTAGGGAGTATTATCTGTCACATAAGGGTGAGTTGTTGTACATTGTAGGGAGTATTATCTGTTTCATAAGGGTGAGTTGTTGTACAGTTGTAGGGAGTATTATCTGTTTCATAAGGGTGAGTTGTTGTACAGTTGTAGGGAGTATTATCTGTTAAATAAGGGCGAGTTTTTGTACAGTTGTAGGGAGTATTATCTGTTACATAAGGGTGAGTTGTTGTACAGTTGTAGGGAGTATTATCTGTTACATAAGGGTGAGTTGTTGTACAGTTGTAGGGAGTATTATCTGTTAAATAGGTGTGAGTTTTTGTACAGTTGTAGGGAGTATTATCTGTTAAATAAAAGTGAGTTTTTGTACAGTTGTAGGGAGTATTATCTGTTACATAAGGGTGAGTTGTTGTACAGTTGTAGGGAGTATTATCTGTTTCATAAGGGTGAGTTTTTGTACAGTTGTAGGGAGTATTATCTGTTTCATAAGGGTGAGTTGTTATACAGTTGCATGGAGTATGGTATGAACGTAGTCCTGTTTCTCTCATTGTTTGAGCGTAGCTGTTGGAGCCTGTAGGAGAATGAGCTCCTCTGTCCCTCTGTAGTCTGGTGCAGTGGGTGAGCAGGAGTGTCCATGATGGAGAGCAGTTTGTCCAGTGTCCTCCTGTCCCTCACTGTGACACACGTCTCCAGCTCACAGACGAGTGTAAGAACACTGTGGGTTCCTTTTAGGCACTCCAGCTTCTCCCATCCGTCTAAATCATGTACAGGTACAATTCTCCAGCTAAGGAAGTCCTGACCAAACCTGGCTCATGATCTGGAGATGGGTCCCAGTGGCTTTGAAAGTGTGGTCCAAGGACTGGTGGAGGGCCTCATAAGCTTTGCAGGGTCCAAACAATAAGCAAGAAAGGTAAATAGAGTTTTAAATCAACTTTCCATCCATCCATCTGTTCATTTTCTTCAGGTTATCCGGGACCGGGTCAGGGGGGCAGCAGTCTAAACAGTGACTCCCAGACTTCCTCCACCACAGACACTGCCTCCAGCGCTCCTCTCGATGTGAAAGAGCAGCGACTCTACTCCGAGCTCCTTCCGTGTGACCGAGCTCCTCACCCTATCTCTAAGGGAGCGGCCTCTTGTATCCGCAATCTCGTCCTTTCGGTCACTACCCAAAGCTCATGACCATAGGTGAGGGTAGGAATATAGATTGACCGGTAAATCGAGAGCTTTGCTTTTGGGCTCAGCTCTTCACCACAACGGTCTGATACAGCGACCGCATCACTGCCGACGCTGCGCCCGGTTCACCTGTCAATCTCATGCTCCATCCTCGTCTAACTCGTGGACAAGACCCTGACATACTTGAACTCCTCCACTTGAGGCAGTAAATCAAATTTACATAAGATGTTTTGTATTAGATATAGATATAATGTATTGTTTTAACACATAAATCTAAGGAGATAAATGTAGTGTAAAGTATTATTCGACAGGCCCTGTGTGATCTCCGCCGCACAGCAAACTTTGGGAATGGCTGCCTCAGGGGTATCTCAGAGCTTCAGTATTTTTCCAGTGAATCTTACAAATGAACCGCTCTCTCCTTCACTTTGCCTGTTGCCTGTTTAGCATTACCCAGGCATGTGCTGCACCTCCACGCACAGACCTGCCAGATGGCCCCTCATTGTATATGTACAGTGGTAGAGCTTAAAGTGTGATTGCTGTTTGTCCACTCAAAGTGCTGGATTAAAGTATAAGATCAACCAGGGGCCCATTTTGGCAAAACACTTTTTTTTTTATTTTATGATTTTACTGCTTGTCCTTTCAAATCAGCACCTGCTAGTTCATCCTCTGCCAGCCCAGCCATAGTGTCCATGGACCATTAAACACACAGTGGTGGATACTGCCACTATAGTGAAGATAACAGGAGAAAGCTTGTTGCTCTTAAAATATTAAACGTGCTGTACTTGATTTTTGCCGTCTAAAAAAAAAAAAAACAACAGGACTAGTTCAAGTGTCCAAACTTATTCCTCACTTTCCTGACATGCTCATGGCATTCTGAGTATTCAATGCACTGAGTTTTAAAGTACTTCTCACAACTTTCAGAGGTCAGAACAAGCTAACAAAAACTAGTATGCTAACAGCGCATCAGCATTTCTTCCTGAATCGTGGACAATACAAATGCTTTACAAAGAGATACAGACAGGACACTGATCTCATTTTGTACTGGGGAAAGTCAAAATTAATTGAACTGCATGAAAATAATTGGGTAAATCCTCTTTTATGTGAAATTGTAATGTGATGGAATACATGAGTTGAATGTGAAAGGAGTAAAATATCTTCTAAAAAATCTTTTACTATAGCAACACCAACATTAACTACTAGTACTACAACTGCTGCATTACTACTACTACTACTACTACTGCCACTACTTCAGCACTAGTACTACTACTGCTAGGACTCCTACTACTATTGCTTCAGCACTACTAATACTGCAACTAATCTAATACTACTACTTCTGCCACTGCTTCTGCACTACTACTACTACTACTGTTGCTGCTGCACTACTACTACTACTACTACTACTGCTACTATTGCTACTACTACTACTACTGTTGCTGCTGCACTACTACTATTACTACTACTCTCTTGTACATGCCGTACTGACATGAAGTGTAACACTAATATTCCATACGTCACAATGTGAGATTTTAGTATTCAAATAATGTTTGCTATAAGAAAATACATAAGAAAATATTATTAGTGCTACAAATAACAAATAAGTGTAGCATTGCTCTTTCTATTTACTTACATATGTGTAATTTTAAGTGTTAAGACGAGACATCGCACATTTGTTTTTGTTGAAATAAGGCACAATGAATCCTCAAAGTGTATATTTTGTCATGTTCCTCTCCCAAAGCTCTGGTGCCTTCATCTTATCAGTCAAGTGTCAGTGCAGTTTTCCTGTCTCTGCTCCTTTCACAGGCTTCAAAAGAGTGACATTCTCTACAAAGGCTTTACAATGGCAGCCTTTGATGAGAAGACACAAGCAATCCAAGCACAAACAACAACATGGCTCTTTGTTACCCAAAAGAGAACAGCTTTACATCCACGCGCCGTATTGAGAAAAACGCTCCTCTTCAAATACACTTTTCTGTTGTTGATGTTGTCGGACTTATGTGTTATTATCAGCAGAGGCACAGATGTGGTGGCATAGATTAGCCCGACGCTGTTGCCAAACCAGAAGCACAGACGAGGAGGAGAGCTCAAATGAAGCGCGAGGAGCGGTTAAAAATCACTTTTGATCCAAGAATGTTACAGATTCAAAACATTATGTTGTCATGACGCCCAGTGCCCAGCGAGAGGTAATGGCAAAGAACATAAAATAGACTGAAAAGGAATTGGGAGAAGTCTGCAGATGGCGACGGAAAAGCGCCATAATATCTTAAAAGTGCACTGTGTAACTTTTCTGATGTAGGAGTCCGAAAATGACTTGTCTCCATGATGATCTTTGCCAGGAATGTTCCACAGTATGTCATTAAACTATCAATTTATTTTGCATTTATTCACTAACAGATGTTTTGGTTTATCACATTGATTAAAAAAAGTGTTTTTACTATGGGAAGTACTTACTTCTCTCCACAGATCTGCCCCGCCACCCATATATACTGTTTAATGCCATACTGTGGAACATTCCAGGCAAAACACATTCATTCTCCATGAGACAGGCAGGTGGCAGGCCCTCCACTAGAAAAGCTACATAATGAAACTTTAAAGAAGAATTATTATGCATTTTTAAGGGGGAAATTACTGATTACAGAATAAATAAACCACAGCTCAGGTTTGCATGTTGATGTATGGATTTAAAAGCAGCACATGAGACCTCCAGACTTTTACCTGTGATGCCACAACACTGGGAAATTTAAATTGTCATGTTTTTATGGGACTTAGAAGAAGCAGTTTTACTAAACAAAGATTCCTCAAACAAGCATAAATAAAGAATAATACAACTTCAGGTTTTTGATGAGGGAACGACGTTGGTTATGGATAAAAACTTTCAAAACAAGTCATTTTTGCATCTTGTGTTCTTTCATTTGCAGATCCCAACATTTAACATATTTTAAGAATTATGTGTGTCCACAATTTAGGAGAAATATTTTAATGCAAATTAGATATTTTGTATTATCTTTAAATGCCACAATCCACTTTAAAGTCAAACCTTTTGTGCAGGTGTTGTGTGGATGTCGCCATTGTTGGGAAACACTAAAGCGTCTGTGTGGGAGTTTCAAATGTCAAACGTAAATGGCAAATCAATTTTGGGTCAGACAAAACAGTTTGAGCTCAAATGGATAAAGGCACATCCTTTTCAAACTGATTTCTAATTACCACACAAACTGCTCACACAGAAGACTTTTAGGGAAAGTGGTACAGCTGCACTTATGTTTTTGAGGGTTGATAATGTATTTATTATTTTATATATTTATATACGGTTTTATTCTAATTTGACTGCAAAATCAAATCAATCCTCTGTGTGTGTGTCAGTTCAGTGGCACAGATGGTAAAGAACTAGTACTTAAGGCCGCCCCACATTAGATCACTTTAACGTCATACTTTGGAATATTCCAGGCAAAACCATAGCATCCCCAAGGAGATAGAAGGTGTGGGCGTAAAGTTACACAATGCAACATTAAATACAAGTTTTTCTCATTATTGGGCGACTGTTACGGCCATCGTGCCATAGTTTTCTTTTTCCTTCCTTGTTTTTCCTTTTAAGGCGTGTCAGCTGATTCATCGCACCTGGAGGGGAGTGCATCAGCTGACATAAAAGGCGAGAGCCACCGTCATTCTGGGGCCAACGGGTCATCGTGCTGCAGCTACCTTTCGTTTTCCTTTGTTTTTGCATTCCTGCAGTATTTTCAGTACTTTATTTAAAATAAAATATCAGTTTTGACTTTTTTTTCCAAGACACCTCCATTCTCCTGTTTTTTCTACATACCCGGTAAAACCACTTAACCATCATTTACTTGTTACTGTGCCAGCACCCCTAGCCATCCCTGGCTCGTAACAGTGACAATACTTCAATGTGTGATTACTTTAAATTCTCCATATTACGTTATTTATGTCTATGTAATAATGATGTTTCCAAACTCCATACACTCAGAGTCCTGCACCGGGTCGGGGTACCGCGAGTGCCCGCAAATAGTTTCTGAAACGGGTGGGTTTTAACGTTCTTGAATTTTACGGGTGAGTATGCGGGCGGCTAATGGTTACACACGGGCGGGTCAGGTGAATCAGTACACGTGATGTTCTCTCAATCCTCCGCTGGATTTGTGAAGAACGCAGAACGCAGCTGAAACCTGGGACTGAGGACGATACTGTTCCTGCACAGTGACCTTGGTTAGATAAAATTAAGGCTTTTATTTTGTGTTAAACTGACATCAGGTGGAGCAAAGCTTAGCTTATTGACGACCTGCTATTGCTGTTTGTTCATTGTTGTTCATTGAAAGACATCGAAGAAAATAAAGTACATCAGTTCGAATGCTTCTAATTTGTGTGTGATTTATCACAGGTCCGAGCAGGTAACGGGTGGAATGTTAACGGGTCCAGGCGGGTGCGGATTTAACTTTGATATAATCACGGGTTTACGGGCGGGTGCGAGCCTCCAAAAATGGACCCGTGCAGAACTGATACACCTTCACTAGAATCATTTGGACAGTTTCAGCCCTGGAATTGACTGCATTTTGAACTTTGGAGATGTAGACAGACAAATAATAAAAGATTACCCAAACATGTGAATGAAACAAAACACAACTCCAGGTATATTTTAGAGGTTAGAACAGTATAACATGGTTCAAAGCTCACAAGAACACATGTCATCTAACAGTTTGCTGTGCTCTGCTCTTGGACATGAGTCAAAAAAAAAAGGACAAAAAAAGTTTGCCTTAGTTCAACCTTAAATGGTTATGAGTCATGGTCCACAGACTAAAATCTGAGCTAAAATCTAATCCCTTTATCACAGAGAAAAAAAGGTCATCCTGTATTTTTAACTCTCTGAGCCAAAATGGTGGACATGAGAGGCTGGCTTCGCTCACAGGACCATCTGGCAGCATAAGAAACATATTGTGAACATTACTGTGCAGAGCCATTCTCACGGGACCAGGAAGTGACAGAAGACAATCTATTAGCCGACGCTGTGTTTCCCAGGCAACGCAGACTGTATGCAGAAACACACAAGAACGTACAGGTGGAACATTAACAACCAGAAACCTTTACAAACACACACACCTCTTTAAATGTGTTGCTGATATGGGTGTAACAATATCCAAGTCTCACGATACGATATTGTCACGGTATGAACCTCACTGTACACTATTTATTGCGATATCGTGGGAAAGCTCACGATATTACGATATTCTACATAATAACAAGACTGACATTATAAAACACTGACCAGTCATTTGGTACATTTATTGTCATTAGGGATGTAACAATATCCAAATTTCTCTGTACGATATTTTCACCATATACATCTCACTGAACGATATTTATTGCAATATTTTGTGGAGGCTCAAAAAACTGTGAATCTGCTGCTTTTTCTTCTAAAAATGGCTTCACAAGACTTAATCCAAAGAATGAAGATTTAAAAGTGCTTAGAACAGTTATTTCTTTATGTAATCTGCATGGAAACAGAGCGAAGTATCATGGTCTATGTAGTTCCCTCTGTTTTTTAGCTATTTCTGCATCATAACTATTAATTTAAGCAAAGACACTTGTGATTCGATATACTGTGATGGTCCACGATATTATTGTGCGACCTTTGACGATTCGATATCACCATATTTTGGTTACTGTTACATCCCTAGTTGCTGGCAAAGGGAATGTGATACTAGTATTTATAATGTGTTTTTTTTTTTCTCACTAAACAACAAGTGGAAAGTAAAATAGACTTGAACAATTTTAGATTTTTGTGTTTTTTTGTTGAGGTACACTAGAGTGGTTGAAAAGCATCATATCACTCAATGGTTTCAGCTTCCTGTTATATTCAACACTTTTCCCATTCAAAAGCAAGAATATTTCATTTTAAGTCGTTAATCGTCATGGCAACGGTCCAAATTTCTCATCATTCTGAAACCCTTGAACAGACAGAACCTTCCGTTGATGCAAATCTTTATCTTGTCCTGAAAGCTTGATCGCTGTAGTATCGTCTTACGCGGCTGCTTCTAGTGAATATCACAAAATTGACGTTGTATTACATTATATATGGCATTACTGATCTACATGGAGACAAGCAGGTAACAATACCAAGTTACATGTCAGATCTGTGGAGAGGAAATCCTGCTCACAGTAAAAATGCATGGTTTGGTAAGTTGTTTTTGGCAATAGAAACCCCTGTAACTGCAATAAATGCAATATAGAAAGGTTTAAAGGCTCTATAAAATACAAAATTGACTCTTGTGAGCTTTAAGCCATGTTATAATGTCTGAGTGACCCTATTATTAGTCTGTTTATGTCTCCAAAGCTCAAAATGCTCTGTTCCACCTTGTGATGTCATGAAGCAGTAGTTTTCAAGTTAACAGCTACTTTTTACCTTTAGTTCAGTAGAGACGGGCAGTTCCAGGGCTGAAATTATCCGAATGATTGCAGTGAAGGTGTATAGAGTGTAAAAACACAGTGGAGCACAGTGTATTACCATATGACATCACAAGGTGGAACAGACAGTTTTCAGTTTGAGAGAAGAACTCAAGCCTAAATAGCCTAAATTGTGTGTTAAACGTGAGTGAATGAAACAAAACGCAACAAACAAAACTTCAGGTACAGTGTGTTTTTAGTAAGGAAACAACGTTGTAACATAGAAGAGAAAATGTGGGTCCCTTAATGCCCTACTGTGGAATATTCCAGGCAAAACCACTCCCCGCCCTCCCTCACACACACTAATGAAAAAAGGAATAACAATTGTAAAACATTAGCGGAGACCATTTCTGTTACACGGTCCAACACTCTCATCTGCTTAAATTTGAATAAAATAAAGTCCTTAATGATATCCAATTTATTTAATACATTTGTCTGGTTAGCTGAATTGCCGTTCTTATCTCCAGCTCAACGCTTATTTGACTAACTACACTTAATGCGTCCAGTCTGGTGATACTGATAAACCCTGTTCATTAGACAGTGCAGTAAAAGCCAGTGTAGTTTTATGGCTTAATATAGAGACTGTACATAATAGATTGAATGGTTGGAGAGTTTTATCAGAAACAGCAGTCAGCGCGGAAGAAGCATTTCCTTGGCTGTAATGTCCCATATGCTCATCAGGGAAGCAGTGTAATTACCCATGTTTAAATCAAAGTGACAAGGACATCCCATCAATTATTCGCCTCTGTGTTGTTTGTTGCTGCTCGCGCCGAAGATTATTGAAAAAACTTCACATTTCACAAGAGAGAAAAGAAAATCTGCCAAAAACTGTGCACTTTGCTTCACCGTGTCAGGTTTTTAGTTGGGCTCGACTGATATATCGGTCCGCTGATATTATCGGTCGATATGGACACTTGGAGACATATCGGCTATCGGCCTAAATCTTTTCAATATGGGCCAATATTCCATGTGGACATGTTTTACTTCGTTATAAAACTTACACTCTATATTATGCCCATTTAATCCAATTTACAGACAGATAAATGACCTAAAATGTGGTGCCGCGTCAGTATTTATCTGCGGAGTCATTTGTTTGTTGTGACGGCGTACTGATCCTGAACGCACCTCCAGTTAGTTAGAGCTACATCACTCATGTGCTCTTATTTACATAGATCCACGTACACAACACTGATATTATATTCTTTTTTATGGACGATCAGTTTGATTCTGGATTAACAGGACATTTATTAGTGCAGACTTGTGATCTGAGAGGAGCCTGTGTGAGCGGTAAGTGTTGTTAATGTGTTGATTTTGAAGCTTGTTTTGGTTCTTTCTCATTGGTTAGCGATTAGCTGCTGTAGCTCCCACACATAAACAGGTTTTCTTTTCTATTAGTGACTGTAAAGTGACTGTAGTGGCCGTATATATGTTACTGGACATGTACTGATATGTAAATGAGCTGTGAACAGAGGTGTGAATTATCGGCATTTAGCATATCATTAATTACCATTGTGCGCACACATTTACCGCAAAAAGCTCATAGCAGTTCTTTACTTACAGTACTTTCCTTACTGGCTAGAATGTCATGCAAAAATGCCTTTAGGCCGACCTACTGTCTTTAAATATGACGTAAAGAAGCAGAATAAAAATAAATGCAGCCTAAATAAACCCAATTTAAAATCCAAATGAGCTAAACCTAAGTTTTATAATTAACTGAAGATTTACAGTGAATTTTTACATCACTAAATATATCGGCAGTTATATTAGCAGCTTGTAGCACAGGCAACATAAATGGTGGATATATTTTCTTTATTTCTGAAGTGCTTTGTGGCCGCTATGTTTTGTTATTGTTTATCTGATCAGCTGAGGCGCCTAATAGTATATATGGGTGCACGTGTGCCGCTGGTTCGGGATCTCGTAACTTAAAACGGAACAATCAAAACGAACCGATATGGGCCGAGTAAAAAAGTGCTGAGGAACAGACCGACAGGACTCAGCGTTGCCCGGTTACACCAGTCCGTATACTTTGCCTTAACGCGTTTGTCCAGTTGGACGAGAACACGCTCCACCACTGCAGCCCTGTGGAAATTGCTCATTTGGGGATTTAAGTGACTTTTTTGTGCCATCCGAGGACAGAATTTGGACTATTTTAAACAAGGGCAATGGATTAGCCCTATGGATATGACTATGGTTGGGTGTGCGCATGTCGACAATAGACTCTAAAGGGGGCTATGATTAATTTTGTCATTTAAGTTGAAGTGAGTGGCTTAATATAATTTACAGTTAAAACTAACCTTTATCAGATAATATAATTTTTTTTTTTTGCGTTCAGTGTGGGTGTTACAAGCCCCAACTCCCATTTCCCAACTCATATTGGCTGCAAAAAAATCCATATCGGTCAGGCTCTAGTTTTTTTTTTTACTTAAAGGCCCTATAATACGCAAAAATGACTCTTGTGAGCGTTAAGTCATGTTAGGATGTTGTTTATTCCTCAAAAATATACCTGGGGTTGTGTTTTGTTTCATTCGCACATTTGAGTAAAGCTGGGTTATTAGCTCGTCTACATCTCCAAAGCTCAAAATGCTCTGTTCCACCTTGTGATGTCATGCAGTGGCAGTTTTCAAGTTACAGCTACCTTCCTTTAACCATTTGTTTAGTAAAGATGGGCAAATCCAGAGCTGAAATTATCCAAATAATTCTAGTGAACATGTATGGAGTTTAACAACACAGTGGAGCTCTTCCTGTATTACCATATGACACTGCAAGGTGGAGTGTTTTCTGTTTAAGAGAAGTAAATATGCAGAAACAACATTATAACATAGATCAGAAAATGGCGTAATATACTGAAGGCCCTAAAATAATGGCAGACTTCAGACAGTAGACAGATTTTATAGGTGGGAATTGGGGTTAGGACACCATTTACTGGCAGGAGGGGGAATTACTAATGTATAAACAAACCTGAGCTAGGTTTAGCAACTTTTTCTGACATGCTAACAGAAACATGCAGTTGCAACGAACGCGATTTAACAGACAATATCCTCAGATTAGGATGTATGGATATAAATCAGTGCAAGAGACCGCTGGGGTTTTACCTGTGATGTAATAAAACTAGGAAACTAAAAATCACATCTTTTTACGGGGCATAGAAGAAGCAGATGTAGCAAACAAAAATCAAACATCAACATTAAACATTAAAGTGTGAATAAAGTAGAATACAACTCTCGGTATGAAACCCCAGTCAGCTCAGAAAAAGCATTTCATTGGCTGTAATGTCCCATATGCTCATCAGGGAAGCAGTGTAATTACCCATGTTTAAATCAAAGTGACAAGGACATCCCATCAATTATTCGCCGCCCTGTTTGACGCTGCTCGCCCCGAAGATCATCGAGAGAATGACTTGACAAACTTCACACGAAAATCTGCCAAAACCTGTGCACTTTACTCTGGCGTCTTATGTTTTAAGTGCACTAACATTTGGGTTGGGGATCTGGATATGTCTGGGTATGGCAATAAACAGCTCTACCATTCATTTATTCAATTACAGGTGCTTTTATAGCTCAAAAATAGCTAGAAAAACAGGTATTCTGACTGTAAGCGGGATTGCCTCTCAACAGATCTGACCAGTAACTTGGCCTGGTTTGGTCTCCATGATGATAGAATGGTTTAAACCGAACTGTGAAACATTTCTGACAAAGTAAAAGTCAAACATTTCCATGGCAGGTGGCACAATGCACCTTTCTTCAAACAAAATACACCGTGTTTTGCGCTCTAATATGGGGAATTGGGGTTAGGACACCATCTGCTGGCAGTTAGGGGAATTATTAATGTATAAACAAACTGCAGCTACGGTTAGCAACTTTTTCCGTCATGCTAAAAGAAACAAGCAGTTGCAACAAACGCGATTTGATGGTCAAAAGGATTTTAAAACAGCACAGGAGACCATAGGACTTTTACTGGTGATGTAACAAAACTGGGATATTCAAAATTGTATTCAAAAATGTGTTTTTTTGTTTTTTGTTTTTTAATCGAAGGAGCAGACTTACTAAACAAAAATCAAACATCAACATCAAACAAGCATGAAAAAAGCAAGACACAGAACCCCCAATCAGCATTTGTGTTTCCTTGGCTGTAATGTCCCATATGCTCATCAGGGAAGCAGTGTAATTACCCATGTTTAAATCAAAGACTTGACAAACATTCCACAAGAGAGAAAAAAATCTGCCAGAAAACGTGCACTTTGTCAGAATGACATCAATAACCTTGTTCCCGAGTTGTTTTGCCACTAATTAAACATGGATATAGTGTGAAAGTTAAATATTGATTGTATGATATCAAGTTTATAATTGTAATAAAGAGGTATATTCCAGATCATGTTGAGCTTAATATGTACCATTTAGTCATTTCTTTGAAAAAAACAAAACCCAAAAACAACAAAATGAAAACTTTAAATTTTATTTGAGTGATTAGTGAATGTGCTGGTGTTATCCACTTTTGTGTGATTGTTGCTGTACTTTTCCCTGTCCTGTAAATTATTTGACATCAACCTGCCGAGGGACTAAAGATGGAAATTAGCAATGCTCTACATATTTACCTTTTAAATGTTCATTAATATGTTCTGTCCCTTTCCAAATAAATACATAAAATACCTCTCTGGAATTTTTTAGGCGATCGAATGTTGATTGTAATTATACAAATGTTTTACACTTTACAGGATTGTCAAAGCCTCTCAGAGAACTACGTCGCTGGTCACCACCATCATGGGCAAGATGGGTGAAGTGCCTTGCCTAATGACACAACAGCAGTACTTGGTGACAGCAGGTGTCGACCCTCAAACTGCCGTGTTGATTAGCGAGTGCTCTAATCTCTGAGCTACATGGTTTTAGTCTGATATCGACACGTTTTTATTGTGGGACAAGAATTTTGTCTTTTCTCAGAATATACTGGACGATGGACAAACAGAGTCCGTATTCATCAAAGGCAAAAAGTCATACTTTTTTCAGGATTTGGGTGGTCCTGCGACTTAAACTCAGGTGCGACTTTTATATTACATTTTTTACCCTGACAGCCCATAGACCAAATATATGAATCGTATATATATGAATCAAAAATGAAAAAAAAAACAAAAAACACATCGTTATCTGTTTTTTCATTTTGGTTTTGGGGAGAAATAATAAAGAGGAGAGTTGTTTTTTCCGTTTTCTTATTTTTGGTTCTATATTGAAAAACAAACGAACGAATGAATGATACACAGATTCTTCTCTATTGGGTTGTTTTTATTACTATAACTTCTATAACTTGCCTTTCAAGATGAAATGTCAGTTCTTGGTCTCTGATTTTATGAAATAAATTTCCCCCAAAAAGTGCGACTTATACGTTTTTTTTCTTCTTCATTACACATTATGCTAAACCAAAAGTTATTTGTCTATAGCAAAATTAGACCATATTTATCCCTTTGAGTTTCTAGAATGTATCTTCATGTAATTATTAAGTCCACTCTGTCGTATTGTTTGCCTGTTTGGTCACGTATCCTTGAACCAGTAACAAGACTCTCTAACAGAGCTTACAAGACTCATAACAGACTTCCAAGCTGGACTCACCACTGTCTCTGTCTAATGCTTTGACATTTCAGAACTATACAATAAGCCAGGGGATAAACTTGTACTATCAAATTTTAAATGGACACACTTCAGCAGCATTTACTGCGCTAGTTCCAAAGCCGAGCTCAAGATCCAAACGCATTACAAGATCTGCTGCAAATGGACTTTTGCCTTTGTCGACATTCAGGAACTGCTATGGACAGAGATCCTTTTTTTATGTGCTCACTAAAGCCTGGAAAGACATTCCACAACCCATCAGGACTTTAACATCAATGAGACTATTTAAAAGAGCCTTTGCTCTTCACCTCATGGACGGGTACAGGTGTGACCACTGAGGTCGCTCCATAGCTAATGCTCTTTCTCTCGGTTTGTGCGCTTGTATGGATGTTGTCTTGTTTTTAGAGTGTATGTTATGTCTGGTGTTCTTATATCATCAGAGCAGGAACCTGCTGAAAAACAGCTTTCTAGCTGAGTCTGGACCAATTTCTTTTAATCTTTTTCTGTTTAAAAAATATAAATAAATAAATTTTTTTTCCTGGTGTGACTTATAGTCTGAAAAGTACGGTAAATCTTGCAATGTGTTTTGTAATCCAAACTGAGCTAAAATGTGACTCGTCCTTTCTCCCGTTCCTTCCAAATAGCCGAAAGTTCAAGTCTGGTTCCCTCTGCTGTCGCACACATGAAACCTCCTTCTCAAACCCCATGATCCTGTATGTCACACATTTGTATTGGTGTATTTCCCTGTACGCTCTGTCTTTATTGGTAGCATAAAAAATAAACTTCAAACATGTAAATGCAGATGAATAAATGTGTTGTGTATTTTTCAGTGAGCACATTATCAGTATGGATGATACAGACGTCTCTCCTCCTGCTAAATGACACGCTCTTCTCCAGCTGTGAGCATCTGTTTTGGGTCAGCTCCTGAACTCTGTAAAGAGCTGAGTAAAGACGTGTCCTGACCTCTCCCTCTTTCTCTCTCACATCTCTCATCCTCCTCTTCCCTCCCTCCTCTCTGCAGTCTTCACTCTCCTCTTTCTTCCTCTGTCTGTCCAGCTTATCTTCTCTCTCCCTTCCTTCTTCCCCACTTGCTCTCCCTTTTCTTTCTCCCTCCCTCTTTTCTGTAGTCTTTCTTCTCACTATCTCCCTTTCTCCTTATCTCTCTCCCTTTCTCTGTCCCCCACTTTCTCCTCCTGTTTCCGTCCTCCCTGCATCCCTTTTTCTCTATCTCCCCTTCTCTCTCCCTTCCTCCTTCTCCCCCCTCTCCTATCTCTCCTTTTTGCAGTCTTCACTCCTTATCTCCCTCTCTCCAGCTCCCCTTCCCCACTCACTATCCCTTTTTTCTCCCTTTCTGTCCCCCTTTCTCATCTCTTTTCCTCCCCTTCTCCCTCCCTTCCTTTGCCCCCTTACTTTCCCTTTTCTTTCACTCTAATTTCTTTCTCCTCTTCCTTCCCTCCTCTCTGCACCCCACTCTTTCTCTATCTCTCTTTCTATCTCCCTCTCTCTCCTTCTTTCTCTATCCCCCCTTCTCTCTCCCTTCCTCCTTCCCCACTCACTATATCTTTTGTCTCCCTCCCCCTCTCTCTCATCGCTCTTTCTCCTCTTCCCTCCCTCCTTTCTGCAGTCTTTCCTCACACTATCTCCCTTTCTATCTCCTTATCTCTATCTCCTTTGTCTTTCCCCCTCTCATCGCTCTTTCTCCTCTTTCCTCTCCTCTCTTCCCTCCCTCCCCTCTGCAGTCTTCACTCTCTCGCCCTCTCTTCTTCCCTCTCTCTCCCTTTCTTCTTCCCTACTCATTCTCACTTTTCTTTCCGCCTCTCTCTCCCTCTCTCATCTCTCTTCCCTCCCTCCTCTGTGCAGCCTTCACTCTCCTCTCTCCAGCTCCCCTTTTTCTCTATCTCTCGCTATCTTCCCCTTTCTTTCTCCCTCTTTCTCCTCTTCCCTCCCTCCTCTCTGCACCCCCTCTTTCTCTATCTCTCATTCTATCTTCCTTTCTCCTCTTCCCTCCCTCCTTTCTGTGATCTTCCCCCTCTCTCTGCAGTCTTCACTTTCTTTCCCTCCCTCCCTTCTTCCTTCCCTCCTCTCTACTTCCCCCCTTTTCTCGATCTCTCTTTCTATCTTCCCATTTCTTTCCCTCTCATCTCCCCCCCTTTCTCTCTCTCTTGCCATCTCCATCTCTCCCCTTCTTTCTCCCTTCCTTCTTCCCCACTCACTATATCTTTATATCTACTATCTCCTCTACCCTCCTTTCTCCAGTCTTTCCTCTCACTGTCTCCCTGTCTATCTCCTCATCTCTCTCCTCTTCTCTCTTTCTCCTCTTCCCTCCCTCCTCTCTCTGTCCTCCCCCTCTCCTCTGTGGCCCTTTTAAACAGTGGCTCTAAACCCCTCCTGGTGTGACAGACAGGTGGAGAGCGCTGCAGCTGTTTCCTCTGGCACCGGCTCAGGTCCAGATGTATGAGCTGTATCAGAAGTACGGTCTTTTCAGCGGTGTAGAGCCAGCCCCCGAGTGGCACTGGCCATCTGTCGCTAACTTCATCAGGAACAAGTATCTGCATCACCGTAAAAGCCCGAGAGCTGTGGAAGGAGCGACAAAGTGGGTATGACACGTACCGTTGTGCTTCCATACATTTTTACTAGCCTGACCAGCCAGTCCCTTCTACGTCCTGTTCGAATCCAGAAGGGGCTGGAATTGCTGTGAAAATCCTCCATCCAAACGTCCATCCAACCACAAAATTCTCGTAACCTTCAGAACAAAACATACAACTTCTTTTTGATGTGTGCGTCGCTCTGATTGGTTAATCTGCCTGTCAATCACGCCCTCTGAAATCAGCTCCAGACAGAAGAGCGTATATATGAGTGGACTAAGTGAGTGTGACGTCACCCACAGCATCAGCGTCGCTCAAATGAGGCTCCCGATGTAACGGTTACAGGGGCGAATCTGCAGCCAGGTTCCATATTTGGAAATTCGACCGCGAGTATCATAGCAACCACAAGAGCCAATCATGAGTGAGGTTGTTAAATGTGCCGCCCTCCTCATGGCAGAGCGACGATGCGATACTCTGCACCATTCTGCACCGACCGCTGTACTTCTGTGATTCTTGAGAATAATAATGAAACTTTTAGCTTTTAACATCAAACTTTAAATAGTAAGTTTAGGTCATTGATTTATGTTTCATGTTCTGTTACGTGCGAACAACAATAAAGTCGGCAATTTAACAAAATTCACTTTACTTTATGCTAGTTAAGTTATGCTAGTTAAGATTGTAGTAACATTAGCTATTGTAATTGTTTGAGATAATTTGTCATTTTATTTCAGAAATAGTCAATCGGGGCAGGAAAGCTGGAAGGAAACTTACTTAGCAGCGAAATTCACTGTCAATCAAACCTGTTGCTAAAGCTGGCGGCAGCGACCTCGGGGAATTAAGGCGTCTGAATGGTCCGTTATTTAGGTTTATATATTGATTTAGGAACAAAATAGCAAAATAAAAAAAATCAGGATCATGTAGAGCGGGTTCATACGAACAATTTAAGACCAAAATGACGAGGCTCAGTGCAGCAGTTACAGAAAGAGGGATGATAAGATCCCAGTGTAAGTCAATGAAAAAAAGGGAGAGAGCATTTGCACGGCATAAGCGAAGTCCATAAATTACTCTATTTTACTGAAATTACGACCGGATATGTTGTAACACTGCATCCATTTCTATGTCTTTCGCGCTGCTAAGTAAGTAAATTTATAAAGTATGCTTAAAAAAAAAAAGTTCCTTACCGCATGCGGCTACACATGTCATCCAGGTCAACATCCTGCAAGAATTTCCCTTTTTGCGGATCGGTTTCCATGTAGAGGCTATGAGGCTGTATTATAATTTGCCCCTAAAAAGCTCAAAACTGCTAATCAAAATTTCTACCGCAGCCTCCATTACTCAAGACGGAAAGAGATATAATAGGCGCGCAAACTGATATAAAATGGGCGCAATAAATATAGAAAAGACCGCTGAAATAAAAGGAATAGACAGAAAAGACGTGCAATTTCAACAACAAACACTGACATGCAGATTCACACTTTACAAATTACAGACATGGCGCATTCACAGGGGATTAATACTCAGACATTCTCCGCAATTATTACAAATCACCAAAGGTCCACAGGTAAAACTAATCCCGTGTGAATAGGGCTTTTTATTTTCAATATATTCGCTATAGTTTGTATGTTGCGTCTCTGTGTCCGTCGCTCCTCTGCCCCTGACGCTCTGTTTTATCGGCTGTTACCGTAGCGTTGCTGATGTTTGGTGGTTACAATCCGACACCACATACATGCGCAGCGGCTTCAAAATCGCACATGGAGACAAAGTCGGGTCACGCCTCCCCGAACTCGGGAAGAAGAAATCGCAGCCAAAATCGGGCAAATTCTCCTGTAGTGTGGCGGCCTTAAGTCACGTTAGAATGTTGTTAACTCCTCCAGGTGAAACATCCCTGAGTCGTGTTTTGTTTCATTCACACGTTTAAATAACCCTTTTTTTATTATTCTCTCATCTCCAAATCTTAAAATGTTTGTGATGTCGTCGAGTGGTATCAGCTGTTGTTATTTTCTGTGGCGTGTTCAGTCTGACGAACTTGTGACCTTGAATATACCATAATTTCCAGACTATAAGCCCCTACTTTTTTCTCGCACTTTTATACCCTGCGGCTTATGTAATGATGCAGCTAATATATGGACAGATTATTTGCTTATCAACACAGCGGATGCGAGCGCAGTGTGAGTGCAGAAAGCGCTGCCGTCTGTGCGGTTAACATGAAGTTGCAACACTGGCTAGCGCTTTTGTCAGCACTAAAACAGTTTATCGTCCTGTGATAAAATAAGTTCTGATGCTGAACTAACATTAGTGAGTGGGATACGACTTAATAACCTGTATGTGTTAAATGCTTAAATGACGAGAAGAAACTACAAACTTCAGTAGCCGGACATCCACTCACTTTGTCCGGATTTTGGCCAGTCAGTCCTCATTTTGCCCATATTGCCAAAACTGCGATGCTGCGATAGCAATGTTTGAAAAAGCAAAAAAGGAAGAATCCCTCAAATATGCTCGGTGCTCAGAGCATCGTTTTGCCAGAGCACCAAAGGAGAATACTCTGCCTTCTGTAAGCTCTGCCGTGTTGACAATGATGTGAGAAGCCGTGAGAGTGAAGTAGGTAAAGGTGTGTTAGAGCGACACGGGGTTCATTCCCTATTCCGACAGCCCCCCACTCCGACATCCCAACACTTTTTGACACCGCCATTCCGACACCTTTTATGTTGCCATTAATGTTACGTTGCCATTCCAACAATTTACTCATGAGGTAGCGGCACGCTGCATTGAGCACGGCGAGAGGAGGCACGTTGGTTTAGACCTGGTTTAGTCCTGGTTTAGACCTGCTTTTAGTCCTGATTTAGACTTGGTTTTAGTCCTGGTATAGATCTGGTTTAGTCCTGATTTAGATGTGGTTTTAGTCTTGTCATAGACCTGCTTTTAAACCAGGACTAAACCAGGTCTATACCAGGACTAAAACCAGGTCTAAATCAGGACTAAACCAGGTCTATACCAGGACTAAAACCAGGACTAAACCAGGTCTGAAACTAAACCAGGACTAAAATCAGGACTCAAACCAGGTCTAAACCAGGACTAAACAAGGTCTATAACAGGACTAAAACCAGGTCTAAAACAGGACTAAAGTCAGGACTAAACCAGGTCTCTAACAGGACTAAAACCAGGACTAATCCATGTCTAAAACTAAACCAGGACTAAAATCAGGACTCAAACCAGGTCTAAACCAGATCTAAACCAGGTCTATAACAGGAGTAAAACCAGGTCTAAAACAGGACTAAACCAGATCTAAACCAGGACTAAACCAGATCTAAACCAGGACTAAACCAGGTCTACAACAGGACTAAAACCAGGTCTAAACCAGGACTAAACCAGATCTAAAACAGGACTAAACCAGGTCTAAACCAGATCTAAACCAGGTCTATAACAGGAGTAAAACCAGGTCTAAAACAGGAGTAAACCAGATCTAAACCAGGACTAAACCAGATCTAAACCAGGACTAAACCAGGTCTACAACAGGACTAAAACCAGGTCTAAACCAGGACTAAACCAGATCTAAAACAGGACTAAACCAGGTCTATAACAGGAGTAAAACCAGGTCTAAAACAGGACTAAACCAGATCTAAACCAGGACTAAACCAGATCTAAACCAGGACTAAACCATGTCTAAAACAGGACTACAACAGGATTTAACCAGGATTAAACTATGCCGCGCCCCTACACCACCAGTCCGTGAAAATATGGTCCTGAAAAGAGCGCAGTCGAAACTTAATAATTACAGGTCGGAATGGCAGGATGTTGAAAAAAATAATGTGACGCCACTCCGATCACGGGGTAAAAAAATGTCAGAGTGCGGGGACCTTTGATAACAAATGGACACACCGCCACTCCGTTTTACTTCCGTGTCACAGGCACTGTTTGGAAAAAGCATGTACCGGTATTTAATTAAGAATTAAAACAAAAAAAAATCTTTGTGTACCATCTTTCTGTGTAAATATCTCAGGTTACAACAACACCTGTGGCTTATAGACAAGTGCGGCCTACATTTTTTTGTTTCTTTTAAAATTTAGTTGATGCGGTTTATATTCAGGTGCGCTCAATAGTCTGGAAATTACGGTAATCTGAAGGAAAACAATCTCTTATTTTCAATTCACTCTTAATACTTTCCAAGATTTTAACGTAAGTTGGAATAAAATCAGCTATAGTTAATTACGACTCTGGAAGGCAGCAATAAATATATTACACAATACAGTATCATTGACTCGGTAGCTGTATTGATTTGGTTTGATATTGATTTGGTATTGTCCAATCACCACCACATACAAAAACAACAGCATATTGCTTTAATCCCGAGAAATATCATGCACTACAACTTTTGTTTATTTTACAACCCTGAAACCAATATTAATATCCAAAAATGTAATTACAAGTTTTCCGTTTTAATATCCAGATGTTTGCACAGAACTCTGGGAATAAAAATGGTAGTATTTTTCTCCCTCCTGCCGCAGAATGACATGGTGCGATGGATTGCTCCACGTGCCAATATTTGCTTCTGTCATGGACCTTAATGAAAAAGCACATTTTGATTTTCAATAAGAAGCCCAATGCTGTGGCTGTCTGCTGAATTGATGTGTGCAGCCAAGGGAGGTCTATACATTACAGTACATGCATGAGACTGATGTGAGGGGAGTGCGGGGAGAGTGAGAGAGAGTGTGTGTGTGTGTGTGTGTGTGTGTGTGTGCGTGTGTGTGTGTGTGTGTGTGTGTGTGTGTGCGTGTGTGTGTGTTTGTGTGTGGTTGGGCGGAAAGGAGGGTGGAGGTCTGGGGTTAAAAACTGTAGTGCATCTGAGTAATTTTTACAGATTTTTGCAGAACAATTGAAACACCAACCTATTATAAGTAAAAGAAATAATATATTTTGTTCTGAATGTTATGAGAATTTTGGAGAGGAGATGTCTTTCGCATTTGAGCATCTGTTGTATCCAGCGCCCACGTGGCTGCAGGATCCGGATGGCTGCTTTCCTACGTTGAGTCAACTCCACCCCCTCTATCCTCCCCAAAATCTTGCCGATATTCCACTTGGACATGTTTTCCCTTGTTATAAAGCTCAGACTCTCTATATTCTGCCCATTTAATCCAATTTACAGACAGATAAATGTCCTCATATGTGGCGCCTCATCAGGATTTATCTGCAGAATCATTTGTCTGTGTACAAACTGCCCCTGAACACATCGCCATGTGCACTTGTTTACACTTTGCACTTGTTTGCACTTTGTTCACTTGTTGAGATTATATTCTTTTTACGGATGATCATCTTGATTCTGGATTAAAAGGACAGTTATTCGTGCAGGCTTGTGATCTGAGAGGAGCCTGTGTGAGGCTGAGTGTTGGAAATGTGTCGGTTTTGAAGCTCGTTTTGGTTCTTTCCATTGGTTAGTGACTGCTGTAGCTCCCACACTAACACATTAACAGGCTGTTTTCTCTTCTATTAGCGAAAGTGAGTATAGTGGCTGTATATATGTTACTGGACACGCGATGATATATAAATGAGCTGTGAATAGAAGTGTGAATTATCGGCATTTAGCATATCATTAATTACCGCGGCACACACGCATTTACCGCTAAAAGCTAATAGCGGTAGTTTACTTACAGTACTTTCTTTACTGGCTAGAATATCATACAAAAAGGCCATTAGGCCGACCTACTGTCTTTAAATACGACGTAAAGAGGCAGAATAACAATAAATGTCGCCTAAATAAACCCAAATGAAAACAATAATTGAAGATTTACAGTGAATTTTAACATCATAAATATATCGGCAGCTCCAACTTCCATTGTATCGGTATGAAATCAGCCGCAACAAAGTCCATATCGGTTGGGCCCTAGTTTTGATTATGTGCTGATGTTGCGGAGGTGTTTTTACGGTGGGGTGACAGGGCCCATTTCGATTCCTTTGTATGTCCTGTACATGTGAAGAAATTGACAAAAAAAAGCAGATTCTGATTCTGATACCTGTCCAGCCAGAACCACACACTTTGAACAAAACTTTACATAGACGAGTGCATCTGGAAAATCTGAGAAACAGTGCGGATTTTTACAGTATCAACAAAATAAAAGAAGTGATATATTTTGTTCTAAATGTTATGAAAATTTTGAAAGGAGATGTCTTCCACATTTGAGAGATACAAATTAGCAGCTGTGGCTGGATCATCTCAAGTTTGGACGTTTTTTTCCATGCTTTGCTGTCCAGTTCCAGAGCTTCTGGAACTCAAACAGAATTTAGAAGAGTCTGGCTGATCAGGCAAGAAATTCAGGCTTAAATGTGGGTTATTAGGGTTATTACTTTCTTTACTCTTCTTGTCAAATGAAAACCTGTGAACTAAGGTTTAAGCTATTACACTCTCCAGCCCTGAGTGAACGATACGGAATTAAGATGAATTTTCAAGAGGTTAATTCAGAGCATCAAGGAGGCTCTTATTTTAATCTAAGCGCTGGAAAAAAGCATGGACTTCTAATGGGAAGATTTAGGGTACTTACTGTTCTCATATGCAGTCACCGAGTTATTTTTCTTAAGTGAAACTTAACAGGCAGGAATCTGGTTTGGTCCTGTCTAAGTCCTGGTTTAGTCCTGGTTCGATCCCGTCTAGTCTTGGTTTAGTTCTGGTCTAGTCCTTGTTTAGTACAGGTCTAGTACAGGTTTACTACTGAGTTTAGTCTCAGTTTTGTAGTGCAATTGTGAAACCACAAAAAGTGCTTTGCTAAAGGACTCTACAACACTATGCATGTCCAGGAGCAGGAATCTAACCACCAACTCGTAAAGAATCTGCTGTTGACTGACCAATGAGCAAATCCTTCAGCTTGGTCCACTTTGCCAGGTCTTTCCTGTAACATCTGGAGAAGGTTCTGATCTGAGAATCCATGCAGTGGGCCAAATGCAGAGATCAAATTTCTCTGTTTGATGCTCTGTTCCACCCTGTGATGTCATTTAGTAGTAGTTTTCAACCTTCTGACCTTTTACCTTTAGTTCAGCAAAGATGGGGAATTCCACAGTTGGGATTTTCCAAATGATTCTAGTGAAGGTGTGTGGAGTTTAAACACGCTGTAGAGCACTTCCTGCTTTACCACATGACATCACAAGATGGAACAGAGTGTTTTCAGTTTGAGAGAAGAGCAAAATGCGTAGGAATTGTGTGTTAAACATGTGTGAATGAAACAAAATGCAACTCCAGGTATGTTTGTGATGAGGAAACATAGGTCAGAGTATGGAGTAATATCACTCTGTGACATACAGTAGCAGAGCGTGAAACGCACACATTTACAATGAAGCGTCACATTCCTGCCATTTCCACCTGGTCTAGTCTGGTAATATTCATGACTTCTGATTTGATTCCTGGCCATAGCAGAAAATGTGCAAAGAAAAGTGCCCCCCTCCTCCTGTCTTTTTCTGTCTGTACTTTTATGTGCAAAGCAGTGAGGTATAAAAGCTTCTAATCACACAGTCTGGCCTGACCTTGCTGCTGAAGATGAAACATTTGTCAGGCTTTAAAGATGGAGCATTAAGCGTCTGCTGACTCCTGCTCATTTTAAACATGGCTTCTCTCACAGCTGTCCTGAGACGGCGGGCCAGGAGACACACAAGGACGGCTGCTCTATTAAAGTGCCCATATTACTCTATTTTCTGATCTGTGTCATCGTGTTGTTCCCTCATCACAAACATACCTGGAGTTGTGTTTTGTTTCATTCACAGGTTTAACACACAAACCTGCATATTTAGTGTTTTTCTCTCAAACCGAAAATGCTTTTCCATTTTGTAATCCGAGAAGTGCTCCACTGTGTTTTTAAACTCCAAACACCTTCACTAGAATCATTTGGATGATTTGAGACCTGCAATTACCAATCTCTACTGAACAAAATGTTAAAGATGTTACCTTGAGCTTTGTTTGAACACAATCTGCTCAGAAAGAGCTGATTTAGTCAGAACTATGACAGGGGAGGTGATTTGTGCTGTTAAACAAGTCCGTCTCAAATAATATTAAAGTCACAATTTATCTAGCATTTGCCAAAAGTTTTTTAGTTCATCACTCTCACCTAAAAACAGGACCATGAACGCTTATATTGATCACATTGTCCTGAAAATGTGCTTGTATTTTTTCTGACAATTCTAGACAAATAGTCCAATAAGGTTCATTTGGTATTCCGATAATTTATGTTGTTAGTTTCTTTTTTCATACCTGCCATTTGCAGCTGCTCGTTCGCGGTCTTCCTCAGAGAGATCATGTGATGTTGCTGTGACGTGTCCAGTCAGATGATTTATACAGGTTTTGGTCGTGTCTTCCTACTGGTGGAGGCAGGACGACAGCGCCATCGGCAGTCTGACTTCCTCACGACAGTATCCCAGGTGTGTGAGAATAAAAAAGCCCCTTCGTCCCAGTTGACAGTCTGAGAAAGATCTTTAGTAAGCAGTCGAAACTGTCAGATATGAAAACAAACCCTTGATCTGAAAAAAGAATCTAGTAAAGGCCACTACACACTACAGGATTTTTGAGTCTTAAACAATTTTTATGAGAAAAAGCGCACACCACAGACACGAGGAGAATCTTATGAGATATAAAATCTCCCATCGCAAAGACTGCATCGCTTTGAGTCTCAAGATCAGAGCTCTGCACTTCTAGTTTAGATACAAGTCAAAACTGTGTTATTATTTGTGAAATGTGGTGCAATACTTCAGAAAGTCAGTATTGCTAATTTGCAGCTTCACCGCACTGTGTGGGTGTAAAGAGACACACATAAGGAAACACTGCCTTTTTACTTTTAAAGAACACCGCAAAATGGATTATTAAACCGCGTTTGTGGACTGGATCTCATGATATGTGGAAAACAATGTCTATGGATAATGTGAATGAGATGCTGCACTTTAAATGTTCCGCTTTATGAGAGGTGAGTAATAAAGTCTTTATTTTCGCTATATCCCGAGTTTGTATGTTGTGTTTTTGTGTCCGTCACTCCTCTGCCCCTGACGCTCTGTTTTATCGTCTGGTAATGTCGTGTTGTTGATGTTTGGTGGTTACGATCTGACACTGACACCGCACACGAGGAGCACAGCGGCTTTAAAATCGCACACGGAGGCAACAATTCAGGTCACGCCAAAAAAATCACAGCCAAAACACAAAGCCAAGCTCAAGACCTGAGATGGGACTTTATGTACATGAGTAAATAATGACAGGTTAACGCTCACATCTGTGGAGAGGCGAGCCCGCTGACAGTAAGAATGCATGTTTTTTAAGGTATTTTTGATCAACAAGAACACTTGCAAATGAATAAAAGCCAGTCAAATGTGTTTTAAGCAATACCGTGGAACATTCCCGGTAAAGCAGTCGCATGCAGACAATCCACCCAAAAAAAGTTCCTGTGTGTTGTGCGCTCAGATCCGATGGAGATGTCACAGTGCGGTTGGCTTACAGCAGTTATCGTGGCGACACCTGCCACAGCACACAAAGGACGGAGGCAGAGGAGGAGCTGACAGCCATGGGATGTGAGAGCTCCACTTTAGCCCATGTTATGTACTTTATTTTTCACCTTTTCACCAAAACTGTTCACACTGAGGTGGAGGGGCTCTGACAGCTGAAGGAGAGATGTGTATCCGCTGCTTTTTACACCCACCTGGAGTTTGAACTGGAGTTGAGATAAACCAGATATGTTTCAAAACGCACTGTCATCCATGAAGAAAAAAGTTGGTGTGTTGATTCAGTTCCATTTATTTCTTTATAGTTCAAAATCACAGCAGATGACGCCTATCAGGGGTTGCAAAGATGTTCATTTAAACAGCATAAAATGAGAAAATCCAACAGTGGAGCAGTCATGGGTGAATATAGATAAACCGATTAACAGGATTCACAGGATACGAGCTAATTGATAACTGTCCCAGAGTGCCCCCTGCACTTGGACCCTCAAGAAAAAGGAAAAAAAAAGAGAGAGAAGCCTTGAGGAGATGCACTCCCTTAGACAGAGCCAGGACAAAACAAGTATTAAACCAGAACTAAACCAGGACTAAACCAAAACTAAACAAGGATTAAACCAGGACTGAACTAAAATCAAACCAACACTAAACCATGATTAAACCAGGACGAAACTAAGACTACACCAAGACTAAACCAGGACTAAACCAGGACCTAAGCAAAACTAAACCACCAGGACTGAGCTAAGATCAAACCAACATTAAACCATGATTAAACCAGGACAAACTCAGGACTAAACTAAGACTAGACCAAGACTAAACTAGGATTTAACCAAAACTAAACCAGGATTAAATGAGGACTGAACTAAAATCAATCCAACACTAAACCATTATTAAACCAGGACAAAACCAGGACTAAACTAAGACTAAGCCAGGACTAAACCCAGACTTAACCAAAACTAAATCATGATTAAACCAGGACTAAAACAAGACTAAACCTGGGCTAAACCAGTATTTAACCAGGATTAAACCAGGACTAACTAGGACTAAACTGAGACTAAACTAGGCCTAAACCCAGAGTAAACCAAAACTAAACCAGGATTAAACCAAGACTAAACCAGGACTAAACCAGGACTTAACCAAAACTAAACCATGATTAAACCAGGACAAAAACAAGACTAAACCAGGGCTAAAACAGGTCGAAACCAGGATTAAACTAGGACTAACCAGGACTAAACTGAGACTAAACTAGGCCTAAACTCAGACTAAACCAAAACTAAACCAGGATTAAACCAAGACTAAACCGGGATTAAATCAGGAATAAATCATTTTTGTACATCTGTGTATTATCATCAGGCCCGTGTATTTTTCCTGTGTAGTATTGAAAACTCTTTGGACGTGTGGGTTGAAGGTCCTAGATATCAGATACAATGGGGTAAGCCCTTCACATCCAACTCTCACAATTTCAGATGGAAATTGCCTTCACTAAGCAGCTTACCAACTTCAGAACTAGACGCTACTATTTTTAGCCTTATTTAAACTACTTGTAGATACAGGAGTCTGAAAGTCCTTGTGCTCTTTGCAGGCAACACTGGCTGCTCAAAAATCAGAAATGAATCTTTTTGCCGTCTTATAATCAGCTTTTCAAATCGTCAAAGCTGTTTTGTCAGTCCGCCTTATTCTGGAAGTTGCTGTTGCCATTCGATCTGTATTGTTTTGTATGGGGTTGCCGATCATGACAGTAAATAATACGGACTATGAAGTGTTTTGAAGCACCCCGGAGAATTGGTGCAGTGTTTACTCGTTGGTGCACATGAGCATTGAACATTTTAGACAAATGGCCCGACTTTATGCCATATTTAATCAGCAAAACTTTTCCCAAATTCTCCAAAAAGCTCGGTGTAGGAGCGTTTGGAGACAAAAGAAAAGTGGAAGGGGCGGAATAAGGTGAATA
Source organism: Odontamblyopus rebecca (assembly GCA_030686955.1). Classification (NCBI taxonomy): domain Eukaryota; kingdom Metazoa; phylum Chordata; class Actinopteri; order Gobiiformes; family Gobiidae; genus Odontamblyopus; species Odontamblyopus rebecca. Next base: position 11,296,095 of record CM060670.1, on the reverse strand, counting down.
TACAGCTGCTCATAAGTTTACGGAATTTATGATTTCTTGGCCATCTTTCAGAGAATATGAATAATAACACAAAAACTTTTCTTTCACTCATGGTTAGTGTTTGGGTGAAGCCGTTTATCATCAAACAACTGTGTTTAGTCTTTTTAAATCATAATGACAACAGAAAATACACAGATGACCCAATGACAGCTTGGAGTATTTTATGATAGTTGTGGATGAGGCTCTTTATTTTCTCTGAGGGTAAAGCTGCCCATTCTTCTTGGCAAAAGGCTCCAGTTCCTGTAAATTCTTGGGCTCTTGTATGAACTGCAGCTTGAGATCTCCCCAGAGGCTCAATGATACTGAGGTCAGAAGAGACGAACACTCCAGAACCTTCACTTTATTCTGCTGGAGCCAGTGACAGGTCCACTTGCCTTTGTGTTTTGGATCATTATCATGTTGGAATCTCCAAGTACGTCCCATGTGCAGCTTCTGGACCAAGAAATCATAAATTCTGCCAGGGGATGTAAACGTATGAGCACAACTGTAGATAATACTGGTGCTGAAAACAGTGTAAGAAGAACTATATTGTATCAGAGTGCAAGAAGGAGACTGGCTCATACCCCAGCGAACAGGGCAAGGGAAATCTGATTTTACGCAATACATAAGAATTGAACCCTTGACCTCCTGGCTTAAAGGCTGAACCACAAACCAAATTGTTGTAGTTGGAGTTGTATTTATCTTAACTCACGCTGGTTTCAGTAATACTCTGTAAAATGTCCTTTGTCTCTTACCCGCAGAAATTGTGGTTTGAATTTTCCAAGTTTTGTTTTGTTTCGCACGTAGAACTATGCAGTTTTTAAGTCCACAAATCACTGCCAGACTCAGCATTTCTGCCATCAAACTACATTCATGATGCATAAACATGGCTGGGCATGTTTGTTATCAGCGAGTTCTTTTTTTTTTTTTCATTTACAGTAATTCCATCTGCTGCCTGTAGATGGCGAGCTGCATCAGAGCACCGTATGGGGAGCGTTGAAGCTGGGAAATAATGTGTGGTTCTTTTGATACCCAATACTTTAAGTTCTTAACATGAAATGCCAAACCAAATGTGCTGCAGAGCATGTTTAAAGGCCAATAATAACTGTCCTTTAATTATGGCTTGAGTGTTTTAAAGAGAAGCAAGAGAAGTTTATTTACCCTCAGTACCGAACCCTGACACATGAATACTCAACACACTGTGGTGGTGATGTCTGAAAAAGCTTCCACTGTATAGTCATTATTATAACCTTTGTTTTTGCAAGAAAGAGTTGGAGCTATCGGCAAAGAAATGTAAAGAGCGTGCTGGAAAATACGCAGTTAAATGTGCCACCTCCAAGTATTAAAGTACTTGTTTAAAAATGTACTTAAAGAGCGAAAAGTAAACATATTTTGCACAGATTCTGAGACCTTCAAATGTTGTGTTTTTGATTTGTGCTGAATTTTGTTCAGCAGAAACAAATGAATTGATTTACTAGCAGTTTCTACTAGCTGTGTTAAAAATAAGCCCGCAGCCTTTTCCGCAGGTCTCAAACTATAAGAATAATAATACATGTTATTTATTAGGGGCCTTTCTGGACACTCGAGTTCGCCTTACAACAACATAAACAAATTAACTTTGGTCAGTCCTCAGAAAAGCTGCTACAGATGTGTATCTAAACTGAAACAGCATTGGTGTAATAGTTTGTACCTCTTATACATTTTGTAACTGCATTCTTATATGTTTCTTTTATTGTATGTGAATTGGACTAACTGTGTGTAATAAAGTTATATATTTAAATATGATTAAAACATACAGTCTACAGTTAAAGTGGAACAGTATCTGATGGATTGTATTTTGTATTTAATATTAAAAAAATACTTTTGCTTTTCAGTGTTATAGGAGGTACAGATACCTTCTCTCAAATGTAGTCAAGTACAAGTAAATAGTATCCAATAGTACTTCAGTAAAGTACAGATACCTCAAATTTATACAAATGTGTTAAACAATAAGCCTGCATCCTTTTCAGCAGGTCTCAAACTATAAGAATAATAATACGTTTTATTTATTAGGCGCCTTTCTGGACACTCAAGTTCACCTTACAACAACATAAACAAATTAAATATGATTAAAACACACAATAAAAGCCTACAGTTAAAGTGGGACAGTATCTGATTGATTGTATTTTGTATTTAATATAAAAAAAAAAAAATTAAAAAAACTTTTGCTTTTCAGTGTTTTCTCAAATGTAGTCAAGTACAAGTAAAGTGTATCCAATAGTACTTCAGTAAAGTACAGATACCTCACATTTATACTGAAGTACTTCACTACTTTTACTCCGTTACGTTACACCACCACACTGCATGACCCTCCTGACACAGAAACCATATTTGGATGTGACTTATTCTTTAGGAACAAAGTAAAACTAGGGTCTAAAACTAGGGTCAGCTTACGTCAAACCTTCATGGCTCTCCTGCTGGTTCCTCAGTTCTTTCACTTTTATCCCAGACCTGAGAGGTTTTCAGCTCTATTGTACCGACTTGCACCTATCACACTCCGACTGCTCCCTGGGCCGCTTTAGAGGATTTTCTAAGGGCTTCAATCAATGTTGCTAATTAAGTTCTCTTGCAGACTGCGGATCGGAGGCTAAAACATCAGAATTCTCTAAGAAAGTTACGAACATTTTTGAAGTAAAGATCCATGACTGAGGCCCACTGTCGGACTTAAAGAGCGGAGCAAAAAACATAAACAAAACTCTACTTAAAAGCTGCACCGTGTCACTTTCTGTCCGTCACCTGCTTGTTTCTATGGATACGTGACCGCACTGCCTGGAATGTTCCGCAGTGAGACATGGACAGGAGGTTTTATAGCTCAAAAATGCCTACAAAAACTGATGTTCTGACTGAGCGGGGTCGGCTCTCCACAGATCTGACCTGTGACTGTCTGGTTTGGTCTCTGTGGAGATAGAAAGGTTTAAAGGCATACTGTGGAACATTCCAGACACAGCAGTAACAGTAACGTCTCCATGGAGAAAAGCGTTGGACGGAGCCTCCAACATAAAACCTGCACGGTGCAATTTTAAGCAAAAGTTCAGGATTAAAAATGTACTTAAAGAATAAAAAAGTAAAGATCTGAAAGGTCTAAACCAGGTCTAAATCAGGACTAAACCACGACTAAACCAGATTTAAACAAGGTCTAAACCAGGACTAAACCAGGTCTAAACAAGGTCTAAACCAGGACTAAACCTTGACTAAACCTAGGGCTGGGCGGTATACCGTTTGAACCGGTATACCGGTAATTTTTATTTTTATGATATGAATTTTTTATTTACCGCCATACCGTGTGTGCGCGCATATGTCGGCAACACAGAGCGGCGGAACGTCGCACAGCGGTAGATTGAGCGGAGGCTGTTTTTCAGTGTTACACCAAACAAGCCAACAAGCCAGGTAAGGATAGCGAATTGAGTGGTGAGCATGGACGAAGAAAATTACACAGTCCCTGGTAGGCGCGTTTGCTAAAGGGACCGTCTGTGTAGTGTTTTGTGACACGGCTCCCTTTTTCGGAGAGCGGGAGTGCGCGGAGCCGTGCCCGGGCGAGAGAGCGTAGAGCGGGACTGCGCGGAGCCGCGCCCGAGCGAGAGCGCGGGTGCGCGGAGCCCCGCTCTTCACCTTTTCGCCCGGGCACGGCTCCGCGCACCCGCGCTCTACGCTCTCTCGCCCGGGCACGGCTCCGCGCACTCCCGCTCTCCGAAAAAGGGAGCCGTGTCACAAAACACTACACAGACGGTCCCTTTAGCAAACGCGCCTACCAGGGACGTCTGTGTAGTGTTTTGTGCTGCACTGCCAACGTTACGCAGAGATTGGGGAGAAGATGCAGATTTTACTTTCATGCAATCTTCGTATTCTCCGTCTAAAGGGACCGTCTATGACAAGAAAAGCAAACGTTGGAATGATATTACCAACTCCACTTAGCCAAAGACAAAAATACCGTTAAATACCGTGATACCGTGATAATTTAAAAAAATACCGTGATATCAATTTTTGGTCATACCGCCCAGCTCTAACTAAACCTTGACTAAACCAGGTCTAAACCAGGATTAAACCAGGTCTAAACCAGGACTAAACACGACTAAACCAGGTCTAAAACAAGCCTAAACCAGGATTAAACCAGGATTTAGGACTAAACCAGGTCTAAACCAGGTCTAAACCAGGACTAAACCAGGTCTAAACCAGGACTAAATCAGGTCTAAACCAGGATTAAACCAGGATTAAACCAGGTCTAAACCAGGTCTAAATCAGGATTTAATCAGGTCTAAACCAGGATTAAACCAGGACTAAACCGGGATTAAACCAGGTCGAAACCAGGACTAAACCAGGTCTAAACCAGGATTAAACCAGGACTAGACCAGGTCTAAACCAGGTCTAAACCAGGATTAAACCAGGTCTAAATTCCTCTCTAAGAAGAGGGGCCTGTGTGAGAGCAGACAGGTCCATGTTGTAACTCTATAAATAAGTCTTGCCAACAGGAGGGAGAAAGTTGAGAGAGGAAAACTGGTTTGAAGATCATCACGAATTAAACTGAACAGAAATAATCAGTCGGGGATCTACGGAGGAGTTGAAGGAGCAGCGTGGTGCAGGGATAATATTTACTAAATGTCCACTCGGCTCTCCTGACTGCTGTTATTGTTTGGTTCACTGCGGGTGAGGACGAGGGCCGAGATGGAGGAATTTGGCGCGTTTAAAAGACGTGTGGTGAGACATCTGGGCAGAACGAGGACGCTGTGAGGGAAGGGGTTAGATTACATTTATTTACACACAAGAAAGAGCTTAGAGTTTGCATGGATGAAAGGACTAGACAAATGAAATAGATCTAACCAGTCAAATTAAACATGCAGCGGTGGAATGAAGTAAAAGTAGTAAAGTGTAAAGGGTAAACTTAAGTATACATTTTAGGTATGTGTACTTTCCTTAAGTAGATTTTAACATGGTTACTTTTACTTTTATTTCACTACATATGAGAGCAGGTTACTGTACTTTCTACTCCACTACATTTTTGAACAGGACTGAAAAGTAAAAGTATTATTTTTAATATTGTATGAGACCTGCTGAAAAGGCTGAGGGGTTTATTTTTAAGAGAATCACAGTTTGAGCAAAAGAAAATATCCTAATAAAAGCAGCTAGAAAAAAATGATACCGAAAAATTGTTCCGACTGAATAAAATTCCACAAAAATCTGTATTAAAATCACTACATTTGAAGCTTGAAGACCACAAAATGTACTCGGCACACTGTAAACCCGAAAAAAGTTACCAGAACTCAAAAAGACTGAGGCAATTGATTGTCTCAATTCCTTTAAGTTGATGAACTTAAAAGTCACAATCTCCCTGAACTTAAAAGGTCGGATGGCTTTGTTACTTGTACCTTTTGAAAACAGCTGAATTAAAAGTGCTTATTTACCCCAATTCAAATATCTGCAGTTAATATGATTCATAGTTTTCAAGGCAACTCAGTCATTTTGAAATTGTATTGTATTTTAGCTTGTACTATATAAATTAAGTTTATTTTTTAAATCATCCCTATTTGAAACAATAGAAATAAGAGGACTTTTAATTACTTAATTCTACTAAGTTTTCCGTCATCTATGTTTTTAAGTTATGCTCAGTTATACCCACAATAGTTGACTTTAATTAAAAAAATTAAATTAAATTAAAATTACTCAAAAAAAAGAACATGTTACAGCAACGTTACATAATTAAATTAGAAGGATAATTTCTAAAATTTTGAGCGCGGGCGTCATTTATTAAGCTACTTTGAACGTTCAGGTTTACAGTGCATACTTTTTGCTCTTTAAGTACATTTTTAAACAAGTACTTTAATGCTTTTACTTATTTGTACTTATTTATTTGTACTTTTACTTAGTACTTCTTCCGAGACTTGTTGCGTGTGAAGAACAACTTGCTATAACCACTGCTTTGGTAATGCTCACATTTTTATACAGCGCTTTTCCACCTACAAAGCCCATTCACCTTTTCACATACACCAGCGTGCTTAAGAGTCTAAGTGTCTTGCCCAGGGACACAACAACAGCAGTCATCTGTAGGAGCTGGAAACAGATGAGCAGGATTCGAACCGCCAACCTTCAGATCAGAACCAACTGTGTCCCTTTGAATACACATCATAACCTTATAGTTTTCTAGTTATCGCAAAACACACAACCAAAATAGATGCGTTTATGTGATCCTAAGGTGATTCCAGGCAAAGGAATAACATCTCCATGGAGACAAGCAGGTGACAAACTCCAGAAAAGTTACATCATCTTTAATAATAGTCGTCAGTATTACACAGCAATAACTATTCTTCAGTCTACTTTTTGGACTATAAGTCTCTCCGGAGTATAAGTCGCACCAGCCAAAAAAATGCATCATGAAGAAGAAAAAAACATGTATACGTCGCACTTTTTTGGGGAAATTTATTTGATAAAACCGTGTATCATTCGTTCGTCCGTTTTTCAGTATAGAACCAAAAATAAGAAAACGAAAAAACAACTCTTTTCTTTATCATTTGTCTCTAAAACCAAAATGAAGAAACTGATTACAATTAGTTTTTCATTTTTGATTCACATACAGGATTCATATATTTGGTCTATAGGCTGTCAGTGTGAAAAATGTAATAAAAATAAATGTAAATGTAATAAATGTAATAAAATAAATAAAATGTAATAAATGTAAACATAACAAAAATAAGTCACACCTGAGTATAAGTCGCAGGACCACCCAAACCCTGAAAAAAAGTGCAACTTATAGCCCGAAAAATACGGTACCTAGTTCACATAAATGTCATTTCACCGATACACATAAGTGATAGTCTAGTGCATAAAGTCTACACAGTATTTTACAATAACACCTTCATTTTAGCACAGACTCTACAAAACCCATGCATTTCTCTCGCCGTTCCTCTGCCTCCCAGCTCCCCCCTCCTCCTACGCCGGCTTCTACGTCCACATTTGCACAGAGTTTGATTTACAGGTGACGGTGTGCTTAATGTAGTCCTTTATCAGAGCCCCCAGTCGCCTGTCAGCTCTCGGGACACTACATCGCGTGTGGAGGTTCAGAATCTGACACCAAAATCCCACCACCCTCATAACTACTTACCCTGTCCTGCTTTCAGATCCATCACTGTGTTCACGTGACATCACAACAGGCGGAAATAGTCTCAAATTCAGCTTAAAGGTGCGCTGTGTAACTTTTCGGTTGGTGGTCTTAGGACTTAAGACTTAGACAGACTTTATTGATCCACAAGGGAAATTATTTAGACATAAATAAGTAGCAGAAATAGCAAGAGACTGATGTCAAATAAGGTATAATTATATAAATGTATATGTACAAGTAAAAATATAGTAATATAAATATATCTCAGCAAGAGCAGTCACCTTGTTTCTATGGATATGTCAGTGCTCTGATTTGTTATGACATTAAACAGCGCTACCGTACATTTATTCATTATTATCGCTCAAAAATCTGTAGAAAAGTAGGCATTTTGACTGTGAGTGGGGTCGCCTCTCCACACGTGACCTGTAACTTGACCTGGTTTGGTCTCCATGTTGATTTAAAAGTTTAAAGGGATACTTTGGGTTTTTTGACATGAATCTGTATGTCCCCGTCAGCCGTGTCGTGCATCAACGCTGACTTACCTACTGTGAAATATTCCAGCTATCTAGAACTAAGTTTTCATACCTATGGTAGGACACTATTTTTTTTTTTTTAGCCCATGGTCCCATTTTTCTTTGAGCCATAAGATTAATTTTGGAAGTTTGTGGAACCTTTTTTATTTTATTTTATTTTATTTTTTTTACAAATAAGGACAAGGAGAAACTTTTGTGGATTTTTTTTTTTTTGTGGAAATTTGGATATTTCTTTCATAAACAGTGAATTTCTTATAAATAACAAGTCCAGGTTTAGCCCCACTGTAGTCCAGGTTTAGTTCCGGGTTAAGTTCCAGTCTAGTCCGAAGTTTGAGTGACAATGAATGCAGCTTTAGTAACTTTTCTGCTGGAGGGTCCGTCACCTGCTTCTCTCCATGGAGTTGTTGCCTGGGGATGTTCCACAGTATAGCATTACACTTATTTACCTCTACGGAGACAGCAGCTGACACCACACGGCCAAGTTAAATGTCAGATCTGTGGAGAGGCAAGCCCATTTACAGTAGAACACAAGGTTTTAGGTTAAAAAAAAAGCCATGTTATTGAGTAAATGCAAAATGAACAAGTTTAATGCCAGATTGAGTGGCAAGCAGGTGGCAGACTCTCCACCTGTAAAGTTACACAGTGCACCTTTAAGATTTAAGGTAAAATTTAAACCAACCATAAAGCTTCCAATAATTCCTGTACTCTCTTGTGGAAGCCTGCACCACAGCAACTGTCAAATTGTTTGTGTAAATGAGCAGTTGCTTCCAACCGCGTGAAATGTCTGTTTAATTTAAGCCACATGAATTTTCGAAGTGTATAAAAGTGTAAAACACGCTGGAATAAAATGGCATATTCTTTCAAATGTCACAATTTACCAAATAATCATGAAGTAAATTTTAGTTTCAAAACGCTGAATACGTTTGGGAGTGACTCTGCCGAAACATGAAATGACTCAGAAAACTTGTCAAGTGTAGATACAATTTCTCTGTAAATTTGACCTGAAAATCCATGTACCGTATTTTCCGGACTATTGAGTGCACCGGTATATAAGCCGCATCCACTCTATTTAAAAAAAAAAAAAAAAAAAAAAGTATATACAAGCCGCAACCGGGCTATAAGCAGCTGATATCCATGTTGAAAAATGAGATATTTACTGCATATACAGAAAGATTTTGTACTGTAAATGTACATTTATGTACCTGAACAGATTCTTTCTGAACAGTGCCTTTTAACACGGCAGCAACTGTGCTGATTAAAACGAGGTCAAAAACAGAAAAGAACCTGTAATTGATCACCTTCATTTCTCCTGTGCAGTGAAACCATAAGTCACTTTGACGCTGAGCTTACGTGCAGCAGCACAGTAGAGGTCTGCGCAGGACAGAATATTCAGTCCCACTCCCGCATTCTTCAGTCCCGCTCCCGCCCGCTCCCGTGTCGTGCGGTCGCAAACATGTCCCGCGCCACATTGTTTTGTGTTGGGTCCCGCGGGTGCAGGGCTCTACAGCGGTTTCCTTCCTGGAGCAAGATCGATGCCTTCAACTTAAAACTTGCATCATACAAACTCCTCCATGTGCTTTTCATGATGAAGGGGCGAGGATTTGAAAATAATTACCAGTTAGTAATTTGTCGTGCGTGTTATATCTGCTAAATAAAAAGTAGCGTATTCTTCTTTGCATTAATTTTCCATCTATCTTGTTTTTGAAATTCCCATTAGAGCGCCCCTAGTGGTGGAAGAAAAATACACAGAATAGCCGCACCTTTGTAAAAGCCGCATGGTTCAAAGCCTGGGGAAAAAGTAGCGGCTTATAGTTGACAAAACTTTACAAAAACGAGTGGATCTGGAGCTGTAGCCTGTCTCCCTGATTTCAGCAGGCATGACTGACAAGCGGCTTAACCAGTCAGAGAGATGTATGGTCAGTTTACGTCAAAAACAAACTTGGCCGCTTACAAAAAAGGAGAAAAAATACATGAAGGTCTGAGAAAAAGCATGGATTTTGTCAGAATCAACAAACAAAGCACCAAATTATAACTTATCTCAGGTAAAAGAAGTGTTTTTTTTGTTTTTTTTCTGAATGATAAAATATTCAAGAGGAGATACCTTAAGTGCAATTGAGGTACCACTGGTTTAGGTTGTCTACTGTCCACAGTTTATTCCTTTCCATGTTTGCTATTAAGTATTACCAGAAACGTACTGGCCAACATTGAGCAAAGTCTGCTTTTTTTTTTTTACCCTTGCATGTTCTGTGCAGTTTTAATGGGAGTGAAGTTTGGAGACAGATCTTAGAGTTCCTTCAGCATCTGCCTTCTCCCTTAAGACTGTCCAAGACTCCCCTCTAAAGCCCCAAAGTGTGAGACTGAATACTTACATCCTGACTGTAATCAGCTAACTTTCCACCATTTTCTTTCGTGCTTGCAAAATCCAAATCCAATACATTATAACCCACAAGAAGTACAACAAACAACGCTAGCGAAATCTCACATGTTCTGATTTTTAAGTGTCTTGGCAGCAAAAGATCGGTGTTTCATCTCAAGAAAAGGGATGTGAACATATACCGCGATGCCAAGCCAAATAACCACAGCAAAGAGAGAAAAATGAGGTCCCAGAGACTAAGAGAGACAGCTGTTGGGTTGAACTGCACTTTTGCTTCATTGGCATTTTCCCCTTCAATGGCAGAATGGAGGTGGGTAGATTATAAATGGTGCGTTTTGCTGGAAGCGGGAGCAGAGGGTTGGGAGAGAGGCCAGTTTAAATACAGACGTCAGCCACAAACAGCGATCCGATCAGTTTGGGCTGTGTGTGTGGTGAGGGGTTCCCAGGGTTAATGTGAAACGCTGCAGACTTGGTGTTCAGGCACATAATAAATGTCCAAGTCCATGTAAAAACAATATAGTTCTTAAAGTAGCACTATGTCACTTTTTAGGATTTTTTTTTTCCCCATGGAGATCCTTATATATATATATATATATATATATATATATATATATATATATATATATATTAATTAGACATTTATCTTACATTTATTCATGACACTTTTTAGGAATTTTATTTTTTGATTATTTTTTGATTTTTTCCCCATGAGATCCTTTTTTTTTGATAAGTTAGACATTTATCTTACATTTATTCATGACATTTAGGAATTTTATTTTTATTATTATTTTTTTATTTTTAATTTTTTTTCCCATGCAATGTTTTATATATATATATATATATATATATATATATATATATATATATATATTTAAATTATACATTTATCTTACATTTATTCATGGCACTTTTTTTTTTAGGATTTTTATTACTTTTTATTATTAAAATTATTATTTTTTCCTTTTTTTCCCATGAGATGCTTTTTTTGATAAATCAGACATTTATCTTACATTTATTCAGTTACATACTATGGTTTACTGCTTAAACAAATTAGATTAAATTAGTTTTTTGTTCCTTTTTACTCTGCATGGACTCGGCTCCCCGCAGATCTGACCTGTAACTTGACCTGTTGCTGCTGTGCGTCTTGTCGTGTCTATGAAGTTAAAAAAATTGAATGCCATACTGTGGAGTATTCTAGGCAAACAATAATACACTGGAAAGAAAACAATATCTAGGTAAAATAAAATGACTTAAATTAAGAACATTTTACTTTATTTGGGTAGAGAAAGTAAAATTATCTGCCAGTGGAATAAGTGTTTTTCTCTTAATTCAAGCAAGTTTCGATTTGGTTTCTTATTTTAAGTGCAAAAAGTTGTTTTTCTTATTTTAAGTGTAGCAAGATGTATTTTCATATTTTAAATACAAAAAAATCTGATAATTTTACTTGTCAAGTGAAATTTACTCAAATCTTGGTAAAACTTTCGTAATTTAAGTCATCTTAATTTGACTAGATTTCGTTTGTTTGCATATCTCCATGGAGACAATGTGCCAAATGACCGAACTCCTGATTGTCTCCATGGAGATGTTCTAGCTTTGTCTGGAATGTTCCACTGTACAGCATTAAACCTACACCGCAAAAAAAAAAATAAAAAAAAATCTAGTGAAGCTAAAATTTCACTTGACAAGTAAAATAATCTGCCAGTGCAGTAAGATTTTTGTAGTTAAAATATGAAAATACATCTTGCTACACTAAAAATAAGGAAAAAACAACTTTTTGCATTTAAAATAAGAAATAAAATCATATGTTGCTTGAATTAAGAAAAAAAACTTATTCCACTGTCAGATAATTTTACTTGTCAAGATGAATCCACTCAAATAAAGTAAAACGTTCTTAATTTAAGTCATTTTAACTTACCTAGGTATTGTTTTTTTCCAATGCATCTTCCATTTATTCGGTAACAGATGTGTGGTTGCGTCTCCACAGATCTGACTTGTAACTTCGCCTGGTTGAATCAAATACGCGTCTCCATGTACATCGATAAGTTTAATGCCATATCATGTAAATTTAAAGGCAAAGCAATAAGATCTCCAAGGAGACAAGTAGGTGTTGGACCCTCACAACAAACTGACATGGCACAAATGTGTTAAACAGATTTACCAGAGAACTACGTGAATTAAAGGAGGATTCTGAGATAATTTAAAGCACCGTGATAATAAAGCGAACAGAAGAGACGGACAAAACAGCTTAAAATATCTGGGTTGATTGTTGGCTGTTGGATTGTGTAATGTGGGCTCCATGGCAACGCCACAACAACTGCAGCAGCTGTGAACCAAGTTTGGAAAAATTGGGGATAATTACACATTTAATTGTAGTCTTGGTTTTGTCATCATCTCATTAGCGTGTGCATCACCGCTGACATTTGAGATATTTTCCACAGAGCTCCTGAGCAATTTACAAGTCGAGAGAGAGATTTTTTTATACTTTGATCCATATAAGATTCAGCAGATTACATTTGTATCGCAAGTGTCTAGAATATAATGCCTATACTGAAAATGATTTGGTGGAATATGCTGTTTAACTGTCAGATTACAGGTTTGTTATCCTAGTTTGTCATTAATATATATGGAATTTCTGGGCCTAGCCATCTGAAACAAAAACATAAACACTCACTCATTTATGCATCTGTGCTCACTCATTAGTGTCTGGAAACGTTATAAAACAACTTTATAAGCAGACTTAGCCTTACCTTTGTTGATTTCCCATTGCGCATGCGAAAACCCAAAAGACTCGATCGCCGATGTCGTTTCTAATCCCATTTATTTACGAGTGAATTACATTTTTTGAAAACGCTAAATAAAATACAGTCCCCAACCATTTTCTTTCAACAACTTTCAGTTTCTATTGTTCTTCACTGTCAGTAGTCGATTCTCACTTGTTGCTTCTGGTGACTACTAGCTGCTCGGCGCCACTGGAATCGGCAATCTAGTCTTTTGGGCTTTCGCATGCACAGTGGGAAATCAACAAGCTAATGCTAAAGCTACTCATGAAGTTGTTTCATAACGTTTCCAGACACTAATGAGTGAACCAGGCAGAGCGTTGTGTTTGTTACACTCGTGGCTGTTGTAAGATGGTTTAGAAAGTGGTATTAAGCCTCTTCTGTGCAAATTGGCGTTTTACGTGGAAGCTAAGAACTTGCCCAATTCACGACGCTAGTTTGTTGCCTTGACAGACTCACTGCCACAGTGAGATCTCCGCCTAGAAAACACTGATCTGTGCGGTTTTTTGGCTTCTGACAGTATTCGACCACCTCTAGCAACGGACTTTAGCTTCAAACGTGCCGAAGTTTCCCTTTAAATCCATGTGAAGTTAACAACCAAAGAAAAACAACTTCTCGGATGACCAACATGACAAGCTTCTACAGTTGCCTCAAAAGTTTTTAGACTCTCCTTTAATTTCTTTTTTAATCATAGTGCAGCCACAAACTAACTTTGATTGATTTCATTCTTTTTTTTTATCCTGGATATGATAGTACTCTATAATCCCCCAGTCCTGTTTAGGCAGAGGAACCTAGTCCCCCCCCCATTAAGAGTCAATCTTAAAACACTTAAAAGATCGACAGCTTAACTGAATGAATGGGGTCTCAGGAGGATATAATTAACAAAAATGCATAATTAGAAATAAGGTATTTAAAACATTCTTAAAAATTCACAGATGTTGATGTTTTTATGTAACCGAATGCCGTGACAAACAAAAGTTCCACAAAAAAATTCCACAATCACTCCAAACATTGTAATCTGCAGGACGGTGATGCATTAGCAGAAACACTGAATGAGCCTGTGTTAAATATTTCAAAAGTCCTCCTCCCTCCACAGAGCTCCACCGTTTGGGCCCAGGCAGATAATGGCGTAAGTAGTGATTCATGACGCTTAAGAGCCCTGATCAAGATTTATAAGTCAAGTGTGCATAAATTCTGTGCTCTCATCCATCACGCAGACAAAAGAGAGGGCCACAATAAAAGCCAAACTTCCTCATGAGAAGGAGGGAGAGATTTATCCTCTGCTCCCAAGGTTTACTTAAACAAGGGGCTCGTAGTGTTAGCCGTGCAAAGAAAGAAAGGCTCGTTCATGATTTCAGCTTCCTGTTATACGTAGGCAACGTTTTGAGAGCTTCTTCACATTCAAAAGATATAATACGTATTGACTTTTGCGAGCTTTACGTCATGTTGTTTTTACCTCATCAAAAACATCCCCGTAGTTGTTTTGTTTACACACGTGTTTGAGTAATCCTTTAATATGAGTGTGATAATAATAATAATAATAATAATAATAATAATAATGTCTCAGTTTTATATAGCGCTTTTCTGGACACTCAAAGACGCTTTACAGAGCATTATTCATTCACTCCATACCCAGTGGTGGTAAGCTACTGTTGTAGCTACAGCTGCCCTGGGGCAGACTGACGGAAGCGAGGCTGCCAATCTGCGCCATCGGCCCCTCCGACCACCACCACCATTCACGCACACACCACTTTCATACTAGGCAATGTGGGTGATGTGTCTTGCCTAAGGACACAACGACAGTATTTATTTATTTATTTTTATTTTTTTTTGCAACTGGCGCCCCACTGTGGCACCTGGAATTCCCAGTGGTCTCCCATCCAAGTACTAACCAGGCCCGGCCCTGCTTAGCTTCTGAGATCTGACGGGTTCAGGCTTTGACGAGCCGGTATGGCCTTTATTATTAGTGTAATCTACACTCTCAAAATGCTCTGTTCCACCTTGCGATGTCATGAAGCAGTAGTTCTCAAGTTGACAGCTAAATTTTTATGTTTGTTCAGTAGATATCGGCAATTCTAGGGCTGAAATCATCCAAATGATTCTAACGAAGGCGTATGGAGTTTAAAAACACAGTGGAGCACTTCCTATTGGTGATTTTCCGATTGTAGAACGTGATTATGTCAGCCAGTTTTATTAATAACTTTTAATAACGTTGTGTTTTACCATGAAATAATCAAAATGTAAATTCACAAATGTTGAACCTGAGCATTTCTATCAGTCGCTAAACACAAGAACTCACTGTATGAAAATAAAAATCTGCATTTTAGCAATTTTCATTTTACTTGCCCCCATCTGTATTACAAAAAACAAAAAAAAAAAAAACATAACATTGGTCTATAGACTGCTGTGATGTCATCTAAAACCCAGCAATTACCACATGACATCACAAGGTGGAACAGACCGTTTTCCTTTTGAGAAAAGAACGCAACATAAATATGAAGGATTTGTGCATTAAACATGTGAATGAAACATAACACAACTCCAGGTATGTTTTATTACAGCACAGAACAGAAAACAGTGTGATATGGGTCCTTTAAAAGAAGACAAAGCATATTTAAAGGTGCACTATGTCATTTTTTTAATTGTACTACCTGCATTCGTCCATAGAGATCCTTTCTTTGCTTGAACATTTTACAGTATGGCAACAGACCATATGACTTTTGTTCACTACTTCAGTTTAAAATGGCTGCTTCTGATTTTTTGTCATGTAGTTGAGCATTTTTTTCCCCCTTGTCCCATATATATTGTAAAAGTAACTGCTGAGGTAAAAATGAGACTGTGGTGTGCTGTCTGAGTGTTTTTATCATCCCCGAACCAGGATGTGCACTATTAGCATGTCTGTGATCGCAAAACTGGCCTCTGAACATTGTGGAAAGTGCTTCTTAACTCATCACTGTGAATAATTAGGTTGCTCAGAATGTTTAAGTGAGGAAGAACTTTGGACCAGTGCAAACTGTAGTTCTGTTTTTATGTTTTTCAAGAAGGTGAAAATCAGGTACAGTGCCGTTAAGCTTTAACAATTTAAAACCTTTTTTCACCATTAACCACTGATCCAAAATCTAATTATTCAAATCATTATCGACATAGTCATTTCAAAAGCTGCTTATACAGTGCTTGTCCTTCTTTTATTTTCTCCCGAATAACTCCACAACCTCCAGCCAAATTTAAAAAATACAAGATGTGTGTTTTTCATTGTTTGTGGAGCAGAAAAAACAAAAAACCCCAAAAGTCCCCAATATTTTTCTTCCGACAGCGGTGCCAGGTAGACTTTTCAATATGAGCCCTCCCACTGCTGTAGCTGGAGGGCTCTTGGAGAGAATTAGAGACAGATTCTGGCAGAGGGGAGCAGGCATCACGTAGCTCCTCTTATGAGCTTTTTCTTCTTCCATTATCCCCGAAGCTGTCTCCAGATGGAAAATTCAGCCCTGATTGTGTTGGATTATGAGCAGTGGGCAGAATAAAGAAAGAAACGCCACAATATAAATGTGGCGAAGAAACACAAGCAGAATGTAACCTGGGTGATGTGGCGTTTGACCTTATGCTTACACTGCAAAATGTCACTGCAGAGAACAACAGAGGAGCGTATGAGTGTTTTACATGTGTGGATTACAGCAGAAAATGCATGAATGTAATGTAATGTTATTGGTTGTTATGAAAGCTTGACACTCAAAATGTTGTAAATAGACAGACGTGCAGATAGATGGATAAGAGTATGTACTTTACTCACTGGAAATTCACGTGTACAGTAGCATTTAGTGATTTTCCCCACATTACATTGCATCAATACATCACAAAATAAATGTAAATGAATACAAGTTACATTTCTGTACTTATGCCTTATCTGACACCAGTCTCTTTGCTGCTTATTTTGAATGTATCATTCCCATTTATATTTTTGCTTTTACTTTTTGTTTCTATGATGTATTGTGATGTGTGAGTTAGGGTTGGGCGCTATTCAAATTTGGATACTGTTAAAGCTTCTCAGTATTTTAAAAATAATAATAATAAGTAATAATAATACATTTTATTTATTGTTTTGGTGCCTTTCTGGACACCCAAGGTTGCCTTAAAACAACATAAACAAGTTAAGTATGATTAAAACACACAGTTAAAAGCCTACAAAAAAAGTGGGACAGTATTTATTTGATTGATTGTATTTAGCATTGTATTTAGTGTGTATTTTATTAATATTTAGTATTTAATAATGTATTGGACAGTATTTGAATTGATTGCTTGTATTTAATTGACTTACAGTTACTTATCGGCTATTCTCCCTGGAGACCTGTGTCGCATGTTTTGAGTTGATGGGAGAAACCGGAGTGCCTGGAGGAAACCCATCCAGACACGGGGAGAACATGAAAACTCCACACAGGAATTTTACTGGGGTATACGGTATTACCTTGACTAATTAAGAATGATTTTGTAGCTCGCACCTATGCCATTCAGGCAGGACGTATGCGCACGGCACTGGCTCGGTGTTTCTTAATGGGAAAGCCGATCAAACTCGATTGGTATGAGGCTTATTTACTGTACCGCAGCCACGTCTTGTACCAACGGAGTGCCATTAAGCTCCGCGCTCTCCACAACCTGCTCTCTTTGGGGTGAGCCCGTGGGTCCGACAGCCCGATAGTCCGAAAAATGTCCCAGTGAGCAGAGATCCCATTAGTCCGAGCGTACACAGGAGAGATGCATGGACGACTTGTAACGCGCTGAGGATAAACCGTTCGTACATTCGGAGTGTGGGTGGAATTCTCGTTGGTTTAGAGAGCCACAGACACCAGAACGAGAAAATCTACGACGTGTCATTAGCGGCGTATAAATATAGACACGCCGCAAGCACCGAGCCGATAACCAGGACTGAACCGGGACTAAACCAGGACTGAACCAGGACATAGCAATAAATTGAAAATACAACCACACATTCATTTGTACTGAGCAAACAAATTTAGGTGTCAATAAATTATTTTATTAGGTCCTTATGCGCAGCAGATTTCTTTAATGACGATAATGAAACTTATACCGTTGCTACTTTTTGATACCTCGATATAACTTAATACCATAATACCGCCCAACCCTAGTGTGAGCTACAAATAATTTCCCTTGTGGATCAATAAAGTTTGTCTAAGTCTAAATCTAGTCTTGGGTCTTATGTGCAGCTTTATTTATTAGACATGGCTTTGCGGTTGTAGAGGGGCACTTCATGTTTATTTATTTATTTTTAACCAGGAGGTTTGAGATTCAGAAGATCTTTTTCAAGAGAGATGTGGCCAAAGTAATAACCAAGACAATCAATACCAAACAGTAAAATCACAACATTTCAGATTAAGAAAACATCAAGAAAAACATTCGCATCACCAAACATTTTACAATTTTATCGACCTTATCAACTTAATATGGCAGGATTTACCAGCAGGAGCTACCAACAATAATTTCAGATTCCGAAATAATGCCAAATTTAATAGTATTGATAATACACTACTGAATAGAATCGCTATTACACAAGTTACAGAGTGTGAGAGAATGCGTAAAGGGCCCATCTAATATCGTTTGCTCATCACAAACGTACCTGGAGTTATGTTTGGTTTCGTCCACAAGTTTAACACAAAACCCGCATATTTGGGCTGAGTTATTTTGCCAAACTAAAGACACTCATTTCCACCTTGTGATGTCACGTGGTAATGCAGGGAGTGCTCTATTTTGTTTTTTTTAACTCCATGCACTTCCACTAGAATCATTGGGATAATTTCAGCCCCGGTATTGCCGATCTCTGATTATATAAAAGTAAAGGTAGCTGTTGACTTGAAAACTACCACTTCATGACATCACAAGGTGGGGCTGTGCGTTTGGAGCTTTGGAGATGTAGACAAATAATAAAGGGTGATTGAAACATGTGACTGGAACAAAACACAACTCCAGGTATGTTTTTGAGGAGGTAACAGCATTATAATTTGACTAAAAGCTCACAAGAGTCAATTTTGTGTAATACAGGACTTTTAAGGGGTACATGAGGCTAAAAGATTATTGGCCACAGCTAATTTTTTTTTTTTTTCAGTTACTGCGCTGAGACCTGCCTCACATACAGATTGTGTTTCTTTTAAAAATAGTTCATTGGTACAAAAATGAAGCAAAATAATGAATTGATATTGTGTCTGTATTTGTTTGTGTTACTAACTGTTGACACTTGTCCATTAATTTCCATATCTTACAACTATAGGTGGAACCCAATGACAAAAGTTGATTGTATGGTAAAGTTAAACATCCATTATAATTAATTGATAAACACAAGTTATTAAAAATGAATTAATGAAACATAAAATGGCACATTGCTTCAGGCTTAATTGGTACAAGCATAAAACAAATCAATTTACAAGACCCCGAATATATTGTGAAATGCTTGGGGCTGAAAAACAGTCATTTCATCAATAATTACTTCAAAAATCATGTCCGTTTTTCCATTTTTCACTGAAAGAAGAGCTTGTTTCTGCAGCTTTTCATGTGGTTCTCTCATATAAAGTCCACAGCAGGGACCTAAATGACTCCACAGTGGACAAACGAGCTCTGAGGCGGGAGTGAAGGATGCTGGGAAAGCAGGTGGTGCTGAATGAATGCATTTTGAATCAGTGGAACATGTTTGTGAATCCTTTACAGGGATCAGCAAAGGTGCACCTCTCCAATGAATTAGCCTTCTGGCAGTCTGATGTTTTTGTTATAACACTAAACAAGGACTTGTGGCTGAATATATTAACATCAGACGGTGCGTAGAGCTCGCATAGTACATGTAAAAGTGTTTTATTTTGACTCATAATACACCCCGATTCCCATATGAACGCGTACGCAAGGCAGGAAATGAAGTGATACGAGTTCAATCTGATCTGAGATGCCGCATCTTGGCTGAAATATTGTCTCCCTCTTTAAAGGCGACATTAAGGGTGACATTTTGAGGCACACTCAGTACAACGCAGGGATACTAACCAGATTTTTCCTCGCTACTGCAGATTATGCTTTAGGCAAGGGACTTTTCCATGTGCCCTGTGTTTACTAGGGGTAAGAAAGAGTGCATTTAAAGCTCCTATATCACACAAAAATGACACTTGTGAGCTGTAAGTCACGTTATAATGCTGTTACCTCACCAAAAACATGCCTGGAGTCGTGTTTTGTTCCATTCACATGTCTGAGCAACCCTTTATTATTAGTCTGTCTACAT
The DNA here is from genome assembly GCA_030686955.1 of Odontamblyopus rebecca. Taxonomy (NCBI): domain Eukaryota; kingdom Metazoa; phylum Chordata; class Actinopteri; order Gobiiformes; family Gobiidae; genus Odontamblyopus; species Odontamblyopus rebecca. The sequence goes on along the minus strand of CM060670.1, from coordinate 11,276,003 downwards.
CTCCAAAGCTCAAAATGCTTTGTTCTACCTTGTGATGTCACGAAGTGGTAGTTAACAGATACCTTTGATACCTTTTCCCTTTTGTTCAGTAGAGATTTGCAATTCCAGAGCTGAAATTATTCAAATGTTTCTTGCAAAGGTGTGCGGAGTTTAAGAAACAGAGTGGGGCCCTTCGTGTATTGACCACATGTGTTTTCTGTTTGAGAGAAGAACTCAGCCAAAATATGCAGGGTTTGTGTGTTATACAAGTGTGAATGAAACAAAACACAACCCCAATTGCGTTTGTGATGAGGAAACAACATTATAACAGATCAGAAAATAGTGTGGGGCGTTTAAATATAAAAGGACTTAAGGGGTCCAGAAAAGCAAAGCAATAACATCTCCATAGAAACAAACAGACGGCAGAACCAGACAAGCTACGCCTATGACAGGTTGGACTACTCATTTTTACTTTGTTAAGATGATTATATTTAAAATTTGAGCAAAAACTTTCATTTACTTTCCCAATTTGACCATGTTTTAGTTTTAAAAATTTTACTTCCTGGTTGAAAAACATGACAGCACACACGGGAACTAGGAAAACATTACTTAGCAAAACTCACCCAGAAATTCTGACATATACAAATATCAGAAGACACCTTTTTGTGTTGAATTAATATGATAGATATTCAAATAAATTATTATCCGAAAAAAAATGTTACGCAAGTGTAAATTGTGCTGAACTTTCGGATAGCCAGTGTGTTTAAAACTCTATTTTCTGTCATTTTCAACATGTTTTTCTCAGCAAATTGCTTCTTGATTTGTGTAAAACATTTATATTTATATTTACAATAGTTATTATCCCACCAAATGAATTAATCAAAATTAGGGAATCATAAAAATCTGTCACGCAGACTTTAAAGTTCATCGGCACAGCTTGGAAAGGACATTGCACGAGTGTTTGCAGAAAGACCAAGTTTTTTTTTTTTTTTTTTTAATGCATGAAACATTTATAGTGGCTTCAAATAAATTATGAGTTTTGTTACACACGGGTACCGACAGATATTGTTCATAAGAATCACTAACGCTATCAAAGCCCAGGTAAACCGCAGAAATTAGAGCGCCTCACCAGACTCGAGCCAAGGACCTGAGCACGAAAACATTTACAGCGTTACCGTGGAGACGAGGACAGCCGATGCTATTGTCAATGACATGTCTGACAGCGTATATAGATTGCACTGTAACCAAGTCATGCCTCCGCACAAATATGATTTATGACTGCAACGGAGCACGGCAGGACTCAAAATAAAGCGTGAAAACAGAGTGATAAAAGAGCTGTTTTATTGTAACATTTGACACTGAAGGGATGTATTGTAAAGGAAGGGTCATTTCTCTGTGCAGACATGTTATAAAGTAGGGCAGAGTGAGCACGTTACTGGACAGGACTGGGTCAAAGCAGATCGTTCTTGCAAAGGGAAATTAATGCATTATTTTAGGTACAGGTGTAACCGATTTATATATATAGCACTAAACTTTTTTTCTTTTCTTTTCAACATGGCGTTTTATTTACTGTGCAGCCTTGGTCCTCCACTCTCTTCTTCTGTGTTTTTGTTTCTTCTTTGTGTCAAAATCTGGGGTTTGATCTCTTCCTCTTCCCTTTTTAAATCTATTATTGGGAAGAGGTCTGTCATCTTTCGTAATCTTGTGATTTAAGTAAATATGTTGCCTTTATTTACATGTGTGACTATTAGGGATGCAACAATAACTGAAATATGGTGAAATCGTACTGTCAAAGGTCTCACAATAATATCGTGGACCATAACAATATATCAAATCACAATTCTCTTTGCTTAAATGAATAGTTCTGATCAGGGATGTGCACAGGAATTTTGAGGGGCAGTTGCTCTAACATGAAGAAAGGGGCACCGCACTGCCCGCCAAACTTGAATGAACTGTAATAAAATGTATTAATTTTATTTTCCCTGCAATTCTGGCGTTTCCCAATAGATGGCGCACTCTACATAGATTGATACATACAACCAAATTATCCACACGACACGGCTCGTGGCTCAGTGCCCAGGGGTCGAACTATATGTTGAACACGTCTTCCTCACTCATTGTCTGAAAACTTTCCCATAAAGCACTGCGGTATGTATATGTGTATATATATATATATATATATATATATATATATATATATATATATATATATATATATACATACATATATATATATATATATATATATATATATATACATATATATATACATATATATATATACATATATACATATATATATATACATATATATATATACATATATATATATACATATATATATATATATATATATATATATATATATATACATATATATATATATATATATATATATATATATGGCACACCGTACCTCCTCCCATACGGCGCGCGCCGCATCTCCTCTTGTACAGCGTGGACACTGCGTGTTAGGGCTGAAACGATTACTCGAGTAACTCGGATAATTCGATTACAAAAAATATTCGGGGCAAATTCTTTGCCTCGAGGCTTCGTTTAATTCATGTCACCAAAGTAAATTTATTTAAAATGTCTCTGCTATCGTATCACTCCTCCTTTGTAGACTGCTGCGCCAGTCTGGGATCACTGTTTCACACGGACAGTTATCAATGACGTACATGTCAAAGATTTGAAGCGGCGCGATTTATTCCACGGTGTGGAAATGGCAGATAATGATGTGGCCGGTGCCAGTGTGCACTGGCAAAGCCAACCTGATGTACCACAACAGTACGTCTTCAATGCTGCAGCACTTAAAGCGAAACTTAAAGCGTGAACTGTACTTCTCTAAGCGGAGTCGGAGAATCTACGAGGTAATATACTTTTACGATTGCTAACTGAAATGAAAAGTAACGCCTATTAGAATGTACAGTATTTGTAATTATTTGTAACCTGTGTTATGAGTCGATAGTAACGAGGCATAATGAGCAGCAAGAGAGCAAATGATCTCACTCAAATCGCTCCCTTCCTCACGTATACACAGACACACGCACACACTCGGTGTTTCCCACATCAGAAACGTCTAGTTCGTTGTTCTACTTTTACCAAAAATCTGATTTAATCTAGAACCGCTGGCATCAATTCCAATATCAGAGAAAGGAAATATTTTACCGACGTTTACGAACACTTATGTGTTCGCTAGTTCTATATTTAGCTTATTAATTAGGCTAGTTAAAGGATTAACGTTGTCACTTAGAAAACTCCTGTCTTATAAGCCAATAAGCCAAAGGTTTTACACTTGTTTAAAAAAATGTTGACTTTAAATAAAAACCTTTTTGTGAGGAATAACAGCAATTGCTTGCTCATTTTAAGAGGCCTTTCATGTTGCGTTACACACTATTGATATAGTTGTATAAAAACAAAAAAGTGTGATTTATCCGATTACTCGATTAATCGATGATATAATCGACAGAATACTCGATTCCAAAAATATTCGATAGTTGCAGCTCTACTGCGTGTGGATCGTGTCTTGTCACGCTGCGTGGACTGCGCTTCCTCCACGGCGCTTGTGGGTAATCTCTTTTTACTTTGCGCACAGGCTCAGGTGCTGGTCGCGTGCAGCTCTGTGGTTCTGTAAACAGAACTGAGCTCCTCCCTCCAGACTCGCACGCACGCGGTGCCCTAATGTCTGACTTTTATTTTCAATTTCAAATCTAGACATAGGGATTTTCATACATGAAAACCTCACCTTCCACGGTGGTTGGTCTTTCTCACCCTCATCAGCTCGGGTCCTCTACCAGAGGCCTGGGAGCTTGAGAGTTCTGTGCAGTATCTTTGCTGTTCCCAGTACTGCACTTTTCTGGACTGAGATGTCTGTTGTCCTTCCTGGGATCTGCTGCAACCACTCATCCAGTTTGGGGATCACGGCCCCGAGTGCTCCGATCACCACAGGCACCACTGATGCCTTTACTTTCCAGGCCCTCTCCAGCTCTTCTTTGAGCCCCTGGAATTTCTCTAGTTTTTTGTGTTCCTTTTTCCTGACATTGCCATCGCTCGGTATTGCAATGTCCACCACCACGGCTTTGTTCTCTCGCTTATCCAGAACAACGATGTCTGGTTGGTTCGCCATCACCATTCTGTCAGTCTGTATCTGGAAGTCCCACAGGATCTTGGGCCGCTCATTCTCCACAACCTTTGGAGGGGTTGCCCACCTTGATCCTGGGGTTTCCAGCCCGTAGTCTGCACAATGTTTCTGTACACTATGCCCGCTACTTGGTTATGTCGCTCCATGTACGCTTTCCCTGCCAGCATCTTACATCCTGCAGTTATGTGCTGGACTGTCTCAGGTACTTCTTTGCACAACCTACACCTTGGGTCTTGTCTGGTGTGGTAGATCTGGGCCTCTATTGCTCGGGTGCTCAAGGCCTGCTCCTGTGCAGCCAAGATGAGTGCCTCTGTGCTGTCCTTCAGACCAGCCCTCTCCAGCCATTGGTAGGATTTCTTGATATCAACCACTTCAGTTATGTTTCGGTGGTACGCCCCATGTAGGGGTTTGTCCTGCCATGATGGTCCCTCCAGCACCTCTTCCTCTGCGCCCCACTGTCTGAGACATTCTCTGAGCATGTCATCAGTCTGGGTCTTGTCACTGATGTACTTGTGGAGCTTGGATGTTTCATCCTGGACAGTGGTTCCCACACTCACTAGTCCTCGGCCTCCTTCCTTGTGGCTCGTGTACAGTCTCAGGGTGCTGGACTTGGGATGGAACCCTCCATGCATGGTCAGGAGCTTTCGTGTCTTAACATCCGTGGGCTGTATCTCCTCCTTTGGCCAACTTATGATTCCTGCTGGGTATCTGATCACTGGCAGGGCATAGCTGTATATTGCCTACACCTTGTTCTTGCCATTGAGCTGGCTTCTTAGGACCTGCCGTACTCTTTGTAGGTATTTGGCTTTCGCCGCTTTCCTTGTTGCCTCATCAAGGTTGCCATTTGCCTGTGGGATACCAAAGTACTTGTAGCTGTCCTCAATTTTTTTTTTTTTTCGGTAACTTTATTCGAGGAGGCCAGACAGGCAGTTGCCAGGGCAACCAAAGCAACCCCCCTCTGCACGTCCCTGGTTCTGATGCAGAAATAGTTTTAAAAAAAATAGAGAGAACTACATAGACCATGATCCTTTGCTCCGTTTCAGTGCAGATGACATGAAGAAATAACTGTTCTAAGAACTTTGAAATATTCTTTCTTTTGACCAAGGAATTTTTAGAGGAAAAAGTCGCATATTCAAAGTTTTCGGAGCCTCCACAAAATATGGCAATAGATATCGTGCTGTGAGATGTATATGGTGAAAATATCGTACAGAGAGATTTGGATATCGTTGCATCCCTAATGACAATAAATGTTTTACCAAATGACTGGTCAAAGCATTTTATAATGTCAGTCTTGTTATTATGTAGATTCTACATAACTAGAATCTACAAAAGAGTGTAGAACACTCTTTTTGTAGATTCGATACGATGTTCTACAATGTAGAACATCGTAAAATCATGAGCTCATCGTAAAATCATGAGCTTTCCCACGATATCGTAATAAATATCGTACCGTGAGGTTCATACTGTGACAATATCGTATTGTGAGACTTGTTTATTGTTACAGTGATTATATTTTACTTGTACTTAAAGGTACATTGTGTAACTTGCTTTTCTCCATGGAGATGTCTTTGCTTTGTTTGGAATGTTTCACAGTACGGCATTAAAACTTATATTCTATCTTCATGGAGACCAAACCAGACAAGTTACGGGTCAGAGGCGACCCCGCTCACAGTCAGAACGCCTGTTTTTCTAGGTATTCTTGAGCTATAAACCCACCTGTAATTGAATAAATGTAAGGTAGAGCTGTTTAATGTCATACTGTGGAACATTCCAGGCAGAGCAATGGCATATCCATAGAAATGAGCAGGTGATGGACCCCCAAACAAAAGCTAAACATAAGGTTGGTGGTTCAAATCCAGGTATCTTTTTTAATACTTCTTAACTGAGTGAACCTTTCTGCTTTTGTCGCTGTCAAGACCCCACCACTTTGAGGAGGTAAGCTAAAAGATATTGTATAAATGATTGCTTAACCAAATTGCTTTTTAAGGGCAATTACATGGATGGTGGGTGACATTTGTTTTGCATAAAGCCTTCTCTCTTGTGTAATAGAATGGTTTTGGTTCAGGTGAGGACGGTGGATGAGCTAATAATAATAAAAAGAACATATTTTTGTCAGCTTTGATGTTCGCTTCACTTAGCACAGGCCCCAGCAGCATCGCGCTAGGACTCATTTTCAGGTTTACAGATTGTGTGGTGAGCCTTCAGAACGAGAAGGCACCGTTTTTATCTGACTTTGTCCAAATTACCACCGGCCGCTCCACTTTGAGAATATGTATGGCACTATAATGGAGTATAATGGATGGATGAGCGTAATGGAAACTCAGAGTTGCACTGTTTTATCAGACTTTTAGAGGCCTGGTTTTGATAGTTTTCAGTGTCACCAATTTGTGTTCTGCTGATGGGCTGTAACCATGGCGATGCTACGCAAATAAGGAGGATACATCCAGACTGCAGCCTGAATTGACCCAAATCTGATTTTTCACCCCGATGGGACCCGTTTCTGATCTTTTAATGACAGTCTGGGTGACAGATCCGATTTTTAAATGCGACCCAGGCCACTTGGATATGTGCTCCGAAAACAGATACAGATCCGATGTTTTGACATGCGACTTCAGTTTGAACGGCCAGTTCATGTCCACATACGTTCTTCTCGTCATAAAAAAATTGTGTATGAACTCCACGTCGGTGTTCGCTGCGACTCTGCACCCACATGTTCCTTTCTACGGAAGTTGCTGCCACTGCTCCACAAAACACCATGGTCAAAAACCTCGTCCTTCTCCTTCTCAATCTCCTCCGTGAAACAAATAAGCTGTACATGTTCTGGCTCTGGTACGACAGCAACTTTAAAATCACCAGGAGCTTAATGCAGCGCTTCAGTAAACACTGAGCTTGCGTGACATCGTCGTGTCCTCCAATGTGGATGCGGGACACTTTGGGGGCGTTTAAAGTTCACACTGGAGCTCACGTACAAGTTACATTTAATTGGAAATGTGAATGACCTAACAAAAAAAATCACAACAAAATTTCACAACAAAATCCGAATTGAGCATTAAGCCCTGCAGTCTGAACAAAGCCTTAGATAATCTGAAAAAAAAAAAAAAATATAATAATAATAATAAATGCACTACATAATTCTAGGGTAATGCATGTAACATTTCCAACATTTTTTTGGAAATGTGTAGCTTTTTGGTTGGGGGTCCATCGCCTGCTTGTTTCTATGGAGATGTCATTGCTCTACCCGGAATGTTCCATATTGTGACATTAAACTAGAGTGACCAGATGTCCCTATTTACCCGGGACAGTCCCAGTTTTGAGCCCTGTGTCCCCTGTCCCCGCATATTTATCCAAAACCAGTGATTTGTCCCAGTTTTATACAAGAAATGTCCCACGTGTCCCTATATTTGACCAATCTGATCCCTGCCAACACTAAAAAGAGGCACACATTGTCATTTGTTTAGGAAAAATACAGAAAAGCTGCTTAAAAATGACAAAAAACATTTAAAAAAAATGTGACTACACTGATTCACATTAGTGCCGAGTGCAGAATAGTTTTCCTTAATTAAGGACTCATTTCACAATTTTATTATTATCAACCAACCCTAACCAGGGATGTGCCAATTTTTTATTTTGAAAATCAGTTCACCACAATTAAACAGCTCTACTTTACATTTATTTAAGTACAAATGGTTTTATAGTTCAAAAATTCTGAGAAAAACAGGCATTGACTGTTGTCTCTCCGCAGATCTGACCTGTCACTTGGTCTGCTTTAGTCTCTGAAGATAGAACGGTTTAATGCCATACTGAGAACTTAACATCTCCATGGAAAAAGGCATTTGACGGACCCTCTACCAGAAAAGTTACGCAATGTCCCTTTAAACCAATCCATTTATTTAATCACAAATGTTTTTACTGCTCAAATACTTTACCTGCCTCCAGACATATTGAGCTGGATTTTCACAAACTGTAAGCCTATAACGGTGTAAACACATCTAATAATAGTGTATGAAATACTTATCACCATGGAGACACTACAAGGCCAAGCTACAGGTCAGATCTGTGCAGAGTCAACCCCGCTCACAGCAAGAATGTTTGGTTTTTCAATGAAATTTTACTCATAAAAAGCACTGTAATTGCATAGGTAAAAGAGCTTAATGCCAGGCTGTGAAACATATCCATGAAGACAAGTAAGTAGCGGACTTCCCCACCAGAAAAGTTACACAGTGCACCTTTAAAACAACAGGGCGATGCTTTGTTGGAAGTATCCTACGCCATGTGGTGCAATATCACAGCTACACTTAATGAATATACAGGAAGTCCTCTCTGAAAGCGCCTTGAGTCAAACAGATGGTTCTCTGAAAGACAAGTCTATAGAGTGCCATCTGTCGTTTGTCATGTCACCCATTCACCTGAGGTATCATGTCTTAATGATTTTAAAGGAATGAGACACTGATACTCAAATGGTTCAATCTAGCGTAGAAATTTAAAGCCAAGTTATACATGCATGTGGTGCTTTATCGATCATAAAAGACAGAATGTCGAAAAGCTGTACCTGCGTTTATCTCAATGTATTAAATATTTGACAATTTTATAAAATAAGTATATGCCATTGGGAGAATAGGGTTGATAAGAATTGACTCCATAGCCAGGTGAATAGTTATGTGAAAGAAGTGTACTTATATCAGGATGCTCCGTGTTACATCTTTGTGAGTGGCCCCAGAGGCCCAGACAAAAGAGCCCATTAGCATGTATAGTTTATGATAATGAGTAGAATGGACGTGTACACATGCACTCTTGGTATGCGTATAAGGCACTCGAATATAGGGAGTACATAGATGTCAGTTGTATATCATTTAACAAAAACACAAGCTCTTATAGGCAGTGAAAACTCCAGTATATGGAAACACATTGTTGGAAAGTTCACATATAATATGGATCATGAGAAGAGGAACATTTCATACTGACAGAATGTAATAATGATACTGCAGTTGAGCTATTGTAGAGTAATTCAAGGTTAGTGCGAGGTAAGAACAAAAACAGCTATTTAAGGCGCTGTACCAGATTTGTACAGACTTAAATACATGAAATACAGAACTAGTTCATTTCCAACCATTTGCAGTGGTCCACAGTTATTCTGCACTTACCCAAGTGTGGAGTTTTGCTGTGAAGGTAAAGCTACAGAACTTTTACACAACTAGCATGCTGGCACGCACTTTCTGATGCGCACTTAAAGTTGCCTCCTGTCCCAGTTTTATCTGATTATCCGGATTTTAATGGTCTGTCCCAGTTTGTTACGGTTCGCCATCCATCCCTTCATTCCGACCACCCAACCTTTATAGTATGTTCAGACCAGAGCATCCAAAAACTCACTGGACGCCTCTATTTAGACGCCTTTGCCTTGGAACTCAGACACCCCCGATGCACGTCTTGGACACCGTGACAAAACGGGAGAAAAATACTTGACACACGTCTAGGACGTCCGCTGCGGTCGGCGAGTGCCTTGTTTTCCCGGTCAAGAGAGTGACATTGGGGATTTATTATATTGATTATAAAACACCAGAGCTGCGAGACTCGGAGCTGCGGGATCAGGCAACGGCTGCGCTGAGCCCCGTGGAGTGTGGACCTCTGTGCCGGCCCTTTCATCTGCTGTCAACCAACAGTCTATGCAGGCGCACCTCCGGGGCGTCCTGATACTCAGTCCTGGTTTAGTCCTGGATGAGTCCTAATTTAGACCTGGTTCAGACCTGGTTCAGTCCTGGTTTAGTCCTGGTTTAGTCCTGGTTTAGTCCTGGTTTAGTCCCAGATCAGTCTTGGTTTAGACCCGGTTTAGTCCCGGTTTAGTCAGGAATACCTGAGATGTCTGTAAATGCAGTGTCAAACAAACTTAACAAAATCAAAATAAAAAATACATGTATTTTTCATTCCACATGAACAAACAAGCAGAACTTAACTGTCTGTCTCGCTCTGGTAAAACCAAACAAACAACAATAAAAATATGCCCGGCACCAGGCTCCTATGAGCTTCTTACCTATATTCACCTTTTACCTGTGCCCATTACTGCCCCCAGGTGTCGATAACCAAAAACTAGGCCAATAAGCCAAAATAATAAAGACTAGACATGTAAAGCAATTCACTTAATAACTAGCAAAAGAATAGTATCAAAATCTTATTACTAATGGAAGCATACTACTACTAACAATAACAATAACAATAACAATAACTACTTAAAGCAATAATATATATCTAGTATAGCTCCATCATATGGTTATGTTCAATTTCACTGTAGAAGGGCAATTTTTGTCATTGGTTAGATGTGTGAAGGACGTCGCTGCTTAGAAGCAAAAAGGATTGGGTTGCCAAAATGTCCAGGTTTTTTGTCAGATATGTGGCAACCCTATGCACACTTCTTTCCTTTTAATAGACAGTTGTAGCAGACTCTCTCTCAGTTGACCCAATGAAATAGACTTAAAGCCTCACCTAAAAACAAACCACGCATGTGTCTGGATTAATGCTGTGATTAGTTTCTGGATGGGCACATTTAAGTCATGTTAGGATGTTGTTACCTGCTCAAAAACATACCTGCAGTTGGGTTTTGTTTCATTCACACGTGCTTGAGTAACCCTTTACTATTACTCTGTCTACATCTCTAACACTCAAAATGCTCAGTTCCACCTTATGATGTGACAAAGTGGTAGTTTTCAAGTTAACAGCTAATGTTTTGTTTTACTCTTTGTTCAGAAAAGATTAGCAATTCCAGGTTTGAAATCATCCCAGTGATTCTAGTGAAGGTGTGTTTTCACTTTGAAAAGAAGAATATGCAGGATTTGTCTGTTAAACATGTGTGAATGAAATAAAACACAACTCTGGGTATGTTTTTGATGAGGAAACAACATAATAACATAAATCAGAAAGTAATATGCACCTTTTAAATCATGCTGCCCCAAAACATGTCATTTGCCACATCTACATAAATCCACATTCACATATTTCTTTGTTATTGTGAAACATAACAGCTTGCATCCTATAAAGTGGATTTTTTTTTACAATTTTTCAATTTACTGGTGATAGTTTTCTTTTATGATTCATTCTTGTATGGGGCATTTTTGCACCATTGGCATCTTGTGTTTGGGTTTAACTCACGTCAGCATCTTGGCTCGATTCATTCTGGCTGACACTTGTGCAGATGAATGTCAGCCTTGATTTTTGAAGAGATCTTTTATGCATTATACTTCAGATTCTTATTCCTAAAGTCATCGGGCGTGAGAGCTAGAATAGCACTTCGTAAAATCTTCAGACAATTTTCATCTCTCTGGGCATCTTGGTATTTTCTATAAGGGTTATTAATTCGAAATGGCTGCCTTCTATAAGTGTGATGAATTAATTGGTACAGTGCAGGTTGTCCTTCATGTGCCATGACTAAAAGGCAGTGAATAGAGTAAATAGTTCTGCACAATGTCACATTCATACATGGATATCACAGTTTTCCACAATGTCAGTGTTCCAAACAGTGTCTGTTTTTCCCAACATTATCAGGGTTCCAAAATTATGTCATAACAATTCACAGTAATGTCATAACTTTCAGAAGTTACGTCACATTGATTTAACAATTGGTAAGTTTACATGAGAGCTTTAATTCCGCTTTAAAAAGACCATGTAAACACTTAATGAAAATAATTATTCGGAATTAAACTTGATTCCAAAGTAAGCGGATGGTTTATTCAAATTTTAAAGCTGAATTAAGTAATTCCTCAATCATGCAAACATTTCTTAATCCCGGTTGTTCAGCATATGCTCATCGGGTCTCCCTTCCTACACGATCTGGACGATCCACCTCCACCAGTCCTCATTCGGACTTTCATCCACGCCCCTTTGGAGCGGGATGCGGGAGTGGGCTGACGTGTTGCAGCCGTTGCCTCAGTTTGTCTTCTTCCTTCTCCGACACTCTTCCCTTCTCCTCCTCAGCGTGAAGAGAGAATTCTCCAGCTGCTGCTTCAAAAAGTTTGGATCATGTTTGTGTCGGTGGCGTAACGACAAACCGAGATGACAAAAAAGCCGGTAGCAGCTGAAGTGTGTGTTTTTCTTCTTCCAGTCGACGTAAATACATTCGTGTCCCTGTCCAATCCGAACCTTCCCCACCCCCAGGCGTTGAGCAAAATTAAATAAAGGCGATTTAACGTGTTTTCCATGTAAACCTCAATTCAGCATTATTATTTCCATGGAAACGAGAAGAATAATTAATTTGGAAATAAAAATCATCATGTAAACATGGCATGGCGTTCCAGGGTAACCTCAATGACAGCACAGAACCTCTTATCTTTTCTCCTAGCTTATTGAGTTTAAAAAACATTTCTGTAATGCCGAGAAATGTCCCCTACCTCAAAAAGCAAATGAAATACAAAAGAATCTACAATTCAAAGCTAAAATCTATATCGCTTAGCTTCCTCCCTGGTGAGTCATACAGCCACATTAATGATAATAGGACTGTAACCGGAGGCATTAGTTCTCAATCACTTTTCATAACAAAACATGTTCATCAAACCTCTTGCTCTTTGCTCTGATCGGCGCATTTCACATTCATTATTTATCATTCGCGAGGAGAGGTCACGTCAGGAAGGCCCCGCTCACCTATTGATTCCAACACGGCATGCCTAATGAATGATCTAACCTTGGCAACATATTGAAACGCGCTCAATCAGCTCCACGTAGCAGAGGGTGAATAATGCATTAACACATGATCAAAACAAACAAGCACGCTAAAAAGCCACCGTGAATGCATTACAGCTGACGAGCTCCGAGGCGGTGACCTTGGTTTCATTAGCGACGGTGCAGACGGCAAAATCCACTCTTTAAAGAACCACTGGGGTCTTTTCAATTTAATATCAACAGGAACATGCTCACAGGGTGTCTTTATAATGGAGGTTATTTTATAAGTATTTGTTAAAGCTAGAGTGACAGTGGTACTTTTTTTTGATAGACTTCATCCGACTTGCAAAGTTTGGTGGTCGGAGAGAATCAATTTGCAATTGCAGATGCCGATTATCCAAGAACCGGCTAGTTTTTCCACCAGCTGAGAGCCGGAGAAGTGCTACGTCGCTACGTCCCTGCACATGCTACTGTGGTCCTAGCAGCCCAACAGCTGTCAGCTCCGATAATAATAATGGACAACTACAGATCTATTTTACAAACGTTCTTGTCATCCAAAGATGAAGACAAACAGCTCTTCGTCATTGCCATCTGCAAAGGATGCGTTCCCAAAGAAAAGTAATTGTTGCTCTGTAGGCGCAACAGCTCGTGTGCTGATGCGGTCAGCTTCTGTTGGACTAACTACTGCCCCTCCCCCCTCTGCCCAGCGCAAACACAAGGCACAAATACATATTGACCAATCATGTGCGGCATGAAGAGAAAACAAGTCAGACCAAGAGGGTGAGAGAGAGAAAAAATAGCACGGCTCCCAAGAAGGAGCCGGCTCCCCTCATTCACTTCAAAGAGCCGGCTCTAACTAAGAGCCGTTCCATTCCCAGTCGACCCATCACTAAAATTTAGATCCCCACGTGCATTTTGAGGCCCAACTCCAGCTCCGGGGGGACGGGGCCCTCTCTGTGGCCCCGAACTCTGGAAAGTTCTGCCTCCCCACGTCCGAACAGCCCCCACAGAGGAGTGTTTTAAGTCTCGTCTTAAGACCCACTTTTATTCATTGGCTTTTAACACCGCGTGACTTGTGTGGTCCTCTATGTCTTATCTTTTTTCTATTTATTGCTATTCTATGGTTTTGGTCTTATCTTAGTTTAATGGTTTGATAGTTTTAGGTATGATAAAATCTGAGTGTTTATTTTTATTTTTTTATTGTTCTTCTGTATTTGTGCAGCACTTTGGAAACTGTTTATGAAATGTGCTATATAAATAAAGTGGATTGGATGTTACAAAGGTGATTTAATACTAGATACCTGAGGAAAACATGTACACACACGCACCTTAAACTGCTCCCTTTAGTTGAAGCCTGTTAAAAAATCGTTTGTGAAATTTACAAAAAGCATTTTATCATTTGCACAAACTAGGGTTTCATATTTTGTATTCATTTTGGGTTCCGTAGAAATCAATGCGGGCTGTTTTCCCATCGAGTTTGTTTGTTCCCGGGTGAAATATGAACTGACAGATGGAGATGGCAGCGCAGGATTTCAAGGATTCAGCATTTTTATCGTAGCTCCTCATTGGTCATTTATTCTGCCTTATACAATCCTTTCCAATTACACCTGCCCTGATTTTGTGCACACTTAGCGCGTAATATTTCATCTTTTAAAAAATCCAGCTTGAATAAAATATGGTGCAATCACTGCCAACATGAAAAAAAAAAGATAAATGAATGTTGGCAAATCTTCTGCAGAGTTGCGTGGTTTTTGAAGGAAGCGTAATCAAAATGAACATTACCTACTAGTATCTTTCAGAGATTTATCAATGAATTATTTATCAGGGAAACATAAGTGCTGACTCCAAAAAACATCCAGGAACATTTTGGAGAGCTGTAATTACTCGGCCATGTTGAGCTCCATGGTGAAGGGCTGTGCAGGGCGCTCAGAGCATATCATAGCGATCAATAGGGGCTGATGTATTGGCTATTGGCTGCGCTTACACCGACGCAATAGTTCACAGAGGCAGGTTTGTCCTCGCACTAGATCTATGCCAGGATTGTTCTGCGTGAGGTGAAATTACAGAGGATTAAAGCTTCTTTATTACACAAAAAGGGATTCTTGTGGGTTTTAAGACGTGTTACAATGTTGTCACCTCATCAAAAACATACCAGGAGTTGTGATTTGTTTCTTCTCACATTTTTGAGTTATCTCTACATCGGAGGGGCCGATGGCGCAGATTGGTAGCCTCACTTCTGTCAGTGTGTCCCAGGGCAGCTGTGGCTACAACAGTATCTTACTACCACCGGGTATGGAGTGAATGAATAATGCTCTGTAAAATATACTCTGTAAACAATGCTCTGTAGATAATGCTCTGTAAACACTGCAATGTAAACAATACTCTGTAAACAATGCTCTGTAAACAATGCTCTGTAGATAATGCTCTGTAAACAATACTCTGTAAACAATGCTCTGTAAACAATGCTCTGTAAACAATACTCTGTAAACAATACTCTGTAAACAATGCTCTGTAAACAATGCTCTGTAAACAATGCTCTGTAGATAATGCTCTGTAAACAATGCTCTGTAAACAATGCTCTGTAAACAATACTCTGTAAACAATACTCTGTAAACAATACTCTGTAAACAATACTCTGTAAACAATGCTCTGTAAACAATGCTCTGTAGATAATGCTCTGTAGATAATGCTCTGTAAACAATACTCTGTAAACAATGCTCTGTAAACAATACTCTGTAAACAATGCTCTGTAAACAATGCTCTGTAAACAATGCTCTGTAGATAATGCTCTGTAAACAATACTCTGTAAACAATGCTCTGTAAACAATGCTCTGTAAACAATGCTCTGTAGATAATGCTCTGTAAACAATGCTCTGTAAACAATACTCTGTAAACAATGCTCTGTAAACAATGCTCTGTAAACAATGCTCTGTAAACAATGCTCTGTAAACAATGTTCTGTAAACAATGTTCTGTAAACAATGCTCTGTAAACAATGCTCTGTAGATAATACTCTGTAGATAATACTCTGTAGATAATACTCTGTAAACAATGCTCTGTAAACAATACTCTGTAAACAATGCTCTGTAAACAATGCTCTGTAGATAATGCTCTGTAAACAATGCTCTGTAAACAATGCTCTGTAAACAATACTCTGTAAACAATGCTTTGTAAACAATGCTCTGTAAACAATGCTCTGTAAACAATGCTCTGTAGATAATGCTCTGTAAACAATACTCTGTAAACAATGCTCTGTAAACAATGCTCTGTAAACAATGCTCTGTAGATAATGCTCTGTAAACAATACTCTGTAAACAATGCTCTGTAAACAATGCTCTGTAAACAATGCTCTGTAAACAATGCTCTGTAAACAATGCTCTGTAGATAATGCTCTGTAAACAATGCTCTGTAAACAATGCTCTGTAAACAATGCTCTGTAAACAATGCTCTGTAAACAATGCTCTGTAAACAATGCTCTGTAAACAATGCTCTGTAAACAATGCTCTGTAAACAATGCTCTGTAGATAATGCTCTGTAAACAATGCTCTGTAAACAATGCTCTGTAGATAATACTCTGTAGATAATACTCTGTAGATAATACTCTGTAGATAATACTCTGTAGATAATACTCTGTAAACAACTTTTACCCAAACTAAAGGCACAGTCTTTAAACCCATCTTCTCAAGTGAAAAACCTGGGTGTCATTTTTGACTCTGAGCTGACTTTTATCCCACACATTAAAAACATCACAAAAGTAGGTTTCTATCACCTAAAAACCATAGCCAGAGTCCGCCCCATTCTCTCTCGGGCCAACACGGAGACACTGATGCTTTTATCACCCGTCGAATAGACTACTGTAATGCCCTGCTCTGGTCTTGCCAAAAAGAGTATTTCAGGTCTGCGATTATTACAAAATTCAGCAGCTCGTGTCCTAGGACCGGAGGGCAGGATCACCGGTTTTAAAATCACTGCATTGGCTCCCTGTGAGTTTCAGGTTCGGTTTTAACCCTTAAATATCTGAGACATTTATTGCTAGTTTTTGTCTGCCTGGTATTGATGCAAATAGAACCTCAACCCTTTCAAGTATAGAAAAGACATTTTTTTCAGGACAGCTTGGGCTATCATGATTGATGAGTCCATGTCAGTGAAAGAAATTCATTTGTTTAATAACTATATACACAGAAGAAAAAAACAAAACAGATTTTTTTTTTTACAGATTTAGATAAAAAAAAAACCACAAAGATAAATAATGAATAAGCCTTTTTGTATATATCATTGGGCAGGTTGCATGTATAGGTTTATTTATTTATATTTTTGTTATTTGGCATTATTATTCCTTGATTATACCCACCATTGTTTTCTTTACATGTAACTAACTTGTAGTTGGCTGCCCTGGTTGGATGTTACGGTCATTTGCGCATCTGACTGGCCAAGAGACCGGCTATGTCACAGAACGTCGTCATTATTTACATCAAAAATTAAAATGGAGGTCCACGATGAAAAGTTACTTTGTTTTATCATAAAATGTAAAAATAATCAGGTTACTGCACACCTACCATAGCGAAAATGGATTACAACCTCACCGGAAATAACGCTGGACTTAACGCTGGTGGTGAAAATGTTTTTGAAAGGATATTTGTCCCGGCCCATCGTAGATTGTCCAAAGGGTAAAGCTTCCAAACAAAGTTTTCTTCATTAGAATCTATTGCATGGTTTTTGAGTTATTTTTAAAAAAAAAGGTGACCGATGGTTGCGAGTTCATCCGTGAACTACGCGGATTCTAAGGGTTAAAGTTCTTTTAAGGTTTTTAAATGTCTTAATGGTCTTGGGCCTTCTTATCTTTCAGCACTGCTTTTACCCTATGAACCCTCGTGGGCAGTGGTGTAGTGGAGATTTTTTAAGCGGGGGTACGCAATTCGTGACCCCATCCACCTCCACCCCATACGCCATGTACTCAACTTGACATGCCAAAACACACACAGGAGTCATATGGATTGTTCATTTAAAAAAAAGAAAAAGAACTCACTTTCAGTACAAACATAAAGTGCCAGCCCAGTAAATATCTGTAATATTTGATGTGTTTTTCACTCAAAATGATGCTGAATCATGTTATTAACATTAACACCATTCATAATCACCAAAGAATATACATTTGATACTTTGCAGCTGACATCATTAACATTTGCTGGGGAGTGATGCTAACTGAAGGCTCTGCTCTGTCTGAGGCTTTATTAGACTTGAATCTGTGATGTATTTTACACTCGTACTCATCACAGGCTCCTGAACATTTGTTGTTTAAATCCATTTTGTGTGTGTGTTGTTTTTTTGTTTTTTTAAGTTTTCAGACTATCTTAAAACATTTTTCAGTGTTTGCTTATGTGTGTATTGTGTCACCATGGTAACTCCTAAATACTCCACAATTACACACATGTAGAACACCCCCAGTGCGGTGTCACTGCAAAGTATCAATTGCTGGATTTCAGATGATGTCATCATCATAGAGTGAAATTCCTTTCTTTTTTGTGTGTGTAAAATATGTTTCTTATTGTAAGTGCAAAGAGTTGTTGTTTACAAAGTACAAAAAGTTCCATTGGTAGATCTTTTCACTTGTGAAGTGAAATTTACTGAAATCATGATAAAACTTTCTTAAAGGTGTATGGTAGGGCCGATATATTGATTGGTCGATATTATCGGCCGATATGTGCTATTTGAAACATATCGGCCAAAATCTTGGGCTGATATTCCACGTGGACATGTTATACCTTGTTATAAAGCTTAGACTGTCTATATTATGTCCATTTAATCCAATTTACAGACAGATAAATGTCCTAATATGTGGCGTGCATCAGTATTTATCCGAGGAGTCATTGTCTGTGTCCATCCCACCCCTGAACGCATCACCATGTGCACTTGTTTACACTCACAGCCATAGATCCATGTGCGCAACACTGAGATTGTTTTCTTTTTATGGACAGTCAGTTTGAGTCTGGATTAAAAGGACATTTATTCGTGCAGACTTGTGATCTGAGAGGAGCCTGTGTGAGGCTGAGTGTTGGAAATGTGTTGATTTTGAAGCTCGTTTGGTTCTTTCTCATTTGTTAGCAATTAGCTGCTGTAGCTCCCACACATAAACAGGCTGTTTTCTCTTCTATTAGCGACTGTAAAGTGACTATAATGGCTGTATATATGTTGCGGCGAGTTAGAGGCAACGCCAAGTGTGTACTGAGCGGGGAGGACGCACGCACGCACACCGCCGCCGAACTTTTCCGCTGTGTGTGAGGCTCCGCAGGTGAGGCGGGGGTGTAATCAGCTGAGTGGGGGAGCGGGGTAGGAAGTCTTTGTTTTATGCACGCTGAGCGCTGACGGACGCTTCATGGAAAAACAGGCAAGGAAAAGGTCTAAAAAACTCTAAAAGGACTGCCGGTAAGCGTTGTTTAAGCCTGGACTCTTTGTTTGTTTTGCTGTTTACTTATCTGCATAAAGTTTGCTCCGCTGATCTGTGATCTAGATATGAGCGAGCGTGTGGGGATGTTATTCATGGAAATGCACCGTTAAAATATTTCAGTTAAATGGGGTGTGTTAAATAGATTATTTGTTAATTATTTGGTTAAATAATGATATATTATATAAAAATATCAGTAAAACTGTGTGCTGTTAATCTGTCTAATTTTGATTTTTTTTTTTTATTTATCAAAGGTTTTTCACCTGTGCCAAGAACGAATTAAAAGAAGCTTAAGTGCATTGAGTGAAGTCCTGCGTCTGTTTTTTTTAAAAAGAGAGTGAGGCCCTTCCCTTTCAAGTGTGGGAAAGCTTGCACCGGCAAAACACTTGACAATATACGTTACTGGACACGCATTGATATGTAAATGAGCTGTGAATAGAAGTATGATTTATCAGCATTTAGCATATCGTTAATTACCGTGACGCACACACATTTACCGCTAAAAGCTAAGAGCGGTAGTTTACTTACAGTACGTTCTTTACTGGCTAGAATTTCATACAAAAATGCCATTAGACCGACCTACTGAGGCAGAATAACAATAAATGTTGCCTAAACAAACCCAAATGAAAATCCAATAGAGTCAAACCTAAGTTTTATCAACAACTGAAGACTTACAGTTAATTTTTACATCATAAATATATCGGCGATTATATCAGCTATTGGCAGCTCCAACTCTCATCGTATCGGTATCATATCGGCCGCAACAAAATCCATATCGGTTGGGCCCTAGTGCCTGGTGTAACTTTTCTAGTGGAGGCTCTGTCAAATGCTTTTCTCCATGGAGATTTTATTGCTTTGTCTGGAAGGTTTCACAGTATGGCATTAAACAATTCTATCTTCATGGAGACCAAACCAGCCCAAGTTACAGGTCAGATCTGTGGAGAGGTGACACCGCACACAGTCAGAATGCTTGTTTTTCAAGGTATTTTTGAGCTATAAATCCACCAAGCAGAGCAACGACATACCCATAGAAACAACAGGTGCCGGACCCCAAACCAAAAAGTTACATAATGCACCTTTAACTTGGCTGAAACTTTGCCTTGGAGTAACCTCACTATTTTCAAGTAAGATAAACTGCTTTTGTATATTCATTTCCAACTGCAGAATTGAATCCAGCCATATTACCAAACCTGCACTTGTGTATTTGGACACCAGTGAGTTCAAAAGAGGCTGTGGTCTGTGTGAGTTTTGTTCGGGGTTGTAAAGGTGTACCCTTTGGCTGTGTTTTGTACAGAGCCTAATCAGATGCTGGACGTGATAAATGCTTGTGCGGAGGAGAGAAAGTGGGCTTTATTCAATCAAGCTTTATTTACACAGCTCACAGTACGGAGTTTAGAAAGGATTACATTTCAGGCTCCAGCAAAGAGCTAATGAGCGTCCACAAGAAACCCAGGCCTTCTCAGATCAGCCCCGAAATCATAAAACACATTCTGGTGTTTGGTTTAGCCGCTAAATGGATATTGATTTATTGCGAAGTGATAAAAATAATTCACAAGATGGAATTGAAGAAGGAAATGGCTTGATGGGATTCATATTTTAACAATTCAGAAAGAGATTGGGTGGCATTTAAATGTGCATTTTTACTGTAATATTTCAACCGTTTTCTTGTATCCATTGCGTCGCCTGGAATATTCCACAATAAGGCTGTAGAGTGTTTTAAGAAAATTAAGAGAGTACGACATTGCCCATTGCGTTCAGCTCCAATCAAATGAAGCTCACCGAGGTGGGCAGTTACGGAATTTGGAGAAAGCTTTGGACAAAAATTTGGATAAAATAGTGAAATAACAACACCACGGTCATGTAGAGCGGGCTAATACGAACATTTTAATTAAGACCAAAACGAGGACCCAGGCAGCAGCAGTTACAGAGAGCCAACTGAGCCGAGGCCAAGAGCTCCAGGACCAAGTGCAGCAGGACGTGAGTGAGCTGAAGAGGAGCCTCTCGGAGCTGGACACACTGGCCCTCACCCAGGATCATAACCAGTTTCTACAGCTCTACACTTCACTGTCCACAGACACACAGAGCACAGAGCCAGTCAGGATTGACACAGGGCCCCGGAGATACTTTGAGGACGTGAACAGAGCTGTGTCAGAGCTCAGGGACAAAGTGCAGCTCACTCTGGAGGAGGGTCTGACCAACGTCTCACAGGCTCTGAGTCGTGTGGAGGTTTTACTGTCACCAGCTGAACCCAGCTCCAGAGAGGACTTCTTACAATACTCTACAGAAATCACTCTGGACCCAAACACAGCTCACACCAAACTGTCTCTGTCTGATGGAGACAGAAGAGCAACAGTTATGAGTAAAAACCAGAGATATCCTGATCATCCAGACAGACTCAGTAACTATATTCAGGTCCTGAGCAGAGAGGGTCTGATGGGCCGCTGTTACTGGGAGGTGCAGTGGAGCGGGGACTGGGTCTATATAGCAGTTTCATACAAGGATATTCAGAGAAAAGGCTCTATTATATCTGTATTTGGAAACAATGATAAATCCTGGGCCTTACGCTGTAACAAAACAAGTTATTCATTTATATTTAACTGAGTCGAGTCCCAGGTCTCAGGTCCGGTCTCGTCCAGAATCGGGGTTTACCTGGACCACAGTGCAGGGGTTTTGTCGTTTTACAGCGTCTCTGAAAGTACCATGAGCCTCCTCCACAGAGTCCAGACCACTTTCACTCAGCCTCTCTATGCTGGGGTGTATTTGGGATGGAGCACTGGAGACACTGCACATTTCCCTAAACTCAAATAGCAGCTTTGTTCTCCACAGTTTGGGATCAAATTTGTGCCTTTTATTTTTAAATAATGAGTTAAAAGTTTAAATTACTATTTATGAGGATTGATACGTACAAATCTATTCTGAAACTAAGATCAAAACTAGATTCTCATTTGGGCAAGTGGAAATACTGGAAAGGAAAAAAAACATATTGTAATATTACAAAGAAACTAGGAAAATATTGTCTGTGGAAATACTGTTCTTATTATTGTTGTGGTATCAAAACCGATCTTGAAATTATTTTAACATTGTTTTTATGTACAAATGTATTTTCAGCAGTGGTGGAGGAAGTACTCGATTTTGTTACTTTTCAAGATTTTAAAACTTATATCAGGTTATTCATCTTGTTTCCAGATTTATTATCTCTGTACTAGTTGTGAACTGGTTAAATAATGCTGAAAATAGTCACATGTGTTTCTTCCATGACTCAACTAGTCACAAAATAAAGGCAATAAATGTTCAAAAGAAGCTACAATCCATTTACCATAGTTTTCCCCTGTAACGCTGGTTTTTAGAGTCATTGATACAGATTTGCCTGGTAAAAGACTGACCCCATTTTCTTTAAGAGACATTGAACTTTTATTCGAAAGTTAAAACATAAAATAAAAAAAAGTCAAATACTCTTGTAAGAACATGTTGTGGTTTTATCAGGAAAAGTACTGTACAAAATGCTGCTGGATTATTTGTTTTCATGTGTTACGTCCACCTCCATTTCTATAAGGAAGCAAAGCAAACCTTTTGTTTTACATGTTAAGGCATTACACACTGACTGTCCTTTTTAATGCAATGTACATCAAACACTGAAGCAAGAACATGTGGACTGTTCATCCTGGTTTGTGGCGCCTCATGACACAGCACAAGTTTACATGTTACACTTAGTACACATTGGTTTTCCCCTGTGATGTTACTTGTGTTTGGAAATGAATTCTTGGGTGTGTTTTCTGGCACACATGCACATGGCCTCTCTTCCTGGATCACTGCCTATTTATTTTACGATGAGGCGACTTGTTTTCAGTCACTACTAACAACTCCCACGTAAGACTGATTTCAAGGACTTTTATCTAGAATTTTGTGTCTTGGAATTTATTATCAGGCTGTTCAGACCAATCATAACCTTGTTTGAAGTATATTGAAGTATTAAGTATTTATAATGTTCTGCTCTGCTCAAAACAAGGCTTTATTTACAAAAGGAAGACTCGCCGAGAAGAATCTTTAGGTAAAAGGAGGTCAGAGGTCGTGAGCATGTAGTGATCAGTTGTGCAGCGCTGTGTGTGTGTCGTGAGTGCGTCAAACTCAAAGACAAACTCAAACGTGCAGAGTCCAAAGGAGCTTGGAGACGCCCAGCAGCAGAGAGGCAGGGCCAGAGCGCACAGGCCCAGTGGGACAGAGCTCGTCCACTTCCTGGTTTTAGGGGCCCATGTGACCAGGAGGCGGAGCAACAGGCAGAGAGACAGCAGTGTGTGAGGGGAGCAGATCTACACAGAGAGAGACACACTCCCTCCCAAGAGCCACACCAGCCTCCAACTACAACTCGACGACCTGTTCACAAGAAGAGTCACAATCATTGGTCTCATTTGGGGCTTTTCCACACTCCGTTCTCAGTGGGGGAAGTTACTGTTGTGGTCACAGCTGCCCTGGGGTCGACTGACGGAAGTGCAAATCTGAGCCATCGGCCCCTCGGACCTTCACCAACGCTCACACCACATTTATGACCCTAAGGACACATGAAGGACTGGACCAGGACTGGACCAGGACTGGACCAGGAGTGGACCAGGAGTGGACCAGGACTGGACCAGGACTGGACCAGGACTGGACCAGGACTAAACCAGGACTAAACAAGGCCTAAACCAGGGCTAAACCAGGACTAAAGAAGAACTAAAGCAGGACTAAACCAGGACAAGACCAGGACTAAACCAGGACTAAAGCAGGACTAAACAACAACTAAAGCAGGACTAAACCAGGACTAAAGAAGGACTAAACCAAGACTTACCCAGGACTAAATCAGAACTAGACCGGGACTAAACAGGACTAAACAAGGACTAAAGAAGGGCTAAAGCAGGACTAACCAGGACTAAACCAGGACTAAGTAGGACTAAACCAGGACTAGACCAGGACTAAACCGGGACTAAGCAGGACTAAACCAGGACTAGACCAGGACTAAAGCAGAACTAAACCAGCACTAAACCAAGACTGGACCAGGACTAATCTAGTAATAAAGCAGGACTAAATCAGGACTAAACCAGGACTAAACCAGGATTAGACCAGGACTAAACCGTCACTAAACCAGGACTAATCCAGGACTAAAGCAGCACTAAACCAAGACTAAACCAGTACTAAACCAGGACTAGACCAGGAATAGACCAGGACTAAACCAGTACTAAACCAGGACTAATCCACTACTAAAGCAGGACTAAACCAGGACTAAACCAGGACTAAACCAGGACTAAACCAGGACTAAATCAGGAAAAGACCAGGACTAGACCAGGACTAATCAGGACTAAACCAGGACTAAAGAAGGGCTAAAGCAGGACTAACCAGTACTAAACCAGGACTAAACCGGGACTAAGCAGGACTAAACCAGGACTAGACCAGGATTAAACCAGGACTAAACAAGGACTAAAGAAGGACTAAACCAGACCTAAAGCAGGACTAAGCAGGACTAAATCAGGACTAGATCAGGACAAGACCAAGACTAAACCAGAACTAAACCAGGACTAAATCAGGACTAAACCAGGACTAAATCAGGACTAGACCAAGACAAGACCAGGACTAACCAGGACTTAAACCGGACTAAACCAGGACTAAACCAGGACTAGACCAGGACTAGACTAGGACTAAACCAGGACAAAACCAGGACTAAACCGGGACTAACCAGGACTAAACCACGACTAGACCAGAACAAAACCAGGACTAAATCAGGACTAGATCAGGACAAGACCAAGACTAAACCAGAACTAAACCAGGACTAAATCAGGACTAAACCAGGATTAGACCAGGACTAAACAGTTACTAAACCAGGACTAATCCAGGACAAAAGCAGCACTAAACCAGTACTAAACCAGTACTAAACCAGGACTAGACCAGGAATAGATCAGGACTAAACCAGTACTAAACCAGGACTAAAGCAGGACTAAACCAGTACTAAACCAGGACTAGACCAGGAATAGACCAGGATGAAACCAGGACTAACCTTTACTAAACCAAGAATAATACAGGACTAAAGCAGCACTAAACCAAGACTAAACCAGTACTAAACCAGGACTAAAGCAGGACTAAACCAGGACTAAACCAGGACTAGACATGGAATAGACCAGGACTAAACCAGGACTAACCTGGACTAAACCAAGAATAAACCAGGACTAAACCAGGACTGGACCAGGACTAAAGCAGGACTAAAGCAGGACTAAACCACGACTAACCAAGACTAAACCAGGACTCGACCAGGAATAATAATAATAATAATAATACATTTTATTTATAGGGCGCCTTTCTGGGCACTCAAGGTCGCCTTACAACAAGTTTATACATCAATATAAAAATATAAACATTATAACAGTAAAAGCAACAGTTAAAATCTACATTAAAAACAGGCATATGAAAAGACAGTGCAGTTGTGGTTATAATGAATAGGCCAGTTTGAACAGATGAGTTTTGAGTTTGGATTTGAAGTGTGTGAGAGTGTCTGTGTTGCGGAGATCAGGAGGGAGGGTGTTCCAGAGCTGGGGAGCAGAGCGACTGAATGCCCTGCTCCCCATTGTAACAAGACGGGCAGAGGGGACAGAGAGCTGGAGAGAGGAGGAGGAGCGAAGAGAGCGAACGGGTGTGGCAATATGGAGGAGGTCAGAGAGATATGGAGGTGTGAGGTTGTGGATGGCTTTGAATGTGTGGAGCAGGATTTTGTATTGAATGCGGTGTGTGATGGGAAGCCAGTGGAGCTGTTGTAAGACGGGTGTGATGTGGTTGATGGAAGGTGTGTAAGTTTATGGAGAGTTTTTTGTGGGAGACCAAACAGAAGTGAATTGCAATAATCTAGACGGGAAGTGACAAGGCTGTGTATGAGTATGGCAGTGGACTGTGGAGTGAGGGAGGGTCGGAGTCGATGGATATTGCGGAGGTGGAAGTAGGCGGAGCGAGTGATGCTGTTTATGTGGGAGGCGAAGGAGAGGGTGCTATCGAGGATGACACCCAGACTCTTGACCTGAGGGGAGGGAGAGATGGAGGAGCCATCAATGGGAATGGAGAAATGATTAATCTTGCTTATGGTGGATTTGGTGCCCACAAGGAGAAGTGCAGTTTTATTGTTATTGAGTTTGAGAAAGTTTGAGGTGAACCATGATTTTATTTCACTGATACAGTTGACAAGGGAGGGAGTGTGGAGTTTGGTTTGCCGGAGAGGTAGAGCTGGGTGTCATCCGCGTAGCAGTGGAATTGAATGTGGTGTTTCCGGAAAATGTGACCAAGGGGGAGAAGGTAGATGATGAAAAGGAGGGGACCGAGAACAGAACCTTGGGGAACACCTGAGGAGATGGAGACAGGATAAGAAGTGAAAGTTTTGAGTTGAATAAACTGAGTGCGGTCGGAAAGATAGGAGTGAAACCAGGTGAGGGTTGTGCCAGAGATGCCGATGGAAGAGAGTCTGTTCAGGAGGATGGAATGAGAAATGGTGTCAAAGGCAGAACTAAGATCAAGCAGAAGGAGGATGGATACTAAACCAGAGTCGGCAGAGAGAAGAAGGTCATTAGTGATTTTGAGAAGGGCCGTTTCAGTGCTGTGGAGAGGACGGAAGCCAGATTGAAAACACTCGTACAGGTTATTGGAGGACAGATGAGAGTGAAGTTGAGCAAAAACAGTTTTTCAAGAATTTTGGAGATGAATGGAAGGTTAGAAATCGGACGGAAATTATTGAGGTCTGTGGGATCTGAACCAGGTTTTTGAGAATTGGAGTGACAGCAGCAGTTTTGAGAGGAGAGGGGACAGTACCAGAGGTGAGGGAGGCATGAATTATGTTGGTGATAAAAGGAGCAAGAGAAGGAAGTGTGGCTTTGATAAGGACAGTGGGAAGTGGGTCAAGTTGACATGAAGAGGTTTTGGATTTTTGGATAAAAGAGGAAATTTGATTGATAGAAGGTAGAGTAAATGATGAGAAAGGGGTGGTGGTGATAGGAGATGTAATGACAGGTAGAGTTAGAGCAGAAGAGGGGGTGAGCTGTTGGTGAATAGTGTGGATTTTTGTGGTGAAGAATGAAGCCAAGGTATTGCAGAAGTCGGATGAATAGAGATGAGATGGAAGGGAGTCAGGAGGTTTGGTGATGGTTGAAACAAGAGAGAAGAGGGTCCTGGAATTTCCTTCATTAGTACTGATTAAACCGGAGTAATATGCAGATCTAGTTTTGGAGATGCAATCTTTGTAGTGGAGGGTGTGGTGTGTGTACATGTCCTTGTGAATAGTTAGTCCAGTTTTGTTATAAAGTCTTTCAAGTTGGCGGCCTTTTGCTTTTAACTGTCGGAGAGTGGGGGTGTACCAGGGTGCAGTGTGAGTGAAAGAGACCGATCTGGATTTGGGTGGAGCAAGTGTGTTAAGGATGTTGTGGAGGTGGGTGTTGTAGTGTGACACAAGTTGATCAGGAGTTGCAAAATTGTCTGTACTGGGTAGATTATTGATGTGAAAAGATAAATTGTCCAAATTTATGTCCTTAATTTTACGGAATGTTATGGTGCGCGTGGGGTTGTATTTGGAAAAAGGCAGATTGACAAAAAATGTAAGGAGCATATGATCGGAAAATGGGATGAAGTTGGCTTTGCAGTCCATGGGTGTAACGCCTGAGCAGCAGATTGAGTCCAGAGTATGTCCTTTTGAGTGTGTGGGAAAATTAACAAACTGTTGCAAACCAAAACTGTCCAGACAGGATATAAAATCGCTGGTGAGTGAATTATTAACAATGTCCAAGTGAATATTTAGATCCCCTAATAGTATGACATTGGAAGAGAGTGTGGAAACATGTGTTAAAAAAGCTGCAAAGTCTGTTATAAAATCCTTGTTTTGTTTTGGAGGTCTGTAGATGGTGGCAATGATAGTAGGAGTTGGTCCAGAGAGCTGACATACAGTGGCCTCAAATGACTGATAGACAGGCACAGTCACAGGAGCTACTTTCCAACTCTCGCGGTAGATTACCGCGAGACCGCCCCCTCGACCGGTGACACGAGGCTGGGAGAGGTAAACAAACCCCGGGGGAGTAGCCTCGTTGAGGTGACTGAAGTCATTTTTAAGCTGCCACGTCTCCGTCAAGCACAAAAAGTCTAACTTACGGTCCGCCAGAAGTTCCTGGACGAGATGGCCCTTGTTGGTCAGAGAGCGGGTGTTAAGAAGACCGAAGCTGACTGTAGTAGTGCTGCTGCCGCTAGCCGTGTTCGCCGTTCTCTGCACCCGGGCCAAGACGCGCTCGGCACGGCGACAGGTGTTTCTCTTTGGACGGCGGGCAGTGGACCAAAGCGACGGGATGGAGCTGGAGTTGTCGTATTGGTAGTTCCGACGTGAGCCCCGGTGGACTGGTCTACGGCGAGGCACGTACAGAATGTCCGGGTGTTGGAGCAGAGCAGGCGCTGGTGCGTTGTGTGGATGTATATGGAGCTTAAACTCAGAGGCAGAATACTGGAACAGTGCTGTAGCAGGATGGTGGATAATTGACAGGATGAACCAGAGGAGTACCAGCCACGCACAGTTCCTCCACATTGCTGCAAGGGCTGCGACTTCTGCGTGGAGCTGTTGCTAGGTGATGTGCAACAGGTAAGCTAAAGTCGCACGAAAATACACGACACCTCAGTGACAGTTTATATATTGTGGAGGGTTTTTAAAAGTATAGCATAATCCACTTGTAGACCACAAATGCAGAGTCATTTGGCGAGATTATCACGAAAAATAACGCCAAGGAGCAGCGGCAGCCAAAAACGCGCCAGCATTCTCCAACCGGAACCGGAAGTCTAGAATAGACCAGGACTAAACCAGAAATAAACCAAGACTAAACCTGGACTAACCAGGCCTAAACAAGGAATAAACAAGGACTAGACCAGGACTAAACCAGGACTAAACAAGAGCTAAACCAGGACTAAAGCAGGACCAGACCATCACTAAATCAGGACTAAAGTCGGACTAAACAAGGACTAGAACAGGACTAGACCAGGACTAGACCAAGACTAAACCTGGACTAATCAAGACTAAACCAGGACAAAAGCAGGATTAAACCAGGACTAAAGCAGGTCTCAACAAGGGCTAAACCAAGACTAGACCAGGATTAAACCAGGACTGAACAAGGATTAGACCAGGACTAGACCAGGCCTAGACCAGGACTGAAAAAGGACTAAACAAGGACTAGAACAAGACTAAACAAAAGCTGAACCAAAACTAAAAGAAGTACTAGACAAGGACTAAATCAGGGCTAGACCAAGACTAGACCAAGACTAAACCAGGACTAAATCAGGACTAAACCAGGACTAGACCGGGACTAACCAGGACTAAACCAGGACTAGACCAGGACTAAACCAGGACTAAATCAGAACTAGGTCAGGACTAGACCAGGATTAACCAGGACTAAACCAGGACTAAACCAGGACTAGACGAGGACTAACCAGAACTAAACCAGGACTAAACCAGGACTAGAGCAGGACTGAACCAGAACTAAAACCAAGACTGGACCAGGACTAAACCAGGACGAAACCAGGACTAAATCAGGACTAGATCAGGACTAGACCAAGACTAGACCAGGACTAAATCAGGACTAGACCAGGACTAGACCAGGACTAAACCAGGACTAAATCAGGACTAGACCAAGACTAGACCAGGAGTAACCAGGACTAAACCAGGACTAAACCAGGACTAAACCAGGACTAAACCAGGACTAAACCAGGACTAAACCAGGACTAGACCAGGACTAGACTAGGACTAAACCAGGACAAAACCAGTACTAAACCGGGACTAACCAGGACTAAACCAGGACTAGACCAGAACGAAACCAGGACTAAATCAGGACTAGATCAGGACAAGACCAAGACTAAACCAGAACTAAACCAGGACTAAATCAGGACTAAACCAGGACTAAATCAGGACTAGACCAAGACAAGACCAGGACTAAACCAGGACTAAACCAGGACTAACCAGGACTAAACCAGGACTAGACCAGGACTAGACTAGGACTAAACCAGGACAAAACCAGGACTAAACCGGGACTAACCAGGACTAAACCACGACTAGACCAGAACAAAACCAGGACTAAATCAGGACTAGATCAGGACAAGACCAAGACTAAACCAGAACTAAACCAGGACTAAATCAGGACTAAACCAGGACTAAACCAGGACTAGACGAAGACAAGACCAGGACTAAACCAGGACTAAACCAGGACTAACCAGGATTAAACCAGGACTAGACCAGGACTAGACTAGGACTAAACCACGACAAAACCAGGACTAAACCGGGACTAACCAGGACTAAACCAGGACTAGACCAGAACGAAACCAGGACTAAATCAGGACTAGATCAGGACTAGACCAGGACTAAACCAGAACGAAACCAGGACTAAATCAGGACTAGATCAGGACTAAACCAGGAATAAACCGGGACTAAATCAGGACTAAACCAGGACTAGACCGGGACTAACCAGGACTAAACCAGGACTAGACCAGGACTAGACTAGGACAAAACCAGAATGAAACCAGGACTAAACCAGGAACCAGGACTAATCAGGACTAAACCAGGACTAGACTAGGACTAAACCAGGACTAGACCAGGACTAAACAAGGACTAAAGCAGAACTAATCCAGGATTAAAACAGGACTGAACAAGGGTAGACCAGGACTAGACCAAGACTAAACCTGGACTAACGAGGTCTAAAAAAGGACTAAACCAAAACTGAACCAAGACTAAAACAAGTACTAGACGAGGACTAAAGCAGGACTAAACCAGGACTAAAGCAGGACTAAAACAGGAGGACTAAACCAGCAGGACTAAACCAGGGCTAAACCAGGACTAAACAAGGGCTACAGCAGGACTAAAACAGGAGGACTAAAGTAGGACTAAACCAGGACTAAACCAAGACTAAACTAGGACTAAACCAAGACTGGACCAGGACTAAAGAAGGACTAAACCCAGACTAATCCAGTACTAAACCAGGACAAACCAGGAGTAAACCAGGACTAAATCAGGACAAAAGCAGGACTAAAACATGACTTAACCAGGACTAGACCAGGATTAGACCAGGACGAGACCAGGACTAAAACAGGGCTAAACCAGGACTAGAGAAGGACAATACCAGGGCTAAACAAGGACTAGACCAGAACTAAACCAGGACTAAAACAGGACTAGACCAGGACTTAACCAGGGCTAAACCAGGACTAAACCAGGACTAAACAACGACTGAAGCAGGACTAAAGCAGAACTGGACAAGGACTAGACCAGGACTAAACCAAGACTAGACCAGGACTAGACCAGGACTAAATCCAGATTGAACCAGGACTAAGCAAGGACTAAACCAGGACTAGACCAGGACTAAACAAGGATTAAACCATGACTAAAGCAGAACTAAACCACGACTAAAACAGGACTAAACAAGCGCTAGACCAGTACTAGACCAAGACTAAACCTGGATTCACCAGGACTGAAACAGGACTAAACCAAGACTAAACCTGGACTAACCAGGACTAAAGCAGGACTAAACCAGGAATAACCTGGACTAAACCAGGACTAAAGCAAGTCTACAGCAGGACTAAACAAGGACTAAACAAGGACTAAACTGGGACTAAACCAGGACTAGATTAAGACTAGACCAGTACTAAACCAGGACTAATCCAGGACTAAAGCGGGAGTAAACCAGGTCTAAACCAAGAATAAACCAGGAGTATAATATATTTAAATGTTATTCCTCGTGTAATGTAAGTGTAAGTCTGGGCTTTATCATCATGTTAAAAATGATTTTCTTATTTCATCTAAAACACCACCGGTTTATGTTTGTTCTCTGTTCCTCTGTAGATTTCAGTGTATTTAGTGATAAGTTTTGGTCATAATTGTAAAAGTTGCTCAGGGTCACATCATGGGGAACACTGGTTATACAATGTTATATATAGTTCTGTCTAACTGTTCCTGAACGTGTCCTGTAACATTATCAGTGTCTTTGGTCAACTCGTGTCAAAGAAGTTTTATGCTCTGCTCTTGTAGTGATAAAGAGAAGTTTGAATTTCTTTCAAAAACACTGAATATCCCAGAGAGTTAAAAAGGCCCCTGCCTCCGTCTGAGATTATAACATCATCGTATTACAGAACGTGAACACAGCCGATGAGACGAGGAAACACTCAGGGACATTGTCGTCTGTTTAAAGGACTTAAAGCCACAAGATTAACATGACGAGTTTGTGCTGCTGTCACCTGACAAAACTAAAACACTTCAACGTTTGTGTCATTTCACTTATTATATTTCTGACAAAGACAAATTAAAGTTTAATTTGTATATAAACGATTTGCCCAAAGTATCAACTAAACTAAAAATGGTCCTGTTTGTGGACGATACAAATATCTTCTATTCGGAAACGAATGCAGAAAAATTACAAGCCACAATAACAACCGAAATGCACAATTTAAAACTATGGTTTGATTATAACAAATTATCTCTTAACTTAAGTAAAACTAAATATATGCTCTTCCATAACCACAAAACCAGCATAGAACCTAAAGTTATAATAAATAACATTGTAATAGTAAAAGTGAATGAAATCAAGTTTCTGGGGTATTAATAGATGATAAACTGAACTGGAAGTCTCATATTAATCTTGCTCAATCAAAAATTTCTAAGAGCATTTCAATAATAAATAAAGTCAAACATATCCTTGATAACAAATCACTTCACACTCTATATTGTGCTCTAGTGCAGCCGCACTTACTTTATGGTATTGAGATCTGGGGTAATAATTACAGCAGTGCAATAAATCCATTTGTCACTCTTCAAAAACGAGCAATACGAATAATCCATAATGCCAGGTATAGAGATCATACAAACCCAATCTTCATCAAATCTAATGTACTTAAATTAAAGGATCTAACAGATTATCATACTGCAATAATAATGTGCAAGGTTAAAAATAATCTTTTACCCACCTGTGTCCAAAGATTTTTCTATCAGCAGGAGGAGGGTTATAAATTGAGAGGTTTAATGAATCTCAAAATCCAGGTTGCAAGAACCACCAGGAGAAGTTTTTGTTTGTCTATCTGTGGAGTAAAACTATGGAATCATTTAAAAGATGACCTTAAAAGCTGTACCACTGTTTACCAATTCAAGAGGGCTTATAAGCACACTGTTTTTACAGTGTATAAGGCTGAGGAGGGGATTTGATTTTTGTTTTCTTTCATTTTGGAAATAGTGTTGTGTTTTCCTTAAATTGTGATTTTGATTTTCTTTAAATTTGTGAAGGACTGATATGACCATGTTGTAAATTGTTGTATGTATACTATGCAAAGTGAAATGGGGTGGGTGTACATAAGGTTGCACTTCTACCCACTCCTTTTCGAACAATTGTTCTGATATCTATTGTACACATGTACACGTACATGTTTTTATATATTTTTGATGTTCAAAATAAACTTGACCAAACAAACCAAACAAACAAGTTCCTCAATCTAAAATTAGGACCTGAAATTGCAGAATGTCGTGAGGTCTAAAATAAAACTTCCTCATCTAGAAGCAGCACTGATGAAGAGGAGATTTGTTCTGAGTTTAGAAAAGCTGCCTCCTCACACCAAAGCACTGTCCAGTTACACTGATCCTTTAGATGTGCCTCTTTTCTCTTCTCTTGTTTTGTTTTCCTTGTGCCCAGTGAACATGTGTCTGTGACACTGAACTGTTGACAGAGTCTCATTTGAATCCAGAATCAAACCTGTGTGTGCCTTTAAGTGGAGCTGCTCGCTGCTTCCTCCTCACATCTACACAGAGCAGTGGTGCAGTCTGGCTCCTCCCACAGCTCTCACTCCACTCTTAAGTTTTATTTGTGTCAAAGTGAAATTGGCTCCGATTCAGGAGAGATGGCGCATAAAGCATTCGACACATAAGCCTTTTCCTGCTCCGTGTGTTTGGATCTACTGAAGGATCCCGTGACTATTCCCTGTGGACACAGCTACTGCAGGAACTGTGTCCAAAAACACTGGGACCAAGAGGACGAGAAGCAGCTCTACAGCTGTCCTGAATGTCGCCTCACCTTCAGCCCCAGACCTGCCCTGGTCAAACACATCCTGTTAGCAGGTGTAGTAGAACAACTGAGGACGACTGGGCTCACAGCGCCCCCCGCTGACCGCTGCTATGCCGGACCTCAGGATGTGTCCTGTGATGTGTGCACTGGGAGGAAGCTGAAAGCTGTCCAGTCCTGTCTGCAGTGTGTGGTCTCTTACTGTGAGCGCCACCTACAGCGTCATTATCATGTTGCAGCATTTAAGAAACACCAGCTGGTGGCGCCCTTACACACACTCCAGGAAAACATCTGCTCTGAACACGACGAAGTGAAGAAGATGTTCTGCCGCACTGAGCAGCAGAGCATCTGCTACCTCTGCTCTGTGGACCAGCACAAGGGCCACGACACAGTGTCCTCTGCAGCAGAGAGGGCTCAGAGACAGGCAGAGCTGCCGGCCAGGAGGGCCCTGCTGCTCCAGAGCCTCCAGCACAAAGAGACAGACCTGAAGAAGCTCCAACAGGAGGCCCAGGAGATCAGCCGCTCTGCCCAGACAGCAGTGCAGCGCAGCGGTGACAGCTTCACAGAGATGGCCCTTCTCCTGGAGAAAAGACGCTCTGAAGTGGAGCAGCAGATCCGCTCCCAGGAGCAGAGCCAACTGAGCCGAGTCCAAGAGCTCCAGGACCAAGTGCAGCAGGACGCGAGTGAGCTGAAGAGGAGCCTCTCGGAGCTGGACACACTGGCCCTCACCCAGGATCATAACCAGTTTCTACAGCTCTACACTTCACTGTCCACAGACACACAGAGCACAGAGCCAGTCAGGATTGACACAGGGCCCCGGAGATACTTTGAGGACGTGAACAGAGCTGTGTCAGAGCTCAGGGACAAAGTGCAGCTCACTCTGGAGGAGGGTCTGACCAACGTCTCACAGGCTCTGAGTCGTGTGGACGTTTTACTGTCACCAGCTGAACCCAGCTCCAGAGAGGACTTCTTACAATACTCTACAGAAATCACTCTGGACCCAAACACAGCTCACACCGAACTGTCTCTGTCTGATGGAGACAGAAGAGCAACATTTATGATTAAAGACCAGAGATATCCTGATCATCCAGACAGATTCAGTTACAATGGTCACGTCCTGAGCAGAGAGGGTCTGACGGGCCGCTGTTACTGGGAGGTGAAGTGGAGCGGGGACTGGGTCTATATAGCAGTTTCATACAAGGATATTCAGAGAAAAGGCTCTATTATATCTGTATTTGGAAACAATGATAAATCCTGGGCCTTAGACTGTCGCAAAACAAGTTATTCATTTATATTTAACTCAGTCGTGTCCCAGGTCTCAGGTCCGATCTCGTCCAGAATCGGGGTTTACCTGGACCACAGTGCAGGGGTTTTGTCGTTTTACAGCGTCTCTGAAAGTACCATGAGCCTCCTCCACAGAGTCCAGACCACTTTCACTCAGCCTCTCTATGCTGGGGTGTATTTGGGATGGAGCACTGGAGACACTGCACATTTCCCTAAACTCAAATAGCAGCTTTGTTCTCCACAGTTTGGGATCAAATTTGTGCCTTTTATTTTTAAATAATGAGTTAAAAGTTTAAATTACTATTTATGAGGATTGATATGTACAAATCTATTCTGAAACTAAGATCAAAACTAGATTCTCATTTGGGCAAGTGGAAATACTGGAAAGGAAAAAAAACATATTGTAATATTACAAAGAAACTCGGAAAATATTGTCTGTGGAAATACTGTTCTTATTATTGTTGTGGCATCAAAACCGATCTTGAAATTATTTTAACATTGTTTTTATGTACAAATGTATTTTCAGCAGTGGTGGAGGAAGTACTCGATTTTGTTACTTAAGTAAAAGTACAGATACCGGAGCAGAAAAAAGACGTAAAACTCAGTATCACATGAAAAAATCAACTTAATCATAAAGTTTTAATTTCCTGTTTAAAAATGTAATTATAGAGTAAAAACCTGCATATTTTTAGATCTACTGAAGCTTCAAATGTTGTGATTCTGATAAAGATTTGAGCTGAAATTTGTTCAACAGAATCAATAGAATCAGTTGTTTTTTCATGTTTTTATGTGTAAATATTTGTTGTAAACTCAAACTACAAACATGTTCCAAATAATCCCCTCAGCCTTTTCAGCACGTCTCAGACAAGAAGAAAAATACTTTTACTTTTCAGTTCAGTTCAAAAATGTAGTGTTGTAGAAAGTACAGATACCTGCTCTAAAATGTAGTGAAGTCAAAGTAAAAAGTATCCAGTACAGATACCTAAAGTTTTTACTTGAGTACAGTACTTTACTACTTTTGCTTTGTTTCATTCCACCTCTGATTTTCAGCTGCATTATGCTGATTATTTTGTCAAACATTTATAAACTTGATGACAGACGACATGTGGAGAATTAATATTCTGAGCAAAACCGAGCAAACTTTCCATAATATTGAGTCCTAATGTTGTGTGTCCCACGACAACACAATGATGCACTATTACTGTCGTACTATTAGTGGAAAACTACACACATATTCTCCACAGATTTAAAATCAGAGCATTTTCACTTGATTTCCAAATGTTATTACTCTTGTAATTAAACTGTGTCACTCTTTTCTTAATCCTAGTGTCAAACTGTGATTGTTTCTGTCATTTAAAACACCAATGATACTGTTTTTGTTCTACGGGCTCCTCTGTGTCCATTTTCACTGTGTTTTTGTTGAGTTTTAAAGTCTCACTGTGTAACTTTTGTGGTGGAGGGTCTGCTACCTTGTCCTCACGGAGATGTCATTGCTTTGCCTGGAATGTTCCACAGTATGGCATTAAGATTATGATCTGTAGCTTTAATCCTAGTAGTAAAAGTTGCTGGGGGTCACATCATGGGAACACTGGTTATACAAAGGTGAATGTTTGACACGGTTTGAAATCAGCAATAAATTCATAAATCCCTTTGTTTTCCTGTGGCCTTTTCTGTCCCCAAACCTCAAATACAAAGTCAAGTTGTAAAATAGGCTGTGTTCACCTGACATCACAACACTCTAGGATCCTTATAGTTTCACACTGAGCTGGAGGACAGGTCAGAGTTCACTGGGGGAATGTGCTGTTTCACTGTCACACTGCAGATTATGGGGAATATCTCTGTCATTACTGGGCCTATCCACATGAAACACAAACAGGTTTGGCTCCTGCTCTGTGCAAATGAACAAGGGCGTGTCATTATTCACACACAAACACGTGGTTGTCGTCGGCTGAAAGAACTTGAAGCCATAAGATCAAATATGACAAGTGTGTGGAGCCAATCCACAGAAGTGAGCAGCTATTTAAACCTCCCTGTGGAAGCAGAGACGCACTAGAGCGCACAATACAAGCTTTATGTGGGGATTGTCTGTGTGTCTTTATAATGTTCTGCCTGTTAATGTTCTGCTCTGCTCCAAACAAGGCTTTATTTACAAAAGGAAGACTCACTGAGAAGAATCTTTACGTAAAAGAAGGTCAGAGGTCATGAGCACGTAGTGATCAGTCGTGCAGCGCTGTGTGTGTGTCGTGAGTGCGTCAAACTCAAAGACAAACTCAAACGTGCAGAGTCCAAAGGAGCTTGGAGACGCCCAGCAGCAGAGAGGCAGGGCCAGAGCGCACAGGCCCAGTGGGACAGAGCTCGTCCACTTCCTGGTTTTAGGGGCCCATGTGACCAGGAGGCGGAGCACTAAACCGGGACTAAAGAAGGACTAAACCAGGACTAAACCAGGACTAACCAGGTCTAAACCAGGACTACACCAGGACTAGACTAGGACTAAACCAGGACTAAACCAGGACTAAACCGGGACTAACCAGGACTAAACCAGGACTAGACCAGGACTCACCAAGACTAAACCAGAACTAAAACCAAGACTGGACCAGGACTAAACCAGGACTAGATCAGGACTAGACCAGGACTAAACCAGGACTGGACCAGGACTAAACCAGGACTGGACCAGGACTAACCAAGACAAGACCAGGACTAAACCAGGTCTAGAGAAGGATAACACCAGGACTAGACAAGGACTAAACCAGGACTAAACCAGGACTAAAGCAGGACTAAACCAGGACTAAAGCAGGACTAAAGCAGGACTAAAGCAGGACTAAGTAGGACTAAAGCAGCACTAAAACCAAGACTGGACCAGGACTAAAACAGGACTAAACCAGGACTAAACCAGAACTAAACCAGGACTAAACCAGGACTAGATCAGGACTAGACCAGGACTAAACCAGGACTAAATCAGGACTAGATCAGGACTAGACCAGGACTAAACCAGGACTAAATCAGGACTAGACCAAGACTAGACCAGGACTAAACCAGGACTAAATCAGGACTAGACCAGGAAAAGACTAGGACTAAACCAGGACTAAATCAGGACTAGATCAGGACTAGACCAGGACTAAACCAGGACTAAATCAGGACTAGACCAAGACTAGACCATGACTAAACCAGGACTAAATCAGGACTAGACCAGGACTAGACTAGGACTAAACCAGGACTAAATCAGGACTAGACCAGGACTAGACTAGGACTAAACCAGGACTAAATCAGGACTAGATCAGGACTAGACCAGGACTAAACCAGGACTAAATCAGGACTAGACCAAGACTAGACCAGGAGTAAACCAGGACTAAATAAGGACTAAACAAGGACTAAACCGGGACTAAAGAAGGGCTAAAGCAGGACTAAACCAAGACTAACCAGGTCTAAACCAGGACTACACCAGGACTAGACTTGGACTAAACCAGGACTAAACCGGGACTAACCAGGACTAAACCAGGACTAACCAGGACTAAATCAGGACTAGACCAAGACTAGACCAGGACTAAACCAGGACTAAACAAGGACTAAACCGGGACTAAAGAAGGGCTAAAGCAGGACTAAACCAGGACTAACCAGGACTAGACCAGGACTAAAGCAGAACTAAACCAGCACTAAACCAAGACTGGACCAGGACTAAACCAGGACTAAATCAGGACTAGACCAGGACTAGACCTGGACTAAACCAGGACTAAACAAGGACTAAACCGGGACTAAAGAAGGGCTAAAGCAGGACTAATCTGGTCTAAACCAGGACTACACCAGGACTAGACTAGGACTAAACCAGGACTAAAGCAGGACTAAAGCAGGACTAAGTAGGACTAAAGCAGCACTAAAACCAAGACTGGACCAGGACTAAAACAGGACTAAACCAGGACTAAACCAGAACTAAACCAGGACTAAACCAGGACTAACCAGGACTAAACCAGGACTAGACCAGGACTAGACTAGGACTAAACCAGGACTAAATAAGGACTAGATCAGGACTAGACCAGGACTAAACCAGGACTAGACCAAGATTAGAGCAGGACTAAACCAGGACTAAACCAGGACTAGACCAGGACTAGACTAGGACTAAACCAGGACTAAATCAGGACTAGACCAGGACTAAACCAGGACTAGACCAGGACTAAATCAGGACTAAATCAGGACTAGACCAAGACTAGACCAGGACTAAACCAGGACTAAATCAGGACTAGACCAGGACTAAATCAGGACTAGACCAGGACTAGACTAGGACTAAACCAGGACTAAATCAGGACTAGACCAGGACTAAACCAGGACTAAATCAGGACTAGACCAAGACTAGACCAGGACTAAACCAGGACTAAATAAGGACTAAACAAGGACTAAACCAGGACTAACCAGGTCTAAACCAGGACTACACAAGGACTAGACTTGGACTAAACCAGGACTAAACCAGGACTAAACCGGGACTAACCAGGACTAAACCAGGACTAACCAGGACTAAGTCAGGACTAGACCAAGACTAGACCAGGACTAAACAAGGACTAAAGAAGGACTAAACCAGACCTAAAGCAGAACTAAAAAGGGACTAAACCAGGACTAAACCAGGACTAACCAGGACTAGACCAAGACTAGACCAGGACTAAAGCAGAACTAAACCAGCACTAAACCAAGACTGGACCAGGACTAAACCAGGACTAAATCAGGACTAGACCAGGACTAGACCAGGACTAAACCAGGACTAAATCAGTATTAGACCAGGACTAAACCAGGAATAAACCAGGACAAACCCAGGCCTAAATCAGGACTAGACCAGGACTAGACCTGGACTAAACCAGGACTAAACAAGGACTAACCGGGACTAAACCAGGACTAACCAGGACTAAACCAGGACAAAACCAGGACTAAACAAGGACTAAAGCAGAACTAAAGCAGGACTAAAAGAGGACTGAACAAGGGCTAGACCAGGACTAAATCAGGCCAAAACCAAGACTAGACCAGGACTAATCCAGGACTAAACAAGGGCAAAAGTAGGACTAAATCAGGCCTAAAGCAGGACTAAACCAAGACTAAACCAGGACTAAACCAGGACTAAACCAGGACTAAACCAGGACTAGAGAAGAAATGAACCAGGACTAAACAAGGACTAAACAAGGACCAAACCGGGACTAAACCAGGACTAGACCAAGACTAGACCAGTGCTAAACCAGGACTGAACAAGGACTAGACCAGGACTAGACCAGGACTAGACCAGGACTGAAAAAGGACTAGACAAGGACTAGAACAAGACTAAACCAAAACTAAAACAAGACTAAAACATGTACTAAACCAGGACTAACCAAGACTAATCCAGGACAGAACAGGACAAGACCAGGACTAAACCAGGACTAAACCAGGACTAACCAAGACAAAACCAGGACTAGACCAGGACTAAACCAGGACTAAA
This sequence comes from Odontamblyopus rebecca, assembly GCA_030686955.1. Taxonomy (NCBI): domain Eukaryota; kingdom Metazoa; phylum Chordata; class Actinopteri; order Gobiiformes; family Gobiidae; genus Odontamblyopus; species Odontamblyopus rebecca. The sequence goes on along the minus strand of CM060670.1, from coordinate 11,235,019 downwards.
ACAGGACTAAACCAAGAATAAACCAGGAGTATAATATATTTAAAATGTTATTCCTCGTGTAATGTAAGTGTAAGTCTGGGCTTTATCATCATGTTAAAAGTGATTTTCTTATTTCATCTAAAACACCAACGGTTTATGTTTGTTCTCTGTTCCTCTGTAGATTTCAGTGTATTTAGTGATAAGTTTTGGTCATAATTGTAAAAGTTGCTCAGGGTCACATCATGGGGAACACTGGTTATACAATGTTATATATAGTTCTGTCTAACTGTTCCTGAACGTGTCCTGTAACATTATCAGTGTCTTTGGTCAACTCGTGTCAAAGAAGTTTTATGCTCTGCTCTTGTAGTGATAAAGAGAAGTTTGAATTTCGTTCAAAAACACTGAATATCCCAGAGAGTTAAAAAGGCCCCTGCCTCCGTCTGAGATTATAACATCATCGTATTACAGAACGTGAACACAGCCGATGAGACGAGGAAACACTCAGGGACATTGTCGTCTGTTTAAAGGACTTAAAGCCACAAGATTAACATGACGAGTTTGTGCTGCTGTCACCTGACAAAACTAAAACACTTCAACGTTTGTGTCATTTCACTTATTATATTTCTGACAAAAACAAATTAAAGTCCCTCAATCTAAAATTAGGACCTGAAATTGCAGAAAGTCTTGAACCTATTTTAAAATGAAGACTTAAAGATGCATTGTGTAACTTTGCTGGTGTTTTTCTTGAGGGAGATGTTACATTGCTTTAATTGGTATGTTCCACAGTGTGGCATTAAAAGTCTATTCAGCCTTTGTTTCATTACAGGTGAGTTTATTGTTCAGAAATACCTGTCAGAACATCATTCTTGTGTGAACGGGTGCCTCTCCACAGAACAGATCTGTCCCTTGGCCTGTTTGCCTCCATGGAGACCGACACATTTAATGCTTTATTCTGAAACCTCCCAGGCTGAACATTTGAGTACATCTCTATGGAGACTTGAATGTGGCGTACCCTCTCCAACAAAAGTTACACAGTGCACCTTTAAAGTGTCCATTTCAAACAAGTCCAGGAGCTTTAACATTTGAAAACAGACGGACACAACAGTAAATATATTATAAGAAAAGTCATGATTTGACCAAGAAAATTAGATCAAATATGAGAACAGAGCAAATATGTGAAGTGCAAAGAGACTAAACCAGGACTAACACAATAAATAATGAGGTCTAAAACTAAACTTAATAAAGTGTCATTATTTTCCAAATGAAACCTGCATTTCCTCATCTAGAAGCAGCACTGATGAAGAGGAGATTTGTTCCGAGTTTCGAAAAGCTGCCTCCTCACACCAAAGCACTGTCCAGTTACACTGATCCTTTAGATGTGCCTCTTTTCTCTTCTCTTGTTTTGTTTTCCTTGTGCCCAGTGAACATGTGTCCGTGACACTGAACTGTTGACAGAGTCTCATTTGAATCCAGAATCAAACCTGTGTGTGCCTTTAAGTGGAGCTGCTCGCTGCTTCCTCCTCACATCTACACAGAGCAGTGGTGCAGTCTGGCTCCTCCCACAGCTCTCACTCCACTCTTACGTTTCATTTGTGTCAAAGTGAAAGTGGCTATGATTCAGGAGAGATGGCGCAGAAAGCAGTCGACACAGAAGCCTTTTCCTGCTCCGTGTGTTTGGATCTACTGAAGGATCCCGTGACTATTCCCTGTGGACACAGCTACTGCAGGAACTGTGTCCAAAAACACTGGGACCAAGAGGACGAGAAGCAGCTCTACAGCTGTCCTGAATGTTGCCTCACCTTCAGCCCCAGACCTGCCCTGGTCAAAAACGTCATGTTAGCAGGTGTAGTAGAACAACTGAGGATGACTGGGCTCACAGCGCCCCCCGCTGACCGCTGCTATGCCGGACCTCAGGATGTGTCCTGTGATGTGTGCACTGGGAGGAAGCTGAAAGCTGTCCAGTTCTGTCTGCAGTGTGTGGCCTCTTACTGTGAGCGCCACCTACAGCCTCATTATGACTCTGCAGCGTTAAAGAAACACCAGCTGGTGGCGCCCTCACACACACTCCTGGAAAACATCTGCTCTGAACACGACGAAGTGAAGATGATGTTCTGCCGCACTGAGCAGCAGAGCATCTGCTACCTCTGCTCTGTGGACCAGCACAAGGGCCACGACACAGTGTCCTCTGCAGCAGAGAGGGCTCAGAGACAGGCAGAGCTGCCGGCCAGGAGGGCCCTGCTGCTCCAGAGAATGTTACTGGGAGGTGCAGTGGAGCGGGGGCTGGGTCTATATAACAGTTTCATACAAGGATATTCAGAGAAAAGGCTCTATTATATCTGTATTTGGAAACAATGATAATTCCTGGGCCTTACGCTGTGACAAAACAAGTTATTCATTTAGATTTAATTCAGTCATGTCCCAGGTCTCAGGTCCGGTCTCGTCCAGAATCGGGGTTTACCTGGACCACAGTGCAGGGGTTTTGTCGTTTTACAGCGTCTCTGAAAGTACCATGAGCCTCCTCCACAGAGTCCAGACCACTTTCACTCAGCCTCTCTACACTGGGGTGTGTTTGTGCTATTGTCCTGGAGACACTGCACATTTCCCTAAACTCAAATAGCAGCTTTGTTCTCCACAGTTTGGGATCAAATTTGTGCCTTTTATTTTTAAATAATGAGTTAAAAGTTTAAATGACTATTTATGAGGATTGATACGTACAAATCTATTCTGAAACTAAGATCAAAACTAGATTCTCATTTGGGCAAGTGGAAATACTGGAAAGGAAAAAAAACATATTGTAATATTACAAAGAAACTAGGAAAATATTGTCTGTGGAAATACTGTTCTTATTATTGTTGTGGTATCAAAACCGATCTTGAAATTATTTTAACATTGTTTTTATGTACAAATGTATTTTCAGCAGTGGTGGAGGAAGTACTCGATTTTGTTACTTTTCAAGATTTTAAAACTTATATCAGGTTATTCATCTTGTTTCCAGATTTATTGTCTCCGTACTAGTTGTGAATTGGTTGTATAACCTTAAAAATGGTCACATGTGTTTCTTCCATGACTCAACTAGTCACAAAATAAAGGCAATAAATGTTTAAAAGAAGCTACAATCCATTTACCATAGTTTTCCCCTGTAACGCTGGTTTTCAGACTCATTGATACAGATTTGCCTGGTAAAAGACTCACCCCATTTTCTTTAAGAGACACTGAACGTAGCAAGACAAGACAAAACTGGGGTCAACTTTATAAAGAAATTAATGTAAATGAAGCTTATAAGTTATTCCTCAACAAATTTAAAATACTGTACGACAAACATTGTCCAATAAAATGTTATAAGAAGCATACCAAAACAAATTGTAACGAATGGATGTCAAAAGGTCTTTTAAACGCATGCAAAAAGAAAAATACATTATACAGGGAATTTATTGAGAAAAAAACAAAGGATGCGGAGAAGAAGTATAAACAATATAAAAATAAACTTACTAGTATATTAAGAACACGTAAGAGAGGCTATTATAGCACCAAACTGGAAAATAATAGAAATAACACAAAGGAACTATGGGCAGTATTAAATACAATAATCAGGAAGGAAAGGGCAAATGCCACTTATCCTCAGTATTTCACCCATAGTAACAGGACAATAACAAATATTATGGATATCACAAATGAATTCAATAAATACTTTGTGAGTATAGGTTCCACACTGGCAGAGGAAATTAAACAGGAAAATGAGGGCGACATCCAAGCAATCCAGAATGTGGAAATAAATAATAACTCAATGTTCCTCAACTCAGTGGATGAAAAGGAGATCTTAGATATTGTACACAACTTTAAACCCAAATCGTCCACTGATAACAACAAAATTGATATGGTTATTGTTAAGAGAGTGATTGAAGAAATAGTAAAACCGTTAAACTATATTTTTAATTTATCTTTTTTAACTGGAGTATTCCCTGAGGAAATAAAAATAGCGAAAGTGGTTCCATTATTTAAATCTGGAGATAAGCACTTTTTTAACAATTATCGGCCAATTTCAATGTTGCCACAATTAGCAAAAATATTAGAAAAAATATTTAGTACAAGACTTGACAGTTTTATTGAAAAGCATGTCCTACTATTGGATAATCAGTATGGGTTTAGGGCTGGAAGATCCACATCATTAGCATTAATTGACTTGGTGGAGGAAATCACAGGGTGTCTGGACAAAGGAAAGTCCTCAGTAGGAGTATTTTTGGACTTTAGTAAAGCGTTTGACACCATTAATCATAGCTTCATAGCATAGCATTCATAAAATGGAAAGATATGGTTTGAGAGGTCTTATATCAAACTGGCTGAAAAGCTACATTACGCATCGCAAACAATTTCTGCAAATAAACGAAGTTAAGTCAGACCTGTCAGAAATAAAATATGGGGTGCCGCAAGGTTCCATATTGGGCCCTAAGCTCTTCCTAATGTATATAAATGACATATCTACCATTGCAAAATATATTAAATTTGTTACATTTGCTGATGATACAAATGTTTTGGCCACAGGAGACGATTTGCAACAGACATTGAATTTGATTACACAGGAAATGGGGAAAATCAAAAAATGGTGTGATATTAATAAATTATCTTTAAACTTACAGAAAACTAAATTTATGGTGTTTGGACATAACAAGAAGCTTGGAAGTATAAAAGTCAGTATCGAAAATGTAGAGTTAGAAAATGTTGATGAAATTAAATTCCTAGGTGTAATTCTTGATAAGAAGATCTGCTGGAAACCTCATATAAACTATATTCGATCAAAGTTGGTGAAGTGTGTTGGGGTTATGAGCAAAGCTAGGCAGGTATTAACTCAAAGCGCCCTACAGACTTTATACAGCTCACTATTCCTGCCCTACCTAACTTATTGTGTGGAGGTGTGGGGTAACACCTACAAAACAAACCTACGACCCATAACTGTTCTGCAAAAGAAGGTTATTAGAATTATAAACAACAAAGCTTACAGAGAGCACACAAATATTTTATTCCTACAGATGAAAGTACTAAAATTTACTGATTTGATTAACTATAAAACAGCGCAAGTATTGTATAAGGCTAGAAATAAACTACTTCCAGATCATCTCCAAAAATTGTTCTTAGATAGAGAAGGAAAATACAATCTCAGAAGAAAAGAAAATATGAGAACACAGTGTGTAAGAACCACAATGAGAAGTTTTAACGTTTCAGTTGGCGGTGTTAAGTTATGGAATAACTTGTCTAAGAACATCCAGCAATGTGGTACTATTCTGCAATTCAAAAGTGCATTTAAAAATTATTGCCTTGAGGAGTACCGTAAAGAAGAGGTGACTATTCACCCATGATGGATGTTTGTTTTTTTCTCTCTCTCTCTTCTTCCATTGTGTGTAAAAGAAAGAGTGTTTCTGTTGTAAGACTGCCATACCACAGTGGTTGGACTTGATGTTGAGCCTATGTTCATCACTCATATTTGATTTTTGATTTGTAAATGTGGGGCAGGGCTCGATAAGCTCATGCTTCTCCCTGTTCCCTTTTGAACATGTGCACTTTAAGTTGATGATATGCAGGTTGCTCTGTACAAAAAAGAGCACTTGAAGTGAAATATTATTGTCATAATGACACATGTTTCAAAATAAATAAATAAATAAAACTTTTATTCGAAAGTTAAAACATAAAATAAAAAAAGTCAAATACTCTTGTAAGAACATGTTGTGGTTTTATCAGGAAAAGTACTGTACAAAATTCTGCTGGATTATTTGTTTTCATGTGTTACGTCCACCTCCATTTCTATAAGGAAGCAAAGCAAACCTTTTGTTTTACATGTTAAGGCATTACACACTGACTGTCCTTTTTAATGCAATGTACATCAAACACTGAAGCAAGAACATGTGGACTGTTCATCCTGGTTTGTGGCGCCTCATGACACAGCACAAGTTTACATGTTACACTTAGTACACATTGGTTTTCCCCTGTGATGTTACTTGTGTTTGGAAATGAATTCTTGGGTGTGTTTTCTGGCACACATGCACATGGCCTCTCTTCCTGGATCACTGCCTATTTATTTTACAATGAGGCGACTTGTTTTCAGTCACTACTAACAACTCCCACGTAAGACTGATTTCAAGGACTTTTATCTAGAATTTTGTGTCTTGGAATTTATTATCAGGCTGTTCAGACCAATCATAACCTTGTTTGAAGTATATTGAAGTATTAAGTATTTATAATGTTCTGCTCTGCTCAAAACAAGGCTTTATTTACAAAAGGAAGACTCGCCGAGAAGAATCTTTAGGTAAAAGGAGGTCAGAGGTCGTGAGCATGTAGTGATCAGTCGTGCAGCGCTGTGTGTGTGTCGTGTCAAACTCAAAGACAAACTCAAACGTGCAGAGTCCAAAGGAGCTTGGAGACGCCCAGCAGCAGAGAGGCAGGGCCAGAGCGCACAGGCCCAGTGGGACAGAGCTCGTCCACTTCCTGGTTTTAGGGGCCCATGTGACCAGGAGGCGGAGCAACAGGCAGAGAGACAGCAGTGTGTGAGGGGAGCAGATCTACACAGAGAGAGACACACTCCCTCCCAAGAGCCACACCAGCCTCCAACTACAACTCGACGACCTGTTCACAAGAAGAGTCACAATCATTGGTCTCATTTGGGGCTTTTCCACACTCCGTTCTCAGTGGGGGAAGTTACTGTTGTGGTCACAGCTGCCCTGGGGTCGACTGACGGAAGTGCAAATCTGAGCCATCGGCCCCTCGGACCTTCACCAACGCTCACACACACCACATTTATGACCCTAAGGACACATGAAGGACTGGACCAGGACTGGACCAGGACAGGACCAGGACTGGACCAGGGCTGGACAAGGGCTGGACCAGGGCTGGACCAGGACTAAACCAGGACTAAACCAGGACTAAACCAGGACTAGACCAGGAGTAGACCAGGACTAAACCAGGACTAAACCAGGACTAAAGGAGGACTAAACGAGGACTAAACCAGGGCTGAACCAGGACTAAACCAGGACTAAACCAGGACTAAACCAGGACTAGACCAGGACTAGACTAGGACTAAACCAGGACTAAACCAGGACTAAACCAGGACTAGACTAGGACTAAACCAGGACTAAACCAGGACTAAACCAGGCATAAACCGGGACTAAACCAGGTCTAAACCAGGACTAATCAGGATTAACCAGGACTAGACCAGGAATAAACCAGGACTAACCAGGAATAAACCAAGATTAACGAGGAAAAACCAGGACTAAAGCAGACCTAATTCAGGACTAAAACAGGACTGAACCAAGACTAAAACAAGTACTAGACCAGGGCTAAAGAAGGGCAAAAGCAGGAATAAACCAGGACTAGAGACGGACTGAACCAGGAATGAACCAGGACTAAACCAGGACTAGACCAAGACTACACCAGGACTAAACCAGGCCTAAAGCAGGACTAAACCAGGACTAAACCAAGAATAAACCAGGAGTATAATATATTTAAAATGTTATTCCTCGTGTAATGTAAGTGTAAGTCTGGGCTTTATCATCATGGTAAAAGTGATTTTCTTATTTCATCTAAAACACCAACGGTTTATGTTTGTTCTCTGTTCCTCTGTAGATTTCAGTGTATTTAGTGATAAGTTTTGGTCATAATTGTAAAAGTTGCTCAGGGTCACATCATGGGGAACACTGGTTATACAATGTTATATATAGTTCTGTCTAACTGTTCCTGAACGTGTCCTGTAACATTATCAGTGTCTTTGGTCAACTCGTGTCAAAGAAGTTTTATGCTCTGCTCTTGTAGTGATAAAGAGAAGTTTGAATTTCTTTCAAAAACACTGAATATCCCAGAGAGTTAAAAAGGCCCCTGCCTCCGTCTGAGATTATAACATCATCGTATTACAGAACGTGAACACAGCCGATGAGACGAGGAAACACTCAGGGACATTGTCGTCTGTTTAAAGGACTTAAAGCCACAAGATTAACATTACGAGTTTGTGCTGCTGTTACCTGACAAAACTAAAACACTTCAACGTTTGTGTCATTTCACTTATTATATTTCTGACAAAAACAAATTAAAGTCCCTCAATCTAAAATTAGGACCTGAAATTGCAGAAAGTCTTGAACCTATTTTAAAATGAAGACTTAAAGATGCATTGTGTAACTTTGGTGGTGTTTTTCTTGAGGGAGATGTTACTTTGCTTTAATTGGTATGTTCCACAGTGTGGCATTAAAAGTCTATTCAGCCTTTGTTTCATTACAGGTGAGTTTATTGTTCAGAAATACCTGTAAGAACATCATTCTTGTGTGAACGGGCACCTCTCCACAGAACTGATCTGTCCCTTGGCCTGTACTTCTACATGGAGACTGACACATTTAATGCTTTATTCTGAAACCTCCCAGGCTGAACAGTTGAGTACATCTCCATGGAGACTTGAATGTGGCGTACCCTCTCCAACAAAAGTTACGCAGTGCACCTTTAAAGTGTCCATTTCAGACAAGTCCAGGAGCTTTAAGATTTGAAACTAGACGGACACAACAGTAAATATATTAAGAGAAAAGTCATGATTTGACCAAGAAAATAAGATATAAAATTAGATCAAATATGAGAACAGAGTAAATCTGTGAAGTGCAAAGAGAGTAAACCAGGACTAACACAATAAATAATGAGGTCTAAAACTAAACTTCATGAAAAGTGTCATTATTTTCCAAATGAAACCTGCATTTCCTCATCTAGAAGCAGCACTGATGAAGAGGAGATTTGTTCTGAGTTTAGAAAAGCTGCCTCCTCACACCAAAGCACTGTCCAGTTACACTGATCCTTTAGATGTGCCTCTTTTCTCTTCTCTTGTTTTGTTTTCCTTGTGCCCAGTGAACATGTGTCTGTGACACTGAACTGTTGACAGAGTCTCATTTGAATCCAGAATCAAACCTGTGTGTGCCTTTAAGTGGAGCTGCTCGCTGCTTCCTCCTCACATCTACACAGAGCAGTGGTGCAGTCTGGCTCCTCCCACAGCTCTCACTCCACTCTTAAGTTTCATTTGTGTCAAAGTGAAAGTGGCTCTGATTCAGGAGAGATGGCGCAGAAAGCAGTCAACACAGAAGCCTTTTCCTGCTCCGTGTGTTTGGATCTACTGAAGGATCCCGTGACTATTCCCTGTGGACACAGCAACTGCAGGAACTGTGTCCAAAAACACTGGGACCAAGAGGACAAGAAGCAGCTCTACAGCTGTCCTGAATGTTGCCTCACCTTCAGCCCCAGACCTGCGCTGGTCAAAAACGTCCTGTTAGCAGGTGTAGTAGAAAAACTGAGGATGACTGGGCTCACAGCGCCCCCCGCTGACCGCTGCTATGCCGGACCTCAGGATGTGTCCTGTGATGTGTGCACTGGGAGGAAGCTGAAAGCTGTCCAGTCCTGTCTGCAGTGTGTGGCCTCTTACTGTGAGCGCCACCTACAACCTCATTATGACTCTGCAGCGTTAAAGAAACACCAGCTGGTGGCGCCCTCACACACACTCCAGGAAAACATCTGCTCTGAACACGACAAAGTGAAGAAGATGTTCTGCCGCACTGAGCAGCAGAGCATCTGCTACCTCTGCTCTGTGGACCAGCACAAGGGCCACGACACAGTGTCCTCTGCAGCAGAGAGGGCTCAGAGACAGGCAGAGCTGCCGGCCAGGAGGGCCCTGCTGCTCCAGAGCCTCCAGCACAAAGAGACAGACCTGAAGAAGCTCCAACAGGAGGCCCAGGAGATCAGCCGCTCTGCCCAGACAGCAGTGCAGCGCAGCGGGGACAGCTTCACAGAGATGGCCCTTCTCCTGGAGAAAAGACGCTCTGAAGTGGAGCAGCAGATCCGCTCCCAGGAGCAGAGCCAACTGAGCCGTGTCCAAGAGCTCCAGGACCAAGTGCAGCAGGACGTGAGTGAGCTGAAGAGGAGCCTCTCGGAGCTGGACACACTGGCCCTCAACCAGGATCATAACCAGTTTCTACAGCTCTACACTTCACTGTCCACAGACACACAGAGCACAGAGCCAGTCAGGATTGACACAGGGCCCCGGAGATACTTTGAGGACGTGAACAGAGCTGTGTCAGAGCTCAGGGACAAAGTGCAGCTCACTCTGGAGGAGGGTCTGACCAACATCTCACAGGCTCCGAGTCGTGCGGAGGTTTTACTGTCACCAGCTGAACCCAGCTCCAGAGAGGACTTCTTACAATACTCTACAGAAATCACTCTGGACCCAAACACAGCTCCCACCGAACTGTCTCTGTCTGATGGAGACAGAAGAGCAACAGTTATGAGTGAAAAACAGAGATATCCTGATCATCCAGACAGATTCAGTTACGATCGTCAGGTCCTGAGCAGAGAGGGTCTGATGGGCCGCTGTTACTGGGAGGTGCAGTGGAGCGGGGACTGGGTCTGTATAGCAGTTTCATACAAGGATATTCAGAGAAAAGGCTCTATTATATCTGCATTTGGATTCAATGATAAATCCTGGGCCTTACGCTGTGACAAAACAAGTTATTCATTTATATTTAACTCAGTCGTGTCCCAGGTCTCAGGTCCGGTCTCGTCCAGAATCGGGGTTTACCTGGACCACAGTGCAGGGGTTTTGTCGTTTTACAGCGTCTCTGAAAGTACCATGAGCCTCCTCCACAGAGTCCAGACCACTTTCACTCAGCCTCTCTACACTGGGGTGAGTTTGTACTGGATTCTTGGAGACACTGCACATTTCCCTAAACTCAAATAGCAGCTTTGTTCTCCACAGTTTGGGATCAAATTTGTGCCTTTTATTTTTAAATAATGAGTTAAAAGTTTAAATTACTATTTATGAGGATTGATACGTACAAATCTATTCTGAAACTAAGATCAAAACTAGATTCTCATTTGGGCAAGTGGAAATACTGGAAAGGAAAAAAAAAACATATTGTAATATTACAAAGAAACTAGGAAAATATTGTCTGTGGAAATACTGTTCTTATTATTGTTGTGGTATCAAAACCGATCTTGAAATTATTTTAACATTGTTTTTATGTACAAATGTATTTTCAGCAGTGGTGGAGGAAGTACTCGATTTTGTTACTTAAGTAAAAGTACAGATACCGGAGCAGAAAAAAAGACGTAAAACTCAGTATCACATGAAAAAATCAACTTAATCATAAAGTTTTAATTTCCTGTTTACAAATGTAATTATAGAGTAAAAACCTGCATATTTTTAGATCTACTAAAGCTTCAAATGTTGTGATTCTGATAAAGATTTGTGCTGAAATTTGTTCAACAGAATCAATAGAATCAGTTGTTTTTTCATGTTTTTATGTGTAAACTACAAAACATGTTCCAAATAATCCCCTCAGCCTTTTCAGCACGTCTCAGACAAGAAAAATACTTTTACTTTTCAGTTCAGTTCAAAAATGTAGTGTTGTAGAAAGTACAGATACCTGCTCTAAAATGTAGTGAAGTCAAAGTAAAAAGTATCCAGTACAGATACCTAAAGTTTTTACTTGAGTACAGTACTTTACTACTTTTACTTTGTTTCATTCCACCTCTGATTTTCAGCTGCATTATGCTGATTATTTTGTCAAACATTTATAAACTTGATGACAGACGACATGTGGAGAATTAATATTCTGACCAAAACCGAGCAAACTTTCCATAATATTGAGTCCTAATGTTGTGTGTCCCACGACAACACAATGATGCACTATTACTGTCGTACTATTAGTGGAAAACTACACACATATTCTCCACAGATTTAAAATCAGAGCATTTTCACTTGATTTCCAAATGTTATTCCTCATGTAATGTAACTGTGTCACTCTTTTCTTTATCCTCGTGTCAAACTGTGATTGTTTCTGTCATTTAAAACACCAATGATACTGTTTTTGTTCTACGGGCTCCTCTGTGTCCATTTTCACTGTGTTTTTGTTGAGTTTTAAAGTCTCACTGTGTAACTTTTGTGGTGGAGGGTCTGCTACCTTGTCCTCACGGAGATGTCATTGCTTTGCCTGGAATGTTCCACAGTATGGCATTAAGATTATGATCTGCAGCTTTAATCCTAGTAGTAAAAGTTGCTGGGGGTCACATCATGGGAACACTGGTTATACAAAGGTGAATGTTTGACACGGTTTCAAATCAGCAATAAATTCATAAATCCCTTTGTTTTCCTGTGGCCTTTTCTGTCCCCAAACCTCAAATACAAAGTCAAGTTGTAAAATAGGCTGTGTTCACCTGACATCACAACACTCTAGGATCCTTATAGTTTCACACTGAGCTGGAGGACAGGTCAGAGTTCACTGGGGGAATGTGCTGTTTCACTGTCACACTGCAGATTATGGGGAATATCTCTGTCATTACTGGGCCTATCCACATGAAACACAAACAGGTTTGGCTCCTGCTCTGTGCAAATGAACAAGGGCGTGTCATTATTCACACACAAACACGTGGTTGTCGTCGGCTGAAAGAACTTGAAGCCATAAGATCAAATATGACAAGTGTGTGGAGCCAATCCACAGAAGTGAGCAGCTATTTAAACCTCCCTGTGGAAGCAGAGACGCACTAGAGCGCACAATACAAGCTTTATGTGGGGATTGTCTGTGTGTCTTTATAATGTTCTGCCTGTTAATGTTCTGCTCTGCTCCAAACAAGGCTTTATTTACAAAAGGAAGACTCACTGAGAAGAATCTTTAGGTAAAAGAAGGTCAGAGGTTGTGACAGACCTGCTGCTGCTGCCCACACTGCAAATTTCTCTGATCTGGACAAGATTTTAAAACTTATATCAGGTTATTCATCTTGTGTCCAGATTTATTATCTCCGTACTAGTTGTGAATTGGTTGTAAAATCTTAAAAATGGTCACATGTGTTTCTTCCATGACTCAACTAGTCTGAAAATTTAGGCAATAAATGTTTAAAAGAAGCTACAATCCATTTACCATAGTTTTCCCCTGTAACGCTGAGCTCGTCCACTTCCTGGTTTTAGGGGCCCATGTGACCAGGAGGCGGAGCAACAGGCAGAGAGACAGCAGTGTGTGAGGGGAGCAGATCTACACAGAGAGAGACACACTCCCTCCCAAGAGCCACACCAGCCTCCAACTACAACTCGACGACCTGTTCACAAGAAGAGTCACAATCATTGGTCTCATTTGGGGCTTTTCCACACTCCGTTCTCAGTGGGGGAAGTTACTGTTGTGGTCACAGCTGCCCTGGGGTCGACTGACGGAAGTGCAAATCTGAGCCATCGGCCCCTCGGACCTTCACCAACGCTCACACACACCACATTTATGACCCTAAGGACACATGAAGGACTGGACCAGGACTAAAGCAGGACTAAAGCAGGACTGGACCAGGACTAAAGCAGGACTAAACAGGACTAAACAAGGACTAAACCAGGACTAAAGAAGGGGTAAAGCAGGACTAACCAGGACTAAACCTGGACTAGACCAGGACTAAACCGGGACTAAGCAGGACTAAACCATGACTAGACCAGGAGTAGACCAGGACTAAACCAGGACTAACGCAGAACTAAACCAGCACTAAACCAAGACTGGACCAGGACTAGAGAAGGATAACACCAGGACTAAACCAGGACTAAACAAGGACTAAACCAGGACTAAACCAGGACTAAAGCAGGACTAAAGCAGAACTAAACCAGCACTAAACCAAGACTGGACCAGGACTAGACCAGGACAAAACCAGGAATAAACCGGGACTAAACCAGGACTAGACCAGGACTAGACTTGGACTAAACCAGGACTAAAGCAGGACTAAAGCAGAACTAAACCAGCACCAAACCAAGACTGGACCAGGACTAAATCAGGACTAGACCAGGACTAAACGAGGACAAAACCAGGACTAAACAAGGATTGAAGCAGAACTAAACCAGGACTAAAACAGGACTGAACAAGGGCTAGACCAGGACTAGACCAAGATTAAACCTGGACTAACCAGGACTAAACCAAGACTAAAACAAGTACTAGACCAGGACTGAACCAAGAGTAAACCAGGACTAGACCAGGACTAGAGAAGGACTGAACCAAGAATGAACTTGTCAGGATCCGCTCCTGGTCTTTGCCTTCTCCTCCTCTCTTCTCCTCCCCTCCCTCCTGTGTCTCCTGAGTCTCCTCCTCCTCTGGGCGTTTCCCTCCTGCTGGCAGAGCGCACACCTGCATCCCATCAAGTCATCACCTGCAGTACAAGAACCCCAGCCCTCCAACCAGTCCTCGCCAGTTCGTTGTCTACTCTACGTTAGTGAAACCTTGGCTCTATATTTGTGTGGATACCCTTGCCTTGTATTTCTTGGTCTTACCTCTTCCTGTGTCCAGGTGCCTGCCTGCCAGCCTCCCTGTCCGCCCGCCCGCCTGCCTGTCCGCCCGCCCGCCCGCCTGCCTGTCCGCCCGCCCGCCTGCCTGTCCGCCCGCCCGCCTGCCTGTCCGCCCGCCCGCCTGCCTGTCTGCCCGCCTGCCTGTCTACCCGCCCGCCTGCCTGTCTGCCAGCCCGCCTGCCTGTCTGCCTTCTGTATTATTTCCAGAATCTTTGTAAAAAATCACTTCACGTTTGCCAGTCGTGGTTTGTGATTTTGGGGCTTAGCTGAACCGTGACAGAACCAGGACAAAGCCAGGACTAGACCAAGACTAGACCAGGACTTAACCAGGATTACACCGGGACTAACCAGGACTAAACCAGAACTAAAACCAAGACTGGACCAGGACTAAACCAGGAAGAAACCAGGACTAAATCAGGACTAGACCAGGACAAAAGCAGGACTAAACCAGGACTAGACCAGGACAAAAGCAGGACTAGACCAAGACTAGACCAGGACAAAAGCAGGACTAGACCAAGACTAGACCTGGACTAAACAAGGACTAGACAAGGACTAATCCAGGACTAAAACAAGTACTAAACCAAAAGTGAACCAAGACTAAAACAAGTACTAGTCCAGGACTAAACCAGGACAAGAGATTGTCTGAACCAGCAATAAACCAGGACTAAACAAGGATTAAACCAGAACTAAACCAGGACTAAACAAGGACTAAACCAAGACTAAAACAAGTACTAGACCAGGACTAAATCAAGACAAACCAGGACTAGACTAGGACTCAAAAAGGGTTAAAGCAGTACCAAACCAGGACTAATCCAGGACTAAAGCAGGACTAAACTAGGACTAAACCAAGACTGGACCAGGACTAAAGAAGGACTAAACCCAGACTAATCCAGTACTAAACCAGGACGAAACCAGGACGAAATCAGGACGAAATCAGGACTAAAACATGACTTAACCAGGACTAGACCAGGACGAGACCAGGACTAAAACAGGATTAAACCAGGGCTAAACCAGGACTAGAGAAGGACAATACCAGGACTAAACAAGGACTAGACCAGAACTAAACCAGGACTAAACAACGACTGAAGCAGGACTAAACCAGGACTAGACCAGGACTAAATCCAGACTGGACCTGGACTAAGCAAGGACTAAACCCAGACTAGTCCAGGACTAAACAAGGACTAAACGAGGACTAAAGCAGAATTAAACCAGGACTAAAACAGGACTAAACCAAGACTAAACCTGGACTAACCAGGACTAAAACAGGACTAAACTAGGACTAAAACAAGTACTAGACTATGCCTGAACCAGGACTAGAGCAGGACTAAACAAGGGCTAAAGCAGTACTAAAGTAGGACTAAACAAGGACTAGACTAGGACAAAACCAGGAATAGACCAAGATTAAACCTGGATTAACCAGTACTAAAGCAGAACTAAACCAGGACTAAAACAGGACTGAACAAGGGCTAGAACAGGACTAGACCAAGACTAAACCTGGAATAATCAGGACTAAAAAAGGACAAAACCAAGACTAAAACAAGTACTAGACCAGGACTGAATCAAGACAAACCAGGACTAGACTAGGACTCAAAAAGGGTTAAAGCAGTACCAAACCAGGACTAATCCAGGACTAAAGCAGGACTAAACCAAGACTAAACCAGGACTAGACCAAGACTAGACCAGTACTAAACCAGGACTAATCCAGTATTAAAGCAGGACTAAAACAGGTCTAAACCAAGAGTAAACCAGGACTAAACCAGGACTAATCCAGGACTAAAGCGGGACTAATCCAGGACTAAACCAAGAATAAACCAGGAGTATAATATATTTAAATGTTATTCCTCGTGTAATGTAAGTGTAAGTCTGGGCTTTATCATCATGTTAAAAGTGATTTTCTTATTTCATCTAAAACACCAACGGTTTATGTTTGTTCTCTGTTCCTCTGTAGATTTCAGTGTATTTAGTGATAAGTTTTGGTCATAATTGTAAAAGTTGCTCAGGGTCACATCATGGGGAACACTGGTTATACAATGTTATATATAGTTCTGTCTAACTGTTCCTGAACGTGTCCTGTAACATTATCAGTGTCTTTGGTCAACTCGTGTCAAAGAAGTTTTATGCTCTGCTCTTGTAGTGATAAAGAGAAGTTTTAATTTCTTTCAAAAACACTGAATATCCCAGAGAGTTAAAAAGGCCCCTGCCTCCGTCTGAGATTATAACATCATCGTATTACAGAACGTGAACACAGCCGATGAGACGAGGAAACACTCAGGGACATTGTCGTCTGTTTAAAGGACTTAAAGCCACAAGATTAACATGACGAGTTTGTGCTGCTGTCACCTGACAAAACTAAAACACTTCAACGTTTGTGTCATTTCACTAATTATATTTCTGACAAAAACAATTTAAAGTCCCTCAATCTAAAATTAACTCGGACTCATCACAAACAATAATGAACAACACTACCGTCAACAGATAGCCCAAACTATAACTATCATCTCCAACTTAACACATCCAAAACTCAAGAAATTATTATCAATTTTTCCCATACTGATACAATAAAATCTCCTCTGTTCATCTCATCTGAACCAATCACCACCACTGATTCCATTAAATTTTCCTACATTTCTACACCGCCATCACTGAAAGCATTCTCACCTTCTCAATAATTGTCTGGTCTGGTGATCTGGATTTACACTCACGGAAAAAATTACAGCGCATTGTTAATAAATCATCCAAAATTACCGGTCACCCCCTTCCATCCATAGACACTGTATAACCGACGCATCACTCAAAGAGCCATAAGAATCACCTCTGACCCCTCCCATCCACTACATCACCTGTTCACTCTCATGCCCTCAGGGAGGCGCTACAGATCTCTGTCAACCAAGACTGTAAGATTCAAAAACAGTTTCATCCCCACTGCCATAAGGACACTTAATCAATCCATGGACTGAATGTACCTCTTTGTGTGATTTGTGTGTCTTAATGTTATGTTCTTGTTTGTAACAACACAGAAACGATCTGAGCTCTTTTTTTCAATGCTGTACCGGAAGCAAATTCCACCAAATTGTTGTGTGGCCATTAATAAAGATTCTGACTAGAGAAGGACTGAACCAGAAATGAACCAGGACTAAACCAGGACTAAACCAGGACTAACCAAGACTAAACCAGGACTAAACCAGGACTAAACCAGAACTAGACCAAGACTAAACCAGGACTAAAGAAGGACTAAACCACAGATAAACCAGGAATAAAGCAGGACTAAAACCAAGACTGGACCAGGACTAAACCAGGACTAAACTAGGACTAAACCAGGACTAAACCAGGACTAACCAAGACTAAACCAGGACTAGACCAAGACTAGACCAGGACTAAACCACAACGAAACCAGGACTAAACCAGGACTAGACCAGGACTAATCAGGACTAAACCAGGACTAGACTAGGACTAAACCAGGACTAGACCAGGACTAAACAAGGACCAAAGCAGAACTAAACCAGGACTAAAACAGGACTGAACAAGGACTATACCAGGACTAAACCAGGACTAAAGAAGGACTAAAGCAGAACTAAACCAAGACTAAACCAGGACTAACCAGGACTAAACCAGGACTAGACCAGGACTAGACTAGGAGTAAACAATCCTGAGGCAGCTGAAGAAATTCAACCTGCCAGCACGGACAATGGTGCAGTTCTACACTGCCATCATCGAGTCCATCCTCACCTCCTCCATCACCGTGTGGTCTGCTGGAGCCACCACCAGGGACAAACAGAGACTGCAACGTGTTGTGCGCTCTGCTGAGAAGGTGATTGGTTGCAGCCTTCCATCTCTTCAGGACCTGTACACTTCCAGGACTCGGACACGTGCAGGTCGAATTGCAGCTGATCCTTCTCACCCTGGACATGGACTTTTTGACCTACTCCCCTCAGGCAGGAGGCTACGGTCCATTCGGACCAGAACCTCTCGCCACAAAAACAGTTTCTTCCCCTCTGCTGTTGGACTCATAAATAATAACACTCGGACTGGTCCCACCCCCACTCTGCTTCTGTCACATGACCCTGTGTTCTTGCACCTGCCTGCACCTGCCTGTTTTGCACTGATCACTGATACTCTCATACTCTATATTATTATACTCCTGTAAATTTGTAAATTTTGTTATATCATACTATAGCTTTATTGTATTCTATTATTTGTTGCATGTCAGTGTTTGTCTACATCCTGCTCCAAGTACCGCAGCAATTTCCTAATGTTGTGAACCTGTTCACTCATATGGCAATAAAAAACATTCTGATTCTGATTCTGATTCTGAAACCAGGACTAGACCAGGAGTAAACCAGGACTAACCAGGACTAGACCAGAACTAGACTAGGACTAAACCAGGACTGAACCGGGACTAACCAGGACTAAACCAGGACTAGACCTGGACTAAACTAGGACTAAAGCAGGACTAAAGCAGAAACAAACCAGCACTAAACCAAGACTGGACCAGGACTAAACCAGAACGAAACCAGGACTAAATCAGGACTAGATCAGGACTAGACCAGGACTAAACCAGGACTAAACCAGTACTAGACCAGGACTATACCAGGACTATACCAGGACTAAACCGGGACTAAACCGGGACTAAACCAGGACTAAACCAGGACTAAACCAGGACTAAATCAGGCCTAAAGCAGGACTAAACCAGGACTAAGCCAAGACTAAACCAGGAATAAACCACGACTAAACCAGGACTAAACAAGGACCAAAGCAGAACTAAACCAGGACTAAAACAGGACTGAACAAGGACTATACCAGGACTAGACCAAGACTAAACCTGGAGTAACCAGGACTAAAACAGGACTAAGCCAAGACTAAAACAAGTACTAGACCAGGACTAGACCAGGACTAGACCAGGACTAGACCAGGACTAAACAAGGGCAAAAGCAGGACTAAATCAGGCCTAAAGCAGGACTAAACCAGGACTAGAGAAGGACTGAACCAAAAACGAAACAGGACTAAACCAGGACTAAACCAGGACTAAACCAGGACTAAACCAGGACTAAACCAGGACTAAACCAGGACTAAACAAGGGCAAAAGCAGGACTAAATCAGGCCTAAAGCAGGACTAAACCAGGACTAAGCCAAGACTAAACCAGGAATAAACCACGACTAAACCAGGACTAAACCGGGACTAAACCGGGACTAAACCAGGACTAAACCAGGACTAAACCGGGACTAAACCGGGACTAAACCGGGAATAAACCAGGACTAAACCAAGAATAAACCAGGAGTATAATATATTTAAATGTTATTCCTCGTGTAATGTAAGTGTAAGTCTGGGCTTTATCATCATGTTAAAAGTGATTTTCTTATTTCATCTAAAACACCAATGGTTTATGTTTGTTCTCTGTTCCTCTGTAGATTTCAGTATATTCAGTGATAAGTTTTGGTCATAATTGTAAAAGTTGCTCAGGGTCACATCATGGGGAACACTGGTTATACAATGTTATATATAGTTCTGTCTAACTGTTCCTGAACGTGTCCTGTAACATTATCAGTGTCTTTGGTCAACTCGTGTCAAAGAAGTTTTATGCTCTGCTCTTGTTGTGATAAAGAGAAGTTTTAATTTCTTTCAAAAACACTGAATATCCCAGAGAGTTAAAAAGGCCCCTGCCTCCGTCTGAGATTATAACATCATCGTATTACAGAACGTGAACACAGCCGATGAGACGAGGAAACACTCAGGGACATTGTCGTCTGTTTAAAGGACTTAAAGCCACAAGATTAACATGACGAGTTTGTGCTGCTGTTACCTGACAAAACTAAAACACTTCAACGTTTCTGTCATTTCACTTATTATATTTCTGACAAAACAATTTAAAGTCCCTCAATCTAAAATTAGGACCTGAAATTGCAGAATTTCGTGAGGTCGAAAACAAAACTTCCTCATCTAGAAGCAGCACTGATGAAGAGGAGATTTGTTCTGAGTTTAGAAAAGCTGCCTCCTCACACCAAAGCACTGTCCAGTTACACTGATCCTTTAGATGTGCCTCTTTTCTCTTCTCTTGTTTTGTTTTCCTTGTGCCCAGTGAACATGTGTCTGTGACACTGAACTGTTGACAGAGTCTCATTTGAATCCAGAATCAAACCTGTGTGTGCCTTTAAGTGGAGCTGCTCGCTGCTTCCTCCTCACATCTACACAGAGCAGTGGTGCAGTCTGGCTCCTCCCACAGCTCTCACTCCACTCTTACGTTTCATTTGTGTCAAAGTGAAAGTGGCTCTGATTCAGGAGAGATGGCGCAGAAAGCAGTCGACACAGAAGTCTTTTCCTGCTCCGTGTGTTTGGATCTACTGAAGGATCCCGTGACTATTCCCTGTGGACACAGCTACTGCAGGAACTGTGTCCAAAAACACTGGGACCAAGAGGACGAGAAGCAGCTCTACAGCTGTCCTGAATGTCGCCTCACCTTCAGCCCCAGACCTGCCCTGGTCAAAAACGTCATGTTAGCAGGTGTAGTAGAACAACTGAGGACGACTGGGCTCACAGTGCCCCTCGCTGACCACTGCTATGCCGGATCTCAGGATGTGCCCTGTGATGTGTGCACTGGGAGGAAGCTGAAAGCTGTCCAGTCCTGTCTGCAGTGTGTGGCCTCTTACTGTGAGCGCCACCTACAGCCTCATTATGACTCTGCAGCGTTAAAGAGACACCAGCTGGTGGCGCCCTCACACACACTCCAGGAAAACATCTGCTCTCAACACGACGAAGTGAAGAAGATGTTCTGCCGCACTGAGCAGCAGAGCATCTGCTACCTCTGCTCTGTGGACCAGCACAAGGGCCACGACACAGTGTCCTCTGCAGCAGAGAGGGCTCAGAGACAGGCAGAGCTGCCGGCCAGGAGGGCCCTGCTGCTCCAGAGCCTCCAGCACAAAGAGACAGACCTGAAGAAGCTCCAACAGGAGGCCCAGGAGATCAGCCGCTCTGCCCAGACAGCAGTGCAGCGCAGCGGGGACAGCTTCACAGAGATGGCCCTTCTCCTGGAGAAAAGACGCTCTGAAGTGGAGCAGCAGATCCGCTCCCAGGAGCAGAGCCAACTGAGCCGAGTCCAAGAGCTCCAGGACCAAGTGCAGCAGGACGTGAGTGAGCTGAAGAGGAGCCTCTCGGAGCTGGACACACTGGCCCTCACCCAGGATCATAACCAGTTTCTACAGCTCTACACTTCACTGTCCACAGACACACAGAGCACAGAGCCAGTCAGGATTGACACAGGGCCCCGGAGATACTTTGAGGACGTGAACAGAGCTGTGTCAGAGCTCAGGGACAAAGTGCAGCTCACTCTGGAGGAGGGTCTGACCAACGTCTCACAGGCTCTGAGTCGTGTGGATGTTTTACTGTCACCAGCTGAACCCAGCTCCAGAGAGGACTTCTTGCAATACTCTACAGAAATCACTCTGGACCCAAACACAGCTTACACCAGACTGTCTCTGTCTGATGGAGACAGAAGAGCAACAGTGATGAATAAAAAACAGAGATATCCTGATCATCCAGACAGATTCAGTTACTATAGTCAGGTCCTGAGCAGAGAGGGTCTGATGGGCCGCTGTTACTGGGAGGTGCAGTGGAGCGGGGACGGGGTCTATATAGCAGTTTCATACAAGGATATTCAGAGAAAAGGTGGTAAATCTTTATTTGGAAACAATGATAAATCCTGGGCCTTAGACTGTGACAAAACAAGTTATTCATTCACATTTAACTCAGTCAGTTCCCAGGTCTCAGGTCCGGTCTCGTCCAGAATCGGGTTTACCTGGACCACAGTGCAGGGGTTTTGTCGTTTTACAGCGTCTCTGAAAGTACCATGAGCCTCCTCCACAGAGTCCAGACCACTTTCACTCAGCCTCTCTACACTGGGGTGTGGTTGTACTATAGTCCTGGAGACACTGCACATTTCCCTAAACTCAAATAGCAGCTTTGTTCTCCACAGTTTGGGATCAAATTTGTGCCTTTTATTACTATTACTATTAATTACTATTTATGAGGATTGATAAGTACAAATCTATTCTGAAACTAAGATCAAAACTAGATTCTCATTTGGGCAAGTGGAAATACTAGAAAGGAAAAAAAAAACATATTGTAATATTACAAAGAAACTAGGAAAATATTGTCTGTGGAAATACTGTTCTTATTATTGTTGTGGCATCAAAACCGATCTTGAAATTATTTTAACATTGTTTTTATGTACAAATGTATTTTCAGCAGTGGTGGAGGAAGTACTCGATTTTGTTACTTAAGTAAAAGTACAGATACCGGAGCAGAAAAAAAGACGTAAAACTCAGTATCACATGAAAAAATCAACTTAAGTATAAAGTTTTAATTTCCTGTTTAAAAATGTAATTATAGAGTAAAAACCTGCATATTTTTAGATCTACTGAAGCTTCAAATGTTGTGATTCTGATAAAGATTTGAGCTGAAATTTGTTCAACAGAATCAATAGAATCAGTTGTTTTTTCATGTTTTTATGTGTAAATATTTGTTGTAAACTCAAACTACAAACATGTTCCAAATAATCCCCTCAGCCTTTTCAGCACGTCTCAGACAAGAAGAAAAATACTTTTACTTTTCAGTTCAGTTCAAAAATGTAGTGTTGTAGAAAGTACAGATACCTGCTCTAAAATGTAGTGAAGTCAAAGTAAAAAGTATCCAGTACAGATACCTAAAGTTTTTACTCGAGTACAGTACTTTACTACTTTTACTTTGTTTCATTCCACCTCTGATTTTTAGCTGCATTATGCTGATTATTTTGTCAAACATTTATAAACTTGATGACAGACGACATGTGGAGAATTAATATTCTGAGCAAAACCGAGCAAACTTTCCATAATATTGAGTCCTAATGTTGTGTGTCCCACGACAACACAATGATGCACTATTACTGTCGTACTATTAGTGGAAAACTACACACATATTCTCCACAGATTTAAAATCAGAGCATTTTCACTTGATTTCCAAA
Organism: Odontamblyopus rebecca; assembly: GCA_030686955.1. NCBI lineage: Eukaryota > Metazoa > Chordata > Actinopteri > Gobiiformes > Gobiidae > Odontamblyopus > Odontamblyopus rebecca. Next base: position 11,211,745 of record CM060670.1, on the reverse strand, counting down.
TGTTATTCCTCATGTAATGTAACTGTGTCACTCTTTTCTTTATCCTCGTGTCAAACTGTGATTGTTTCTGTCATTTAAAACACCAATGATACTGTTTTTGTTCTACGGGCTCCTCTGTGTCCATTTTCACTGTGTTTTTGTTGAGTTTTAAAGTCTCACTGTGTAACTTTTGTGCTGGAGGGTCTGCTACCTTGTCCTCACGGAGATGTCATTGCTTTGCCTGGAATGTTCCACAGTATGGCATTAAGATTATGATCTGTAGCTTTAATCCTAGTAGTAAAAGTTGCTGGGGGTCACATGATGGGAACACTGGTTATACAAAGGTGAATGTTTGACACGGTTTGAAATCAGCAATAAACTCATAAATCCCTTTGTTTTCCTGTGGCCTTTTCTGTCCCCAAACCTCAAATACAAAGTCAAGTTGTAAAATAGGCTGTGTTCACCTGACATCACAACACTCTAGGATCCTTATAGTTTCACACTGAGCTGGAGGACAGGTCAGAGTTCACTGGGGGAATGTGCTGTTTCACTGTCACACTGCAGATTATGGGGAATATCTCTGTCATTACTGGGCCGATCCACATGAAACACAAACAGGTTTGGCTCCTGCTCTGTGCAAATGAACAAGGGCGTGTTATTATTCACACACAAACACGTGGTTGTCGTCGGCTGAAAGAACTTGAAGCCATAAGATCAAATATGACAAGTGTGTGGAGCCAATCCACAGAAGTGAGCAGCTATTTAAACCTCCCTGTGGAAGCAGAGACGCACTAGAGCGCACAATACAAGCTTTATGTGGGGATTGTCTGTGTGTCTTTATAATGTTCTGCCTGTTAATGTTCTGCTCTGCTCCAAACAAGGCTTTATTTACAAAAGGAAGACTCACTGAGAAGAATCTTTACGTAAAAGAAGGTCAGAGGTTGTGACAGACCTGCTGCTGCTTCCCACACTGCAAATTTCTCTGATCTGGACAAGATTTTAAAACTTATATCAGGTTATTCATCTTGTTTCCAGATTTATTATCCCTGTACTAGTTGTGAATTGGTTGTAAAATCTTAAAAATAGTCACATGTGTTTCTTCCATGACTCAACTAGTCACAAAATTAAGGCAATAAATGTAAAAGAAGCTACAATCCATTTACCATAGTTTTCCCCTGTAACGCTGGTTTTTAGAGTCATTGATACAGATTTGCCTGGTAAAAGACTGACCCCATTTTCTTTAAGAGACACTGAACGTAGCAAGACAAGACAAAACTGGGGTCAACTTTATAAAGAAATTAATGTAAATGAAGCTTATAAGTTATTCCTCAACAAATTTAAAATACTGTACGACAAACATTGTCCAATAAAATGTTATAAGAAGCATACCAAAACAAATTGTAACGAATGGATGTCAAAAGGTCTTTTAAACGCATGCAAAAAGAAAAATACATTATACAGGGAATTTATTGAGAAAAAAACAAAGGATGCGGAGAAGAAGTATAAACAATATAAAAATAAACTTACTAGTATATTAAGAACACGTAAGAGAGGCTATTATAGCACCAAACTGGAAAATAATAGAAATAACACAAAGGAACTATGGGCAGTATTAAATACAATAATCAGGAAGGAAAGGGCAAATGCCACTTATCCTCAGTATTTCACCCATAGTAACAGGACAATAACAAATATTATGGATATCACAAATGAATTCAATAAATACTTTGTGAGTATAGGTTCCACACTGGCAGAGGAAATTAAACAGGAAAATGAGGGCGACATCCAAGCAATCCAGAATGTGGAAATAAATAATAACTCAATGTTCCTCAACTCAGTGGATGAAAAGGAGATCTTAGATATTGTACACAACTTTAAACCCAAATCGTCCACTGATAACAACAAAATTGATATGGTTATTGTTAAGAGAGTGATTGAAGAAATAGTAAAACCGTTAAACTATATTTTTAATTTATCTTTTTTAACTGGAGTATTCCCTGAGGAAATAAAAATAGCGAAAGTGGTTCCATTATTTAAATCTGGAGATAAGCACTTTTTTAACAATTATCGGCCAATTTCAATGTTGCCACAATTAGCAAAAATATTAGAAAAAATATTTAGTACAAGACTTGACAGTTTTATTGAAAAGCATGTCCTACTATTGGATAATCAGTATGGGTTTAGGGCTGGAAGATCCACATCATTAGCATTAATTGACTTGGTGGAGGAAATCACAGGGTGTCTGGACAAAGGAAAGTCCTCAGTAGGAGTATTTTTGGACTTTAGTAAAGCGTTTGACACCATTAATCATAGCTTCATAGCATAGCATTCATAAAATGGAAAGATATGGTTTGAGAGGTCTTATATCAAACTGGCTGAAAAGCTACATTACGCATCGCAAACAATTTCTGCAAATAAACGAAGTTAAGTCAGACCTGTCAGAAATAAAATATGGGGTGCCGCAAGGTTCCATATTGGGCCCTAAGCTCTTCCTAATGTATATAAATTACATATCTACCATTGCAAAATATATTAAATTTGTCACATTTGCTGATGATACAAATGTTTTGGCCACAGGAGACGATTTGCAACAGACATTGAATTTGATTACACAGGAAATGGGGAAAATCAAAAAATGGTGTGATATAAATAAATTATCTTTAAACTTACAGAAAACTAAATTTATGGTGTTTGGACATAATAAGAAGCTTGGAAGTATAAAAGTCAGTATCGAAAATGTAGTGTTAGAAAATGTTGATGAAATTAAATTCCTAGGTGTAATTCTTGATAAGAAGATCTGCTGGAAACCTCATATAAACTATATTTGATCAAAGTTGGTGAAGTGTGTTAGGGTTATGAGCAAAGCTAGGCAGGTATTAACTCAAAGCGCCCTACAGACTTTATACAGCTCACTATTCCTGCCCTACCTAACTTATTGTGTGGAGGTGTGGGGTAACACCTACAAAACAAACCTACGACCCATAACTGTTCTGCAAAAGAAGGTTATTAGAATTATAAACAACAAAGCTTACAGAGAGCACACAAATATTTTATTCCTACAGATGAAAGTACTAAAATTTACTGATTTGATTAACTATAAAACAGCGCAAGTATTGTATAAGGCTAGAAATAAACTACTTCCAGATCATCTCCAAAAATTGTTCTTAGATAGAGAAGGAAAATACAATCTCAGAAGAAAAGAAAATATGAGAACACAGTGTGTAAGAACCACAATGAGAAGTTTTAACGTTTCAGTTGGCGGTGTTAAGTTATGGAATAACTTGTCTAAGAACATCCAGCAATGTGGTACTATTCTGCAATTCAAAAGTGCATTTAAAAATTATTGCCTTGAGGAGTACCGTAAAGAAGAGGTGACTATTCACCCATGATGGATGTTTGTTTTTCTCTCTCTCTTCTTCCATTGTGTGTAAAAGAAAGAGTGTTTCTGTTGTAAGACTGCCATACCACAGTGGTTGGACTTGATGTTGAGCGTATGTTCATCACTCATATTTGATTTGTAAATGTGGGGCAGGGCTCGATAAGCTCATGCTTCTCCCTGTTCCCTTTTGAACATGTGCACTTTAAGTTGATGATATGCAGGTTGCTCTGTACAAAAAAGAGCACTTGAAGTGAAATATTATTGTCATAATGACACATGTTTCAAAATAAATAAATAAATAAAACTTTTATTCGAAAGTTAAAACATAAAATAAAAAAAGTCAAATACTCTTGTAAGAACATGTTGTGGTTTTATCAGGAAAAGTACTGTACAAAATGCTGCTGGATTATTTGTTTTCATGTGTTACATCCACCTCCATTTCTATAAGGAAGCAAAGCAAACCTTTTGTTTTCCATGTTAAGGCATTACACACTGACTGTCCTTTTTAATGCAATGTACATCAAACACTGAAGCAAGAACATGTGGACTGTTCATCCTGGTTTGTGGCGCCTCATGACACAGCACAAGTTTACATGTTACACTTAGTACACATTGGTTTTCCCTGTGATGTTACTTGTGTTTGGAAATGAATTCTTGGGTGTGTTTTCTGGCACACATGCACATGGCCTCTCTTCCTGGATCACTGCCTATTTATTTTACAATGAGGCGACTTGTTTTCAGTCACTACTAACAACTCCCACGTAAGACTGATTTCAAGGACTTTTATCTAGAATTTTGTGTCTTGGAATTTATTATCAGGCTGTTCAGACCAATCATAACCTTGTTTGAAGTATATTGAAGTATTAAGTATTTATAATGTTCTGCTCTGCTCAAAACAAGGCTTTATTTACAAAAGGAAGACTCGCCAAGAAGAATCTTTACGTAAAAGGAGGTCAGAGGTCGTGAGCACGTAGTGATCAGTCGTGCAGCGCTGTGTGTGCGTCGTGAGTGCGTCAAACTCAAAGACAAACTCAAACGTGCAGAGTCCAAAGGAGCTTGAAGATGCCCAGCAGCAGAGAGGCAGGGCCAGAGCGCACAAGCCCAGTGGGACAGAGCTCGTCCACTTCCTGGTTTTAGGGGCCCATGTGACCAGGAGGCGGAGCAACAGGCAGAGAGACAGCAGTGTGTGAGGGGAGCAGATCTACACAGAGAGAGACACACTCCCTCCCAAGAGCCACACCAGCCTCCAACTACAACTCGACGACCTGTTCACAAGAAGAGTCACAATCATTGGTCTCATTTGGGGCTTTTCCACACTCCGTTCTCAGTGGGGGAAGTTACTGTTGTGGTCACAGCTGCCCTGGGGTCGACTGACGGAAGTGCAAATCTGAGCCATCGGCCCCTCGGACCTTCACCAACGCTCACACACACCACATTTATGACCCTAAGGACACATGAAGGACTGGACCAGGACTGGACCAGGACTGGACCAGGGCTGGACCAGGGCTGGACCAGGACTGGACCAGGGCTGGACCAGGACTGGACCAGGACTGGACCAGGACTAAAGCAGGACTAAACCAGGACTAGACCAGGACTAAAGGAGGACTAAACAAGGACTAAACAAGGACTGAACCAGGGCTAAACCAGGGCTAAACCAGGGCTAAACCAGGGCTAAACCAGAACTAAACCTGGACTAAACCTGGACTAAACCGGGAAAAACCAGGACCAAACCAGGACTAAACTGGGACTAACCAGGACTAAACCAGGACTAGAGCAGGACTAAACCAGAACTAAAACCAAGACTGGACCAGGACGAAACCAGGATGAAACCACGACTAAATCAGGACTAGATCAGGACTAGACCAGGACTAAACCAGGGCTAAATCAGGACTAGACCAAGACTAGACCAGGACTAAACCAGGACTAAATCAGGACTAGACCAAGACTAAACCAGGACTAAACCAGGACTAAACCAGGACTAAACCAGGACTAAACCAGGACTAACCAGGACTAAACCGGGACTAACCAGGACTAGACCAGGACTAGACTAGGTCTAAACCAGGAGTAAACCAGGACTAACCAGGACTAGACCAGGACTAGACTAGGACTAAACCAGGACTAAACCAGGACTAAACCAGGACTAAACCAGGACTAACCAGGACTAAACCAGGACTAGACCAGGACAAGACTAGGACTAAACCAAGACTAAACCGGGACTAACCAGGACTAGACCAGGACTAGACTAGGACTAAACCAGGACTAAACCAGGACTAGACTAGGACTAAACCAGGACTAAACCAAGACTAAAACAGGAATAAACCAGGACTAAACCAGGTCTACACCAGGACTAATCAGGATTAACCAGGACTAGACCAGGAATAAACCAGGACTAACCAGGAATAAACCAGGTTTAACGAGGAAAAAACCAGGACTAAAGCAGACCTAATTCAGGACTAAAACAGGACTGAACCAAGACTAAAACAAGTACTAGACCAGGGCTAAAGAAGGGCAAAAGCAGGAATAAACCAGGACTAGAGACGGACTGAACCAGGAATGAACCAGGACTAAACCAGGACTAGACCAAGACTAGACCAAGACTACACCAGGACTAAACCAGGACTAAAGCGGGACTAAACCAGGTCTAAACCAAGAATAAACCAGGAGTATAATGTATTTAAAATGTTATTCCTCGTGTAATGTAAGTGTAAGTCTGGGCTTTATCATCATGGTAAAAGTGATTTTCTTATTTCATCTAAAACACCAACGGTTTATGTTTGTTCTCTGTTCCTCTGTAGATTTCAGTGTATTTAGTGATAAGTTTTGGTCATAATTGTAAAAGTTGCTCAGGGTCACATCATGGGGAACACTGGTTATACAATGTTATATATAGTTCTGTCTAACTGTTCCTGAACGTGTCCTGTAACATTATCAGTGTCTTTGGTCAACTCGTGTCAAAGAAGTTTTATGCTCTGCTCTTGTAGTGATAAAGAGAAGTTTGAATTTCTTTCAAAAACACTGAATATCCCAGAGAGTTAAAAAGGCCCCTGCCTCCGTCTGAGATTATAACATCATCGTATTACAGAACGTGAACACAGCCGATGAGACGAGGAAACACTCAGGGACATTGTCGTCTGTTTAAAGGACTTAAAGCCACAAGATTAACATGACGAGTTTGTGCTGCTGTCACCTGACAAAACTAAAACACTTCAACGTTTGTGTCATTTCACTTATTATATTTCTGACAAAAACAAATTAAAGTCCCTCAATCTAAAATTAGGACCTGAATTTGAAGAAAGTCTTGAACCTATTTTAAAATGAAGAATTAAAGATGCATTGTGTAACTTTGCTGGTGTTTTTCTTGAGGGAGATGTTACATTGCTTTAATTGGTATGTTCCACAGTGTGGCATTAAAAGTCTATTCAGCCTTTGTTTCATTACAGGTGAGTTTATTGTTCAGAAATACCTGTAAGAACAAAATTCTTGTGTGAACGGCCGCGCCTCTCCACAGAACAGATCTGTACCTTGGCCTGTTTGCCTCCATGGAGACTGACACATTTAATGCTTTACTCTGAAACCTCCCAGGCTGAACAGTTGAGTACATCTCTATGGAGACTTGAATGTGGCGTACCCTCTCCAACAAAAGTTACACAGTGCACCTTTAAAGTGTCCATTTCTGTCCAGGAGCTTTAACATTTGAAACTAGATGGAAACAACAGTAAATATATTATAAGAAAAGTCATGATTTGACCAAGAAAATTAGATATAGATAAATTAGATCAAATATGAGAACAGAGCAAATATGTGAAGTGCAAAGAGACTAAACCAGGACTAACGCAATAAATAATGAGGAAGTGTCATTATTTTCCAAATGAAACCTGCATTTCCTCATCTAGAAGCAGCACTGATGAAGAGGAGATTTGTTCTGAGTTTAGAAAAGCTGCCTCCTCACACCAAAGCACTGTCCAGTTACACTGATCCTTTAGATGTGCCTCTTTTCTCTTCTCTTGTTTTGTTTTCCTTGTGCCCAGTGAACATGTGTCTGTGACACTGAACTGTTGACAGAGTCTCATTTGAATCCAGAATCAAACCTGTGTGTGCCTTTAAGTGGAGCTGCTCGCTGCTTCCTCCTCACATCTACACAGAGCAGTGGTGCAGTCTGGCTCCTCCCACAGCTCTCACTCCACTCTTACGTTTCATTTGTGTCAAAGTGAAAGTGGCTCTGATTCAGGAGAGATGGCGCAGAAAGCAGTCGACACAGAAGCCTTTTCCTGCTCCGTGTGTTTGGATCTACTGAAGGATCCCGTGACTATTCCCTGTGGACACAGCTACTGCAGGAACTGTGTCCAAAAACACTGGGACCAAGAGGACGAGAAGCAGCTCTACAGCTGTCCTGAATGTCGCCTCACCTTCAGCCCCAGACCTGCCCTGGTCAAAAACGTCATGTTAGCAGGTGTAGTAGAACAACTGAGGACGACTGGCCTCACAGCGCCCCCGCTGACCGCTGCTATGCCGGACCTCAGGATGTGTCCTGTGATGTGTGCGCTGGGAGGAAGCTGAAAGCTGTCCAGTCCTGTCTGCAGTGTGTGGCCTCTTACTGTGAGCGCCACCTACAGCCTCATTATGACTCTGCAGCGTTAAAGAAACACCAGCTGGTGGCGCCCTCACACACACTCCAGGAAAACATCTGCTCTGAACACGACGAAGTGAAGAAGATGTTCTGCCGCACTGAGCAGCAGAGCATCTGCTACCTCTGCTCTGTGGACCAGCACAAGGGCCACGACACAGTGTCCTCTGCAGCAGAGAGGGCTCAGAGACAGGCAGAGCTGCCGGCCAGGAGGGCCCTGCTGCTCCAGAGCCTCCAGCACAAAGAGACAGACCTGAAGAAGCTCCAACAGGAGGCCCAGGAGATCAGCCGCTCTGCCCAGACAGCAGTGCAGCGCAGTGGGGACAGCTTCACAGAGATGGCCCTTCTCCTGGAGAAAAGACGCTCTGAAGTGGAGCAGCAGATCCGCTCCCAGGAGCAGAGCCAACTGAGCCGAGTCCAAGAGCTCCAGGACCAAGTGCAGCAGGACGTGAGTGAGCTGAAGAGGAGCCTCTCGGAGCTGGACACACTGGCCCTCACCCAGGATCATAACCAGTTTCTACAGCTCTACACTTCACTGTCCACAGACACACAGAGCACAGAGCCAGTCAGGATTGACACAGGGCCCCGGAGATACTTTGAGGACGTGAACAGAGCTGTGTCAGAGCTCAGGGACAAAGTGCAGCTCACTCTGGAGGAGGGTCTGACCAACGTCTCACAGGCTCTGAGTCGTGTGGATGTTTTACTGTCACCAGCTGAACCCAGCTCCAGAGAGGACTTCTTACAATACTCTACAGAAATCACTCTGGACCCAAACACAGCTCACACCAAACTGTCTCTGTCTGATGGAGACAGAAGAGCAACAGTTATGAGTGAAATCCAGAGATATCCTGATCATCCAGACAGATTCAGTTCCTATCGTCAGGTCCTGAGCAGAGAGGGTCTGATGGGCCGCTGTTACTGGGAGGTGCAGTGGAGCGGGGACGGGGTCGATATAGCAGTTTCATACAAGGATATTCAGAGAAAAGGTGGTGAATCTTTATTTGGATACAATGATAAATCCTGGGCCTTAGACTGTACCAAAACAAGTTATTCATTTACATTTAACTCAGTCGTGTCCCAGGTCTCAGGTCCGGTCTCGTCCAGAATCGGGGTTTACCTGGACCACAGTGCAGGGGTTTTGTCGTTTTACAGCGTCTCTGAAAGTACCATGAGCCTCCTCCACAGAGTCCAGACCACTTTCACTCAGCCTCTCTACACTGGGGTGTGGTTGTACTGGAGAACTGGAAACACTGCACATTTCCCTAAACTCAAATAGCAGCTTTGTTCTCCACAGTTTGGGATCAAATTTGTGCCTTTTATTTTTAAATAATGAGTTAAAAGTTTAAATTACTATTTATGAGGATTGATACGTACAAATCTATTCTGAAACTAAGATCAAAACTAGATTCTCATTTGGGCAAGTGGAAATACTGGAAAGGAAAAAAAACATATTGTAATATTACAAAGAAACTAGGAAAATATTGTCTGTGGAAATACTGTTCTTATTATTGTTGTGGTATCAAAACCGATCTTGAAATTATTTTAACATTGTTTTTATGTACAAATGTATTTTCAGCAGTGGTGGAGGAAGTACTCGATTTTGTTACTTAAGTAAAAGTACAGATACCGGAGCAGAAAAAAGATGTAAAACTCAGTATCACATGAAAAAATCAACTTAATTATAAAGTTTTGATTTCCTGTTTAAAAATGTAATTATAGAGTAAAAACCTGCATATTTTTAGATCTACTGAAGCTTCAAATGTTGTGATTCTGATAAAGATTTGTACTTGATTTCCAAATGTTATTCCTCATGTAATGTAACTGTGTCACTCTTTTCTTTATCCTCGTGTCAAACTGTGATTGTTTCTGTCATTTAAAACACCAATGATACTGTTTTTGTTCTACGGGCTCCTCTGTGTCCATTTTCACTGTGTTTTTGTTGAGTTTTAAAGTCTCACTGTGTAACTTTTGTGGTGGAGGGTCTGCTACCTTGTCCTCACGGAGATGTCATTGCTTTGCCTGGAATGTTCCACAGTATGGCATTAAGATTATGATCTGTAGCTTTAATCCTAGTAGTAAAAGTTGCTGGGGGTCACATCATGGGAACACTGGTTATACAAAGGTGAATGTTTGACACGGTTTGAAATCAGCAATAAATTCATAAATCCCTTTGTTTTCCTGTGGCCTTTTCTGTCCCCAAACCTCAAATACAAAGTCAAGTTGTAAAATAGGCTGTGTTCACCTGACATCACAACACTCTAGGATCCTTATAGTTTCACACTGAGCTGGAGGACAGGTCAGAGTTCACTGGGGGAATGTGCTGTTTCACTGTCACACTGCAGATTATGGGGAATATCTCTGTCATTACTGGGCCTATCCACATGAAACACAAACAGGTTTGGCTCCTGCTCTGTGCAAGTGAACAAGGGCGTGTCATTATTCACACACAAACACGTGGTTGTCGTCGGCTGAAAGAACTTGAAGCCATAAGATCAAATATGACAAGTGTGTGGAGCCAATCCACAGAAGTGAGCAGCTATTTAAACCTCCCTGTGGAAGCAGAGACGCACTAGAGCGCACAATACAAGCTTTATGTGGGGATTGTCTGTGTGTCTTTATAATGTTCTGCTCAAAACAAGGCTTTATTTACAAAAGGAAGACTCGCCGAGAAGAATCTTTAGGTAAAAGGAGGTCAGAGGTCGTGAGCATGTAGTGATCAGTCGTGCAGCGCTGTGTGTGTGTCGTGAGTGCGTCAAACTCAAAGACAAACTCAAACGTGCAGAGTCCAAAGGAGCTTGGAGACGCCCAGCAGCAGAGAGGCAGGGCCAGAGCGCACAGGCCCAGTGGGACAGAGCTCGTCCACTTCCTGGTTTTAGGGGCCCATGTGACCAGGAGGCGGAGCAACAGGCAGAGAGACAGCAGTGTGTGAGGGGAGCAGATCTACACAGAGAGAGACACACTCCCTCCCAAGAGCCACACCAGCCTCCAACTACAACTCGACGACCTGTTCACAAGAAGAGTCACAATCATTGGTCTCATTTGGGGCTTTTCCACACTCCGTTCTCAGTGGGGGAAGTTACTGTTGTGGTCACAGCTGCCCTGGGGTCGACTGACGGAAGTGCAAATCTGAGCCATCGGCCCCTCGGACCTTCACCAACGCTCACACACACCACATTTATGACCCTAAGGACACATGAAGGACTGGACCAGGACTGGACCAGGACTGGACCAGGACTAAACCAGGACTAGACCAGGACTAAACAAGGGCAAAAGCAGGATTGAATCAGGCCTAAAGCAGGACTAAACCAGGACTAAACCAAGACTAAACCAGGACTAAACCAGGACTATTAATGAAATCCTTTGAATGCATCATTCTCGATTATCTGAAAAACACAACCACTTCAATAATGGACAATCACCAATTTGCATATCGTTCCAACAGATCTGTTGAAGATGCTGTAAACCAAGCACATCACTCCATACTGCAGCACCTGGAGTCTCCCAATACATATGCCCGCATACTGTTTATTGACTTTAGTTCTGCCTTCAATACAATCAACCCAGTCAGCCTTCAAAATAAACTTCTGGACATGAACATTCACATTTCTCTATGTCAATGGATCTTTAACTTCCTGTACATGAGGACTCAGAGGGTCAGAATGGGCAGCCTTCTATCCCAAACTCTGACCCTCAGCACCGGTGTCCCCCAAGGCTGTGTACTCTCTCCCTGGCTCTTTTCACTCTACACCAATAACCTCACGTCACACAGTTCTGTCTCCATTATCAAGTATGCAGATGATACAACCACAATCGGACTCATCACAAACAATAATGAACAACACTACCGTCAACAGATAGCCCAAACTATAACTATCATCTCCAACTTAACACATCCAAAACTCAAGAAATTATTATCAATTTTTCCCATACTGATACAATAAAATCTCCTCTGTTCATCTCATCTGAACCAATCACCACCACTGATTTCTTTAAATTTTCCTACAGTTCTACACCGCCATCACTGAAAGCATTCTCACCTTCTCAATAATTGTCTGGTCTGGTAATCTGGATTTACACTCACGGAAAAAATTACAGCGCATTGTTAATAAATCATCCAAAATTACCGGTCACCCCCTTCCATCCATAGACACACTGTATAACCGACGCATCACTCAAAGAGCCATAAGAATCACCTCTGACCCCTCCCATCCACTACATCACCTGTTCACTCTCATGCCCTCAGGGAGGCGCTACAGATCTCTGTCAACCAAGACTGTAAGATTCAAAAACAGTTTCATCCCCACTGCCATAAGGACACTTAATCAATCCATGGACTGAATGTACCTCTTTGTGTGATTTGTGTGTCTTAATGTTATGTTCTTGTTTGTAACAACACAGAAACGATCTGAGCTCTTTTGTTCAATGCTGTACCGGAAGCAAATTCCACCAACTTGTTGTGTGGCCATTAATAAAGATTCTGACTAGAGAAGGACTGAACCAGGAATGAACCAGGACTAAACCAGGACTAGACCAAGACTAAACCAGGACTAGACCAAGACTAAACCAGGACTAGACCAAGACTAGACCAGGACTAAAGAAGGACTAAACCACAGATAAACCAGGAATAAAGCAGGACTAAAGCAGCACTAAAACCAAGACTGGACCAGATCTAAACCAGGACTAAACCAGAACGAAACCAGGACTAAACCAGGACTAAACCAGAACGAAACCAGGACTAAAGAAGGACTAAACCAGAACTAAACCAGGAATAAACCAGGACTCAAGAAGCACTAAACCAAAACTAAACCAGGACTAAACCAGGACTAACCAGGACTAAACCAGGACTAGACCAGGACTAGACTAGGAGTAAACCAGGACTAAACCAGAACTAACCAGGACTAGACTAGGACTAAACCAGGACTAAACTGGGACTAAACTGGGACTGACCAGAACTAAACCAGGACTAAACCAGGACTAGACCTGGACTAAACCAGGACAAAAGCAGGACTAAAGCAGAACTAAACCAGCACTAAACCAATACTGGACCAGGACTAAACCAGAACGAAACAAAGACTAAATCAGGACTAGATCAGGACTATATCAGGACTAAACCAGGATTAAACCGGGACTAAACCAGGACTAAACCAGGACTGGACCAGGACTAAACCAGGACTAAACCACGACAAAACCAGAACTAAACAAGGACCAAAGCAGAACTAAACCAGGACTAAAACAGAACTGAACAAGCACTATACCAGGACTAGACCAAGACTAAACCTGGAGTAACCAGGACTAAAACAGGACTAAACCAAGACTAAAACAAGTACTAGACCAGGACTGAACCAAGACTAAACCAGGACTAGACCAGGACTAAACAAAAGCAAAAGCAGGACTAAATCAGGCCTAAAGCAGGACTAAACCAGGACTAAACCAAGACTAAACCAGGACTAAACCAGGACTAGAGAAGGACTGAACCAGGAATGAACCAGGACTAAACAAGGACTAAACAAGGACCAAACCGGGACTAAACCAGGACTAGACCAAGACTAGACCAGTACTAAACCAGGACTAAACCAGGACTAAACCAGGACTGACCCAGAACTAGACCAGTACTAAACCAGGACTAATCTAGGACTGAAGCAGGACTAAACCAAGAGTAAACCAGGAGTATAATATATTTAAATGTTATTCCTCGTGTAATGTAAGTGTAAGTCTGGGCTTTATCATCATGTTAAAAGTGATTTTCTTATTTCATCTAAAACACCAACGGTTTATGTTTGTTCTCTGTTCCTCTGTAGATTTCAGTGTATTTAGTGATAAGTTTTGGTCATAATTGTAAAAGTTGCTCAGGGTCACATCATGGGGAACACTGGTTATACAATGTTCTATATAGTTCTGTCTAACTGTTCCTGAACGTGTCCTGTAACATTATCAGTGTCTTTGGTCAACTCGTGTCAAAGAAGTTTTATGCTCTGCTCTTGTAGTGATAAAGAGAAGTTTTAATTTCTTTCAAAAACACTGAATATCCCAGAGAGTTAAAAAGGCCCCTGCCTCCGTCTGAGATTATAACATCATCGTATTACAGAACGTGAACACAGCCGATGAGACGAGGAAACACTCAGGGACATTGTCGTCTGTTTAAAGGACTTAAAGCCACAAGATTAACATGACGAGTTTGTGCTGCTGTCACCTGACAAAACTAAAACACTTCAACGTTTGTGTCATTTCACTTATTATATTTCTGACAAAAACAAATTAAAGTCCCTCAATCTAAAATTAGGACCTGAAATTGCAGAAAGTCTTGAACCTATTTTAAAATGAAGACTTAAAGATGCATTGTGTAACTTTGCTGGTGTTTTTCTTGAGGGAGATGTTACATTGCTTTAATTGGTATGTTCCACAGTGTGGCATTAAAAGTCTATTCAGCCTTTGTTTCATTACAGGTGAGTTTATTGTTCAGAAATACCTGTAAGAACATCATTCTTGTGTGAACGGGCGCCTCTCCACAGAACAGATCTGTACCTTGGCCTGTTTGCCTCCATGGAGACTGACACATTTAATGCTTTACTCTGAAACCTCCCAGGCTGAACAGTTGAGTACATCTCCATGGAGACATGAAATTGGCGTACCCTCTCCAACAAAAGTTACGCAGTGCACCTTTAAAGTGTCCATTTCAGACAAGTCCAGGAGCTTTAACATTAGAAACTAGACGGACACAACAGTAAATATATTATAAGAAAAGTCATGATTTGACCAAGAAAATTAGATATAGATAAATTAGATCAAATATGAGCACAGAGTAAATCTGTGAAGTGCAAAGAGACTAAACCAGGACTAACACAATAAATAATGAGGTCTAAAACTAAACTTAATAAAGTGTCATTATTTTCCAAATGAAACCTGCATTTCCTCATCTAGAAGCAGCACTGATGAAGAGGAGATTTGTTCTGAGTTTAGAAAAGCTGCCTCCTCACACCAAAGCACTGTCCAGTTACACTGATCCTTTAGATGTGCCTCTTTTCTCTTCTCTTGTTTTGTTTTCCTTGTGCCCAGTGAACATGTGTCTGTGACACTGAACTGTTGACAGAGTCTCATTTGAATCCAGAATCAAACCTGTGTGTGCCTTTAAGTGGAGCTGCTCGCTGCTTCCTCCTCACATCTACACAGAGCAGTGGTGCAGTCTGGCTCCTCCCACAGCTCTCACTCCACTCTTACGTTTCATTTGTGTCAAAGTGAAAGTGGCTCTGATTCAGGAGAGATGGCGCAGAAAGCAGTCGACACAGAAGCCTTTTCCTGCTCCGTGTGTTTGGATCTACTGAAGGATCCCGTGACTATTCCCTGTGGACACAGCTACTGCAGGAACTGTGTCCAAAAACACTGGGACCAAGAGGACGAGAAGCAGCTCTACAGCTGTCCTGAATGTCGCCTCACCTTCAGCCCCAGACCTGCCCTGGTCAAACACGTCCTGTTAGCAGGTGTAGTAGAACAACTGAGGACGACTGGCCTCACAGCGCCCCCGCTGACCGCTGCTATGCCGGACCTCAGGATGTGTCCTGTGATGTGTGCACTGGGAGGAAGCTGAAAGCTGTCCAGTCCTGTCTGCAGTGTGTGGTCTCTTACTGTGAGCGCCACCTACAGCCTCATTATGACTCTGCAGCGTTAAAAAACACCAACTGGTGGCGCCCTCACACACACTCCAGGAAAACATCTGCTCTGAACACGACGAAGTGAAGAAGATGTTCTGCCGCACTGAGCAGCAGAGCATCTGCTACCTCTGCTCTGTGGACCAGCACAAGGGCCACGACACAGTGTCCTCTGCAGCAGAGAGGGCTCAGAGACAGGCAGAGCTGCCGGCCAGGAGGGCCCTGCTGCTCCAGAGCCTCCAGCACAAAGAGACAGACCTGAAGAAGCTCCAACAGGAGGCCCAGGAGATCAGCCGCTCTGCCCAGACAGCAGTGCAGCGCAGTGGGGACAGCTTCACAGAGATGGCCCTTCTCCTGGAGAAAAGACGCTCTGAAGTGGAGCAGCAGATCCGCTCCCAGGAGCAGAGCCAACTGAGCCGAGTCCAAGAGCTCCAGGACCAAGTGCAGCAGGACGTGAGTGAGCTGAAGAGGAGCCTCTCGGAGCTGGACACACTGGCCCTCACCCAGGATCATAACCAGTTTCTACAGCTCTACACTTCACTGTCCACAGACACACAGAGCACAGAGCCAGTCAGGATTGACACAGGGCCCCGGAGATACTTTGAGGACGTGAACAGAGCTGTGTCAGAGCTCAGGGACAAAGTGCAGCTCACTCTGGAGGAGGGTCTGACCAACGTCTCACAGGCTCTGAGTCGTGTGGAGGTTTTACTGTCACCAGCTGAACCCAGCTCCAGAGAGGACTTCTTACAATACTCTACAGAAATTACTCTGGACCCAAACACAGCTCACACCTTCCTGTCTCTGTCTGATGGAGACAGAAGAGCAACAGTTATGAGTGAAAACCAGAGATATCCTGATCATCCAGACAGATTCAGTTACGATCGTCAGGTCCTGAGCAGAGAGGGTCTGATGGGCCGCTGTTACTGGGAGGTGCAGTGGAGCGGGGGCTGGGTCTATATAGCAGTTTCATACAAGGATATTCAGAGAAAAGGCTCTATTATATCTGTATTTGGAAACAATGATAAATCCTGGGCCTTACGCTGTGACAAAAGAAGTTATTCATTTAGATTTAACTCAGTCATGTCCCAGGTCTCAGGTCCGGTCTCGTCCAGAATCGGGGTTTACCTGGACCACAGTGCAGGGGTTTTGTCGTTTTACAGCGTCTCTGAAAGTACCATGAGCCTCCTCCACAGAGTCCAGACCACTTTCACTCAGCCTCTCTACACAGGGGTGTGTTTGTGCTACAGAACTGGAGACACTGCACATTTCCCTAAACTCAAATAGCAGCTTTGTTGTCCACAGTTTGGGATCAAATTTGTGCCTTTTATTTTTAAATAATGAGTTAAAAGTTTAAATTACTATTTATGAGGATTGATACGTACAAATCTATTCTGAAACTAAGATCAGAACTAGATTCTCATTTGGGCAAGTGGAAATACTGGAAAGGAAAAAAAAAACATATTGTAATATTACAAAGAAACTAGGAAAATATTGTCTGTGGAAATACTGTTCTTATTATTGTTGTGGTATCAAAACCGATCTTGAAATTATTTTAACATTGTTTTTATGTACAAATGTATTTTCAGCAGTGGTGGAGGAAGTACTCGATTTTGTTACTTAAGTAAAAGTACAGATACCGGAGCAGAAAAAAGACGTAAAACTCAGTATCGCATGAAAAAATCAACTTAATTATAAAGTTTTAATTTCCTGTTTAAAAATGTAATTATAGAGTAAAAACCTGCATATTTTTAGATCTACTGAAGCTTCAAATGTTGTGATTCTGATAAAGATTTGTGCTGAAATTTGTTCAACAGAATCAATAGAATCAGTTGTTTTTTCATGTTTTTATGTGTAAATATTTGTTGTAAACTCAAACTACAAACATGTTCCAAATAATCCCCTCAGCCTTTTCAGCACGTCTCAGACAAGAAGAAAAATACTTTTACTTTTCAGTTCAGTTCAAAAATGTAGTGTTGTAGAAAGTACAGATACCTGCTCTAAAATGTAGTGAAGTCAAAGTAAAAAGTATCCAGTACAGATACCTAAAGTTTTTACTTGAGTACAGTACTTTACTACTTTTACTTTGTTTCATTCCACCTCTGATTTTCAGCTGCATTATGCTGATTATTTTGTCAAACATTTATAAACTTGATGACAGACGACATGTGGAGAATTAATATTCTGAGCAAAACCGAGCAAACTTTCCATAATATTGAGTCCTAATGTTGTGTGTCCCACGACAACACAATGATGCACTATTACTGTCGTACTATTAGTGGAAATCTACACACATATTCTCCACAGATTTAAAATCAGAGCATTTTCACTTGATTTCCAAATGTTATTCCTCATGTAATGTAACTGTGTCACTCTTTTCTTTATCCTCGTGTCAAACTGTGATTGTTTCTGTCATTTAAAACACCAATGATACTGTTTTTGTTCTACGGGCTCCTCTGTGTCCATTTTCACTGTGTTTTTGTTGAGTTTTAAAGTCTCACTGTGTAACTTTTGTGGTGGAGGGTCTGCTACCTTGTCCTCACGGAGATGTCATTGCTTTGCCTGGAATGTTCCACAGTATGGCATTAAGATTATGATCTGCAGCTTTAATCCTAGTAGTAAAAGTTGCTGGGGGTCACATCATGGGAACACTGGTTATACAAAGGTGAATGTTTGACACGGTTTGAAATCAGCAATAAATTCATAAATCCCTTTGTTTTCCTGTGGCCTTTTCTGTCCCCAAACCTCAAATACAAAGTCAAGTTGTAAAATAGGCTGTGTTCACCTGACATCACAACACTCTAGGATCCTTATAGTTTCACACTGAGCTGGAGGACAGGTCAGAGTTCACTGGGGGAATGTGCTGTTTCACTGTCACACTGCAGATTATGGGGAATATCTCTGTCATTACTGGGCCTATCCACATGAAACACAAACAGGTTTGGCTCCTGCTCTGTGCAAGTGAACAAGGGCGTGTCATTATTCACACACAAACACGTGGTTGTCGTCGGCTGAAAGAACTTGAAGCCATAAGATCAAATATGACAAGTGTGTGGAGCCAATCCACAGAAGTGAGCAGCTATTTAAACCTCCCTGTGGAAGCAGAGACGCACTAGAGCGCACAATACAAGCTTTATGTGGGGATTGTCTGTGTGTCTTTATAATGTTCTGCCTGTTAATGTTCTGCTCTGCTCCAAACAAGGCTTTATTTACAAAAGGAAGACTCACTGAGAAGAATCTTTAGGTAAAAGGAGGTCAGAGGTCGTGAGCATGTAGTGATCAGTCGTGCAGCGCTGTGTGTGTGTCGTGAGTGCGTCAAACTCAAAGACAAACTCAAACGTGCAGAGTCCAAAGGAGCTTGGAGACGCCCAGCAGCAGAGAGGCAGGGCCAGAGCGCACAGGCCCAGTGGGACAGAGCTCGTCCACTTCCTGGTTTTAGGGGCCCATGTGACCAGGAGGCGGAGCACTAAACCGGGACTAAAGAAGGACTAAACCAGGACTAAACCAGGACTAACCAGGTCTAAACCAGGACTACACCAGGACTAGACTAGGACTACACCAGGACTACACCAGGACTAAACCGGGACTAACCAGGACTAAACCAGGACTAGACCAGGACTAGACTAGGACTAAACCAGGACTAAATCAGGACTAGACCAGGACTAAACCAGGACTAAATCAGGACTAGACCAAGACTAGACCAGGACTAAACCAGGACTAAATCAGGACTAGACCAGGACTAGACCTGGACTAAACCAGGACTAAACAAGGACTAAACCGGGACTAAAGAAGGGCTAAAGCAGGACTAACCTGGTCTAAACCAGGACTACACCAGGACTAGACTAGGACTAAAGCAGGACTAAAGCAGGACTAAGTAGGACTAAAGCAGCACTAAAACCAAGACTGGACCAGGACTAAAACAGGACTAAACCAGGACTAAACCAGAACTAAACCAGGACTAAACCAGGACTAACCAGGACTAGACTAGGACTAAACCAGGACTAAATAAGGACTAGATCAGGACTAGACCAGGACTAAACCAGGACTAAATCAGGACTAGACCAAGACTAGACCAGGACTAAACCAGGACTAAATCAGGACTAGACCAGGAAAAGACTAGGACTAAACCAGGACTAAATCAGGACTAGATCAGGACTAGACCAGGACTAGACCAGGACTAAATCAGGACTAGACCAAGACTAGACCATGACTAAACCAGGACTAAATCAGGACTAGACCAGGACTAGACTAGGACTAAACCAGGACTAAATCAGGACTAGACCAGGACTAGACTAGGACTAAACCAGGACTAAATCAGGACTAGATCAGGACTAGACCAGGACTAAACCAGGACTAAATCAGGACTAGACCAAGACTAGACCAGGAGTAAACCAGGACTAAATAAGGACTAAACAAGGACTAAACCGGGACTAAAGAAGGGCTAAAGCAGGACTAAACCAGGACTAACCAGGTCTAAACCAGGACTACACCAGGACTAGACTTGGACTAAACCAGGACTAAACCGGGACTAACCAGGACTAAACCAGGACTAACCAGGACTAAATCAGGACTAGACCAAGACTAGACCAGGACTAAACCAGGACTAAACAAGGACTAAACCGGGACTAAAGAAGGGCTAAAGCAGGACTAAACCAGGACTAACCAGGACTAGACCAGGACTAAAGCAGAACTAAACCAGCACTAAACCAAGACTGGACCAGGACTAAACCAGGACTAAATCAGGACTAGACCAGGACTAGACCTGGACTAAACCAGGACTAAACAAGGACTACACCGGGACTAAAGAAGGGCTAAAGCAGGACTAACCTGGTCTAAACCAGGACTACACCAGGACTACACCAGGACTAAAGCAGGACTAAAGCAGGACTAAAGCAGGACTAAGTAGGACTAAAGCAGCACTAAAACCAAGACTGGACCAGGACTAAAAGAGGACTAAACCAGGACTAAACCAGAACTAAACCAGGACTAAACCAGGACTAACCAGGACTAAACCAGGACTAAATAAGGACTAGATCAGGACTAGACCAGGACTAAACCAGGACTAGACCAAGATTAGAGCAGGACTAAACCAGGACTAAATCAGGACTAGACCAGGAAAAGACTAGGACAAAACAAGGACTAAATCAGGACTAGATCAGGACTAGACCAGGACTAAACCAGGACTAAATCAGGACTAGACCAAGACTAGACCAGGACTAAACCAGGACTAAATCAGGACTAAAGCAGGACGAAATCAGGACTAGACCAGGACTAGACTAGGACTAAACCAGGACTAAATCAGGACTAGATCAGGACTAGACCAGGACTAAACCAGGACTAAATCACGACTAGACCAAGACTAGACCAGGACTAAACCAGGACTAAATAAACACTAAACAAGGACTAAACCAGGACTAACCAGGTCTAAACCAGGACTACACCAAGACTAGACTTGGACTAAACCAGGACTAAACCGGGACTAACCAGGACTAAGTCAGGACTAGACCAAGACTAGACCAGGACTAAACAAGGACTAAAGAAGGACTAAACCAGACCTAAAGCAGAACTAAACCGGGACGAAACCAGGACTAAACCAGGACTAACCAGGACTAAATCAGGACTAGACCAAGACTAGACCAGGACTAAACCAGGACTAAACAAGGACTAGACCAGGAATAAAGCAGAACTAAACCAGCACTAAACCAAGACTGGACCAGGACAAAACCAGGACTAAATCAGGACTAGACCAGGACTAAACCAGGACTAAACCAGGACTAAATCAGGATTAGACCAGGACTAAACCAGGAATAAACCAAGACAAAACCAGGACTAGACAAGGACTAGACCAGGACTAAACCAGGACTAACCAGGACTAAACCAGGACTAACCAGGACTAAACCAGGACAAAACCAGGACTAAACAAGGACTAAAGCAGAACTAAACCAGGACTAAAAGAGGACTGAACAAGGGCTAGACCAGGACTAAATCAGGCCAAAACCAAGACTAGACCAGGACTAATCCAGGACTAAACAAAGGCAAGAGTAGGACTAAATCAGGCCTAAAGCAGGACTAAACCAAGACTAAACCAGGACTAAACCAGGACTAGAGAAGGAATGAACCAGGACTAAACAAGGACTAAACAAGTAGCAAACTGGGACTAAACCAGGACTTGACCAAGACTAGACCAGTACTAAACCAGGACTGAACAAGGATTAGACCAGGACTAGACCAGGACTAGACCAGGACTAGACCAGGACTGGACCAGGACTGAAAAAGGACTAGACAAGGACAAGAACAAGACTAAACCAAAACTAAAACAAGACTAAAACATGTACTAAACCAGGACTAACCAAGACTAATCCAGGACAGAACAGGACAAGACCAGGACTAAACCAGGACTAACCAAGACTAAACCAGGACTAGACCAGGACTAAACCAGGACTAAAACAGGACTAAACCAAGAGTAAACCAGGAGTATAATATATTTAAAATGTTATTCCTCGTGTAATGTAAGTGTAAGTCTGGGCTTTATCATCATGTTAAAAGTGATTTTCTTATTTCATCTAAAACACCAACAGTTTATGTTTGTTCTCTGTTCCTCTGTAGATTTCAGTGTATTTAGAGATAAGTTTTGGTCATAATTGTAAAAGTTGCTCAGGGTCACATCATGGGGAACACTGGTTATACAATGTTATATATAGTTCTGTCTAACTGTTCCTGAACGTGTCCTGTAACATTATCAGTGTCTTTGGTCAACTCGTGTCAAAGAAGTTTTATGCTCTGCTCTTGTAGTGATAAAGAGAAGTTTGAATTTCTTTCAAAAACACTGAATATCCCAGAGAGTTAAAAAGGCCCCTGCCTCCGTCTGAGATTATAACATCATCGTATTACAGAACGTGAACACAGCCGATGAGACGAGGAAACACTCAGGGACATTGTCGTCTGTTTAAAGGACTTAAAGCCACAAGATTAACATGACGAGTTTGTGCTGCTGTCACCTGACAAAACTAAAACACTTCAACGTTTGTGTCATTTCACTTATTATATTTCTGACAAAAACAAATTAAAGTCCCTCAATCTAAAATTAGGACCTGAAATTGCAGAAAGTCTTGAACCTATTTTAAAATGAAGACTTAAAGATGCATTGTGTAACTTTGCTGGTGTTTTTCTTGAGGGAGATGTTACATTGCTTTAATTGGTATGTTCCACAGTGTGGCATTAAAAGTCTATTCAGCCTTTGTTTCATTACAGGTGAGTTTATTGTTCAGAAATACCTGTAAGAACATCATTCTTGTGTGAACGGGCGCCTCTCCACAGAACTGATCTGTCCCTTGGCCTGTTTGCCTCCATGGAGACTGACACATTTAATGCTTTACTCTGAAACCTCCCAGGCTGAACAGTTGAGTACATCTCTATGGAGACTTGAAATTGGCGTACCCTCTCCAACAAAAGTTACACAGTGCACCTTTAAAGTGTCCATTTCAGACAAGTCCAGGAGCTTTAACATTTGAAACTAGACGGAAACAACAGTAAATATATTATAAGAAAAGTCATGATTTGACCAAGAAAATTAGATATAAAATTAGATCAAATATGAGAACAGAGTAAAACTGTGAAGTGCAAAGAGACTAAACCAGGACTAACGCAATAAATAATGAGGTCTAAAACTAAACTTAATAAAGTGTCATTATTTTCCAAATGAAACCTGCATTTCCTCATCTAGAAGCAGCACTGATGAAGAGGAGATTTGTTCTGAGTTTAGAAAAGCTGCCTCCTCACACCAAAGCACTGTCCAGTTACACTGATCCTTTAGATGTGCCTCTTTTCTCTTCTCTTGTTTTGTTTTCCTTGTGCCCAGTGAACATGTGTCTGTGACACTGAACTGTTGACAGAGTCTCATTTGAATCCAGAATCAAACCTGTGTGTGCCTTTAAGTGGAGCTGCTCGCTGCTTCCTCCTCACATCTACACAGAGCAGTGGTGCAGTCTGGCTCCTCCCACAGCTCTCACTCCACTCTTACGTTTCATTTGTGTCAAAGTGAAAGTGGCTCTGATTCAGGAGAGATGGCGCAGAAAGCAGTCGACACAGAAGCCTTTTCCTGCTCCGTGTGTTTGGATCTACTGAAGGATCCCGTGACTATTCCCTGTGGACACAGCTACTGCAGGAACTGTGTCCAAAAACACTGGGACCAAGAGGACGAGAAGCAGCTCTACAGCTGTCCTGAATGTCGCCTCACTTTCAGCCCCAGACCTGCCCTGGTCAAAAATGTCCTGTTAGCAGGTGTAGTAGAACAACTGAGGATGACTGGGCTCACAGCGCCCCCCGCTGACTGCTGCTATGCCGGACCTCAGGATGTGTCCTGTGATGTGTGCACTGGGAGGAAGCTGAAAGCTGTCCAGTCCTGTCTGCAGTGTGTGGTCTCTTACTGTGAGCGCCACCTACAGCCTCATTATGACTCTGCAGCATTTAAGAAACACCAGCTGGTGGCGCCCTCACACACACTCCAGGAAAACATCTGCTCTGAACACGACGAAGTGAAGAAGATGTTCTGCCGCACTGAGCAGCAGAGCATCTGCTACCTCTGCTCTGTGGACCAGCACAAGGGCCACGACACAGTGTCCTCTGCAGCAGAGAGGGCTCAGAGACAGGCAGAGCTGCCGGCCAGGAGGGCCCTGCTGCTCCAGAGCCTCCAGCACAAAGAGACAGACCTGAAGAAGCTCCAACAGGAGGCCCAGGAGATCAGCCGCTCTGCCCAGACAGCAGTGCAGCGCAGCGGGGACAGCTTCACAGAGATGGCCCTTCTCCTGGAGAAAAGACGCTCTGAAGTGGAGCAGCAGATCCGCTCCCAGGAGCAGAGCCAACTGAGCCAAGTCCAAGAGCTCCAGGACCAAGTGCAGCAGGACGTGAGTGAGCTGAAGAGGAGCCTCTCGGAGCTGGACACACTGGCCCTCACCCAGGATCATAACCAGTTTCTACAGCTCTACACTTCACTGTCCACAGACACACAGAGCACAGAGCCAGTCAGGATTGACACAGGGCCCCGGAGATACTTTGAGGACGTGAACAGAGCTGTGTCAGAGCTCAGGGACAAAGTGCAGCTCACTCTGGAGGAGGGTCTGACCAACATCTCACAGGCTCTGAGTCGTGTGGAGGTTTTACTGTCACCAGCTGAACCCAGCTCCAGAGAGGACTTCTTACAATACTCTACAGAAATCACTCTGGACCCAAACACAGCTCACACCAAACTGTCTCTGTCTGATGGAGACAGAAGAGCAACAGTTATGAGTGAAAACCAGAGATATCCTGATCATCCAGACAGATTCAGTGACTGTAGTCAGGTCCTGAGCAGAGAGGGTCTGATGGGCCGCTGTTACTGGGAGGTGCAGTGGAGCGGGAACTGGGTCTGTATAGCAGTTTCATACAAGGATATTCAGAGAAAAGGCTCTATTATATCTGCATTTGGATACAATGATAAATCCTGGGCCTTAGACTGTTACAAAACAAGTTATTCATTTATATTTAACTCAGTCGTGTCCCAGGTCT
This sequence comes from Odontamblyopus rebecca, assembly GCA_030686955.1. Taxonomy (NCBI): domain Eukaryota; kingdom Metazoa; phylum Chordata; class Actinopteri; order Gobiiformes; family Gobiidae; genus Odontamblyopus; species Odontamblyopus rebecca. Next base: position 11,186,580 of record CM060670.1, on the reverse strand, counting down.
CAGGTCCGGTCTCGTCCAGAATCGGGGTTTACCTGGACCACAGTGCAGGGGTTTTGTCGTTTTACAGCGTCTCTGAAAGTACCATGAGCCTCCTCCACAGAGTCCAGACCACTTTCACTCAGCCTCTCTACACTGGGGTGAGTTTGTACTGGATTCCTGGAAACACTGCACATTTCCCTAAACTCAAATAGCAGCTTTGTTCTCCACAGTTTGGGATCAAATTTGTGCCTTTTATTTTTAAATAATGAGTTAAAAGTTTAAATTACTATTTATGAGGATTGATACGTACAAATCTATTCTGAAACTAAGATCAAAACTAGATTCTCATTTGGGCAAGTGGAAATACTGGAAAGGAAAAAAAACATATTGTAATATTACAAAGAAACTAGGAAAATATTGTCTGTGGAAATACTGTTCTTATTATTGTTGTGGTATCAAAACCGATCTTGAAATTATTTTAACATTGTTTTTATGTACAAATGTATTTTCAGCAGTGGTGGAGGAAGTACTCGATTTTGTTACTTAAGTAAAAGTACAGATACCGGAGCAGAAAAAAGATGTAAAACTCAGTATCACATGAAAAAATCAACTTAATTATAAAGTTTTGATTTCCTGTTTAAAAATGTAATTATAGAGTAAAAACCTGCATATTTTTAGATCTACTGAAGCTTCAAATGTTGTGATTCTGATAAAGATTTGTACTGAAATTTGTTCAACAGAATCAATAGAATCAGTTGTTTTTTTCATGTTTTTATGTGTAAATATTTGTTGTAAACTCAAACTACAAACATGTTCCAAATAATCCCCTCAGCCTTTTCAGCACGTCTCAGACAAGAAGAAAAATACTTTTACTTTTCAGTTCAGTTCAAAAATGTAGTGTTGTAGAAAGTACAGATACCTGCTCTAAAATGTAGTGAAGTCAAAGTAAAAGTATCCAGTACAGATACCTAAAGTTTTTACTTGAGTACAGTACTTTATTACTTTTACTTTGTTTCATTCCACCTCTGATTTTCAGATGCATTATGCTGATTATTTTGTCAAACATTTATAAACTTGATGACAGACGACATGTGGAGAATTAATATTCTGACCAAAACCGAGCAAACTTTCCATAATATTGAGTCCTAATGTTGTGTGTCCCACGACAACACAATGATGCACTATTACTGTCGTACTATTAGTGGAAAACTACACACATATTCTCCACAGATTTAAAATCAGAGCATTTTCACTTGATTTCCAAATGTTATTCCTCATGTAATGTAACTGTGTCACTCTTTTCTTTATCCTCGTGTCAAACTGTGATTGTTTCTGTCATTTAAAACACCAATGATACTGTTTTTGTTCTACGGGCTCCTCTGTGTCCATTTTCACTGTGTTTTTGTTGAGTTTTAAAGTCTCACTGTGTAACTTTTGTGGTGGAGGGTCTGCTACCTTGTCCTCACGGAGATGTCATTGTTTTGCCTGGAATGTTCCACAGTATGGCATTAAGATTATGATCTGCAGCTTTAATCCTAGTAATAAAAGTTGCTGGGGGTCACATCATGGGAACACTGGTTATACAAAGGTGAATGTTTGACACGGTTTGAAATCAGCAATAAATTCATAAATCCCTTTGTTTTCCTGTGGCCTTTTCTGTCCCCAAACCTCAAATACAAAGTCAAGTTGTAAAATAGGCTGTGTTCACCTGACATCACAACACTCTAGGATCCTTATAGTTTCACACTGAGCTGGAGGACAGGTCAGAGTTCACTGGGGGAATGTGCTGTTTCACTGTCACACTGCAGATTATGGGGAATATCTCTGTCATTACTGGGCCTATCCACATGAAACACAAACAGGTTTGGCTCCTGCTCTGTGCAAGTGAACAAGGGCGTGTCATTATTCACACACAAACACGTGGTTGTCGTCGGCTGAAAGAACTTGAAGCCATAAGATCAAATATGACAAGTGTGTGGAGCCAATCCACAGAAGTGAGCAGCTATTTAAACCTCCCTGTGGAAGCAGAGACGCACTAGAGCGCACAATACAAGCTTTATGTGGGGATTGTCTGTGTGTCTTTATAATGTTCTGCCTGTTAATGTTCTGCTCTGCTCCAAACAAGGCTTTATTTACAAAAGGAAGACTCACTGAGAAGAATCTTTACGTAAAAGGAGGTCAGAGGTTGTGACAGACCTGCTGCTGCTGCCCACACTGCAAATTTCTCTGATCTGGACAAGATTTTAAAACTTATATCAGGTTATTCATCTTGTTTCCAGATTTATTATCTCCGTACTAGTTGTGAATTGGTTGTATAACCTTAAAAATGGTCACATGTGTTTCTTCCATGACTCAACTAGTCACAAAATTAAGGCAATAAATGTTTAAAAGAAGCTACAATCCATTTACCATAGTTTTCCCCTGTAACGCTGGTTTTTAGAGTCATTGATACAGATTTGCCTGGTAAAAGACTGACCCCATTGTCTTTAAGAGACACTGAACTTTTATTCAAAAGTTAAAACATAAAATAAAAAAAGTCAAATACTCTTGTAAGAACATGTTGTGGTTTTATCAGGAAAAGTACTGTACAAAATGCTGCTGGATTATTTGTTTTCATGTGTTACGTCCACCTCCATTTCTATAAGGAAGCAAAGCAAACCTTTTGTTTTACATGTTAAGGCATTACACACTGACTGTCCTTTTTAATGCAATGTACATCAAACACTGAAGCAAGAACATGTGGACTGTTCATCCTGGTTTGTGGCGCCTCATGACACAGCACAAGTTTACATGTTACACTTAGTACACATTGGTTTTTCCCTGTGATGTTCCTTGTGTTTGGAAATGAATTCTTGGGTGTGTTTTCTGGCACACATGCACATGGCCTCTCTTCCTGGATCACTGCCTATTTATTTTACGATGAGGCGACTTGCAGAGGTCCAGCCTTAATACAGAGTGAATTGGAGCCAGAGTCGATGCAGCCAGAAGTGCGCCCATTCTCACTTCCTATTTGGAACGATTAGCTATGTCCATTTATATATACATGAGATTTATATATCTATGAGTAAGGCATTAAACTTATAACAAACTTTTTTATTTTCAATGATGGTAAAAAAAAATCAAAAATGTGTATATTTTTAGCAGTAATATCATCTGCAATTGAATAAATGTACAATACTCCATTGAGGTTCATTTGGTCTTTCAATAATGTATGTCATTAGGTTCTGATCTGGTCTGAAAAAAGAACCTAATAACATAAATGTGTAATACGTTTATTACTATACCATGGAACATCTCAGGAAAAGCAATAACATCACCATGGAGGCAAACGAACAACCCCATCTAGGAAAGTTACACAGTGCACCTTTAAACAATTCTGACACAGATATTCTGCGATATGAAAAGCTAAAACCATCAAATCACACGAAAATTATCCTATTTTTTTCAACAGACGTACAATAATAAAAGACCAGATTTAATGAATGGTGTGAACGCTCTGGAACAGTCCTTGACACTTACTACAAAATATAACATGTGATTTCAGGCCATAAAAAAGCATCTGGCAGGTTTAAATTTGCGAGCTGTTGTGTTTTGGTATAATTTGACACTTACGGTCAAAACCGCTGTCAGGCTGAAAAATTCTGGCTACAACTCAGAAACAGTGGTTGGGTTTACAGAAACTAATCTCACTTTGAACCTCCCATCAAACGCTTTTCTCCATGGAGGTTGGAGGTTGTCTGGAATGTTCCACAGTATGGTATTAAACTTTTCTATCCCCATGAAGACCAAACCAGAGCAAGTCACAGGTCAGATCTGTGGAGAGGCGACCCCGCTCACAGTCAGAATGTCTGTTTTTTCTCAGATTTTTTTAGCTGTAAAACCAATTGTGATTGGATATACGTAAAGTACAGTTGTTTAATGTTATAGTGTGGAACATTCTAGCAATAGCATATCCATGGAAACAAGCAGGTAATGGACCGTTAAGTTAAAGAAAAAAATAAAGGAAAATAAAATGATAATAAATATGCCTAAATATATAAATAAAAGGAGACTTAGCAGTATTGTTTTAATGATTTTTCTTTTACATTTAATTTTTTTTTCTGTTCTGTTAGGGCTTTCAAATTGTGTGTGGCGATACAAAATAGTTGCAGTGGAGGTGAAAGGGCCCAGATTACGCTCCTTTCTGCTCTACGTTATGTTTCCTCATCAAAAACAGACCTGGAGTTGTGTTTTGTTTTGAGCTTTGGAGATGTAGACTGTAGGGCCCAACCAATCGGCTGGGCCCTACAGTCGGCTGGTCAATATTACTGGCCGATATGGGCGCTTGGAAAGATATCGGCCAAAATCTTTCCGATATGGGCCGATATTCCACATGGACATGTTATACCTTGTTATAAATCTTAGACTCTATATTCTGCCCATTTAATCCAATTTACAGACAGATAAATGTCCTAATATGTGGCCATTCAGTCATTTGTCTGTGTCCATGTGTCCATCCCGTCCCTAAACGCATCGCCATGTGCACTTGTTTACACCCACAGCCGTAGATCCATGTGCTCAACACTGAGATTTTCTTTTTACAGATGATCAGTTTGATTCTGGATTAAACGGACAGTTCTTAGTGCAGACTTGTGATCTGAGAGGAGCCTGTGTGAGCGGTAAGTGTTGGAAAATGTGTCGGTTTTGAAGCTCGTTTGGTTCTTTCTCATTGGTTAGCGACTGCTGTAGCTCCCACACATAAACAGGCTGTTTTTTCTTCTATTAGCGACTGTAAACTGACTATAGTGGCTGTATATGTGTTACTGGACACGCATTGATATGTAAATGAGCTGTGAATAGAAGTGTGAATTATCGGCATTTAGCATAATAATAATAATGCATCAGTTTTATATAGCGCTTTTCAGGACACTCAAAGAATGCTTTACAGAGCATTATTCATTCACTCCATACCCGGTGGTGGTAAACTACTATTGTAGCCACAGCTGCCCTGGGGCAGACTGACAGAAGCGAGGCTGCCAATCTGCGCCATCGGCCCCTCCGACCACCACCACCATTCACGCACACACCACTTTCATACTAGGCAATGTGGGTGCTGTGCCTTGCCTAAGGACACTACATCAGTTTTTGCGACTGGCGCGCCACTGTGGCACCTGGAATTCCCAGTGGTCTCCCACCCAAGTACTAACCAGGCCCGGCCCTGCTTAGCTTCTCAGAACTGATGGGATCAGGCTTTGACAAGCCGGTATGACAGGCCGGTATGGCCACATAACATTAATTACCGCAGCGTACATGCATTTACCGCTGCAAGCTGATAGCGGTAGTTTACTTACAGTACCGTATTTTCCGGACTATAGAGCGCACCAGTATATAAGCCGCATCCACTCTATTTTTTTTTTAAATAAGAAAAAAGTTACACAAGCCGCAACCGGGCTATAAGCCGCTGATATCTATGTTGAAAAATGAGATATTTACTGCATATACAGAACGATTTTGTACTATAAATGTACATTTATGTACCTGAACAGATTCTTTCCGAACAGTGCCTTTTAACACGGCAGCAACTGTGCTGATTAAAACGAGGTCAAAAACAGAAAAGAACCGTAATTGATTACCTTAATTTCTCCTGTGCAGTGAAACCACAAGTCACTTTAATCATCTCCGCTGAAATTGATGCCGAGCTTACGAGCAGCAGCACGGTAGAGGTCTGAGCGGGACACAATTTTCAGTCTCACTGCCACATTCTTCAGTACCGCTACCGCCCGCTCCCGCGTCGTGCGGCCGCGCTCCCGCGTCGTGCGGTCGCGCTCCCGCGTCGTGCGGTCGCGCTCCCGCGTCGTGCAGTCGCGCTCCCGCCAACAATAAGCTTTCAGAATGTTCTTTCAGAATGCTCTTGTTATACATCCATGGTCCCGCGCTGCACTGTTTTGTGTTGGGTCCCGCGGGTGCAGGGCTCTACAGCGGTTTCCTTCCTGGAGCAAGATCGATGCCTTCAACTTAAAAGTTGCATCATACAAACTGCTTCGTGTGCTTTTCATGATGAAGGGGCGAGGATTTGAAAATAATTACCAGTTAGTAATTTGTTGTGCGTGTTATATCTGCTAAATAAAAAGTAGCGTATTCTTCTTTGTATTAATTTTCCGTCTATCTTGTTTTTGAAATTCCGGTTACAGCGCCCCAAGCGGTGGAAGAAAAATCCACAGATTAGCTACTCTGTTCTAAAAGCCGCATGGTTCAAAGCCTGGGAGAAAAGTAGCGGCTTATAGTCCGGAAAATACGGTACTTTCTTTACAGGCTAGAATATCATACAAAAATGTCATTAGGTCGACCTACTGTCTTTAAATATGAAGTAAAGAGGAGGAATAACAATGTCACCTAAACAAACCCACATGAAAATCCAATAGAGCCAAACCTAAGTTTTATAAACAATTGAAGATTTACAGTGAATTTTTACATCATAAATATATCAGTGATTATATCGACTATTAGCAGCTCCAACTCCCATTTTATCGGCATCATATCAGCCGCAACAAAATCCATAGCAGTCAGGTCCTAGTAGACAGACTAATAATAAAAGGCTACTCAAACATGTGTGAATGAAAACACAACTCCAGGTATGTTTTTGATAACATAAGTATAACATGGCTTGAAGCTCACAAGAGTCAGTTTTGCATAATATAGGACCCTTTATAAAATATAATATATATAATGAAGTTCACAAGGAGAAAAAGTTGAATAAAGACCACCCTCTTAGAGTATCTACAGTGACACGTTCTCTCTATGAAAGTGCTGATTTGTTTGAATATCTGAATGAACCAATGCGGTGAGGTAAGGGCAGGTTGTGGAAGAAGTACTCAGTTTTGTTAAGTAAAAGTACAGATAATGGAGCAAAAAAAAAAATACTCAAGTAAAAGTAAAAAGTGTCACATAAAAAACTACGTATGTAAAAGTATTAAAGTACCTGTTTAAAAATGTAGTGAATGAGTAAAAAGTATTTTGTGCAGATTTGAGATTGAACAAAGCTTCAAATGTAATGATTTTGATAAAGATTTCTGTAGAAATAGAATAGATTTTTTTCTGTTTCTGTTTTTATTTGTATATTTTTGTTTGCTTAAACTGTAAACATAATCCCCTCAGAGTCAAACTATAATAATTTTTTTTTAAACTAATACGCAACCGAGAAACATCCAAACTCTGCACATAAAGTTAAGTCTTGAAACACTTTAGTAACTATGAAAAATGTATAAAAAAAATTCATCCTTGTATCGAAAATGTTCTAATGAGCCCTATTCAAAGCTGCATTGTGCTACTTTTGTGGTGGAGGCTCTGTCTGCTGCTCATCTCCATGGAGACGTTATTGCTTTGCCTGGAATGTTCCATGATATGACATTAAACACATCTATGTCGCATTCAGATCAGTGGAGAGGCAGCCCTACTGTATTTTTAAGCCATAGAAACACCTACCTTTCTACTTCTCCCAAGAAGTAGAAAGGTTTACTCTACCATGGAACATTCTAGACGAAGCAATAACGTCTCCATGAAGGCGAGCGGGTGACGGACGCTCCACCAGAAAAGCTGCGCGATGCACCTTTAAACAGACCTTTCTAACATCATTTTCATTTCAAACGCTCTGGTCAAGTTATCAGAACTAATCAGATCTTTTATGCTTTGTTTCTTTGAAGATGTAAAGGGCCTGAAGCACAGCCAGCCGAGCAGTTCCAAATATACTGGTGTGTATTGATTATTTCAGACTCGTACCATAGATTTTGTAGAGCCTTAAACAGCCAGAGGTATTGAATTAATCAGTGCTACGCAAAACGCAGCGTCAACAAAATTATTAAGGAAACTATTCTGTTAACAAGTCTTTGTACGGGCAGTCAAAAGTGGGAAAGTTATAGCCCTATTCGTACAGTTTTAGGGTCCACTGGTAAATTGCAAGAATTACGGATGTCATCTGTGTTTCGAATCACCTGCGAATTGTCCAGGTCTGTAAAAATGTCTGTAAAATTCCCCCAAATTTGATCTCCTGTAATTCTGCAAGCTCAGAGGTCCTTAGGTGATTCTCGTCCCGTGCAAATGCTCATGTCTATAAACCGTTTTTCGTCAGCGCATTGAAGCTAAAAGCCCTATTCGCACGGGATTCATTTTACCTGTGGACCTTCCCTGATTTGCAATAATTGCGAAGCACGTCTGAGATCGTGATCCTATGCGAATGCGCCATGTCCGTAATTTGTAAAGTAAAAATTCCCCGCCCAAATTACCGACTATATTTCACCAATGAATCTGCATCTCAGTGTTTGTTGTTGTAACTGCGCGCCTTTTCTTTCTCTTCCTTTTCTTTTGGCGTTCTTTTCACTTTCAATCTCAGTCAATCTCATGTCAGTAAAATAGAGCAATTTACGGACTTCGCTTATCCCGTGCGAATGTGTTGCAAGTAAAACAGAGGTGGGGCGGTGATTTGCATCCCCAGGTTATATACTTATCCTGTACGAATAGGGCTTAATAGTGATTGAAAACAAGTTTACAGCCCATTGTAGGTCCAAACAGAAACTAAATCAACAACATTTATTCTCCACAGACTGCGCTCTAATCCATTTGTTGCATTTTTCTACAATAAAAAGTAAAAAAAAAAAAAAAAATCAAACTGAGGAAAGACGTGATGTGGCAGTATCGTCCCGGTGTTGTGGCGACCGAGGACCAGCAGCATGAAGTTCGGGTGCTTTTGGTGCAAAGTTTGTCAAGTTTGGATGGAGGCGGCGTATAATGTAAATGGATTAAAGCGACTGCTGCTGTTTTATGGGAAATTTCATTGTGTGGATGCAATAAGAAACACGGTGTTTGACACTGTAGGGCAGGTGCATTCTGCTAAAAACAAATTGAAAATAAAACGTTGGTGACATGATGAGTGAAAAGGTTCTTGTCTTGTTTCATGTGTTTATCAGTCCAACATTTCCAGAATCAAATCCATAAAAACAGGTACTTTACTGACATTGCTTATCCCGTGCGAATGTACACATAAACACAGACGTCGTGGGGTAATTTCTATTTTTACAGATGTCCATATGTAAAACAAATCCTGCGCGAATAGGGTTTATATGTGACACTTTGGGTTTTATTACAACATTTTACATAACCGTGACTAGAGTTATTTCTTAAGTGGAGGTTAGATGAGGGAACTAAGTGATATTATAATGAGAAAGTGTAAAGGCAATGGAGCCTTTTTGAAAAGGGCACATAAAAGAAGTGCATTAATGAAGCTGAGTCTATTCCAATATTTCGCATTCTAATGGAAATCCTTTCATGCCTGTGGCTCTGTGCAGAAAAAGTAAAAAAGTAAAATAAAAAATCTCTGATAGTCAAAACTGCCTTGCCAATCAGTAGTGAAAAAACATATTTGGTAGAATGCACTGAATATAATTATCAAGGCCAATGCATATAAAAGCACCAATCTACACAAAAGAGGATATGGGTCTGTGTCAAGTTATATTGATACTCTGCAGTTGATGTTATCAGTGTTCCCTGGAGGGGGTGAAGCTAATTTCAGGCACTGCTCTGTCTGAAACTATGTTAAATTATGCTTAATCTGATTTTTATTTAACATAATCTGACTATCTATCTATCTGGCTAGGACTGCAACAGGCCATCTAATTTGTTCTGTAAAACTAGTTCCGCTCAAATCACTTTCCAGTCAGAAACTACTACACTGCCTGGCCAAAAAAAAGTCGCCACCTGGATTTATCTAAGCAAATAGGTACGAGTTAATACAACACAGGATGGAAATAAATCTTGTCATGTTGCAGAAGCTTTCGAAACAATGCCACAGCGAATGCATTCATTTTTCACCAAGATTTTGCATTGATGATGGCAGAGTCTGCAAAGCCTTCTCCAGCACATCCCAAAGGTTCTCAATGGGGTAAAGGTCTGGACTGTGGTGGTCAATCCATGTGTGAAAACAATGTCTCATGGGTCCGGGTACGTTGCGGCCATACGATTTTTGTTCTGAATAAAATAAATAAATAAATAAAACAGAAAACAAAAAAAAACTATGTTTTTCATTATCTGTCTCCAAAACCAAAATGAAAAAACGGATAACGATTTGTTTTTTCAGTTTTCGATTTTGTGTTTAAATGAATAATGAAAAAACGGATAACAACCGTTTCCTGTTTCATCCAATTCTGACCCTAAAGCAAGTTGAGTAAACCGGAAATGAACCTTTACTTTTGTAGTTTTTTTTCAACAGCCAAGTCAAGGATCAGCAGACTACGTCACTCGCTGCTCTACTGCGCATGTCATTTGCATTTGCTGCTGTGTCTTTGTGCTGTTGGATCTGTACAATCCATTTAATAAAAAAAATAAATAAATAACACGCAAGTTTTACAGAATTCCATTCACTCGCACCTCAAAGAGATGCCTTTGGTTACAAGCCATTAGAAGAAGCGACTGGAAGTACTCATTTGCATGAGGTAAGCCTGTTAGCTGGTCAGCATCACCGCTTTTATAAACATTTATTGAGTCCTACATAAAAAATATGAGCAAATTAGATTAGACAACAACAAAACATGTGGAAGTGATCATAAAGTTTAGCAATGCAACATTGGATAATTTAGCCATGGTACACGAACAAGTTATACTCCCTCCTCTTTTGACTGATTGATTGCTTTTGTTTGAGAATCAAACTGCTAAACAAGACCATGAACGCTCGTATTGATCCTTTAGTATTTTTTTCTTGAGTTTTCAGACATATCAAAAGTTCTTAGGCTGCTTATGTGTAACCCCTGACCCAAGATTAGTATAGTAAAGTTACCTAATAGTTTAATCAGGCACTAGGTTCTCAAGGACTACAATAGGAAAAGTAATAGTGGTAGTTTGAGTGGTTACCACGCGATGAGCTCGACCGAAGAGCAGAGAAGAATGTTGTTCTCAGTGCACAGTTCTGGTTCTGGGACAGGCCGTTTCCTCCGAGGGAGAATCCGGTTCCGAATTAGAGTCATCGTCTTCTTAATCATCACACCAAACCTAGCCTGCATAACAATAACAGTATTATAGTAAACAGCTAGTTGAAATCCATTTCCATTATCTAATCCCTGTAGTAACAGTAGCTTTGTTTTTAACTCAAATGATTAAATATTGTAACTCTATAGTTACATCAGAAATATACATGCATGCTTTTAACTCTAATTGTCATTGTTGTACATGAACTTGTTTTTAGCCCATGTAATAAGAATAAAATGAATTTCTCCTTTAAGCTTAAGTTATTAACCATGAAATCTTTGATTAATATTTTTATCCAATTAATTTATAACCTTTTAAACCTTTTTTAAGCTTTTGTAAATCATTAAATTAAATAAAATTAACCTCTTACCACCCACCCACTGCATAAACTTGTTTGCAGAGCCTCTTGCCTGCTCCAATGCGCAGACACAGGTGGGGGGGCACCAGAGGCATCTGAAGAGAAATTTTTTGGCTTGTTTTAGTTTTTATCTTAAGAAAACATGCCTAAAGTTCAGAAGAAGACTTATTTATTATACATTACATCTTATTACAGTTTGGAACATCTGGTACATATTTGGACACTTGTGCCGAATTGACTCACAGCATCCAAACCCTTAGGCCTAGAGGTCTGAAATTTTACACAGTTGTTGCCAACAACTTCAGCAGTGAGTGTAGTGAGCCACAAATGCCTAGGATGAAGTATGCCCAAGTTAGAGCCTTTATTTATTTTATTTATTTTTTGAGGCAAAAAATTTCAATTTTTAGAATTTTTGAATGTCTGTAAGTTAGCCTGCACTCACAGTCTTCATATGCATATCTACAGAAACTAAAGGTCTCAGCTTTAAAATGACGTATCACACAAGCATGTGGAGTCTAAGATTTTCTTTTAATAAGTTATGTCATTTGGGGATGTGTTACCGTTGTGCACAGACAAAATTAGGCGTGTGGCAACAGGTTAATTATTTATATTTCCAAATCGTAGAAAAAGTAATAACACGTTACACAGCTGGTTTAGCATTAAATTTTTGTGCTTAAAACATCAGAATGTACATTTGGCCTCAAATTAACATCACATTCCACCATAAAACAGTGTAAAATTAAGTAAAACTGCGGTGACATTTGTTGTCATCTTAAATCTTGCTTTAGAATACCATAAAACAAATACAAATAGTTTCTGTATTGACTTTCAGCAGTAGTTTATCACTCGCGATTAGCATTAGCATCGCATTAGCATCGCAATAGCATTGCAATAGCATACCGTTAGCATCGCGCTAGCATGTTTTTTCACCATGTTACAATAATAAGCGCGTGTAGACTCACCAACACGATGTTTTAGCATGGACACGGGACAAAACACCGTCACGGCCCTCGGGTTCACGCATGGAATCAACTTAAAATAACAATTAAACATTCCCAGTTAGCATTACAATCTTATACCATATTTACATTGAATTACATTAACGTGCACTCACCGAATCACTCGTTTAGCTTAGCAAAATGAAAGAGATTGTCACACAGCCTCTCGCATGTGTATCCAGATCGTAAAAGAAAGAAAAACCAATGCGAGTCTGAGATCGCGTCTTGAGAGAGCGGGTCTTAATTACTTTTGGAAAAATAGGAAGTTCATTATCACCCAACGTGACTGACAAAACAGGAAGTCAAAGTAAAGAGAGAGGATCACACTTCCTCTTACCAAAATAAACGTTTTTCAAAATAAAATGAGTGCATTAAAATAAAAGGGAAATAAGGCATGGTTTCTCTACTGGGTTACATATGCTAGTGTCACTATGATGAACTTTCCACCAAAGACGAACATGGAGCGCTGTCCCTGTCAAATATCAAAAAAAGCAAGCCAGGTCAGATCTGTGGAAAGGCAACCTGGCTCACTATTAGAACGCATGTTTTTTTTTTTTTTTTTAAGAGAAATCATTAGCACCTGCAATCAAATACACGAAAGACAGATACACCGATATGAACATAAAGCAAAGCAACATCTCCTGCTTGTGTCCATGGAGCTGTTGCTTTCCCTGGTGCTGATATCTGACCCAACACTAGACTTGTTGCATAGTGCACCTTTAACCGGGCAGTATTACTGGATGGTATTGAATTAATCTGAGTCGGATAAGACCATTCTTGTGACCTGGTCTGATTTCCGGGTCGTGAAATTGGAAGCAACCTGCATACATTTTTCACTGTAGCTTCCCGCTCCTCTGTCCAAGTGTAACCCAGGATATGCTATGGTGCGATCCCTCGTGACCCTCAAAATCTGATGAATAAACCATTGCACTCTGACATTACTCTTCCCGTTCAGAAAAAAAAAAAAAAAAACATATCAAAGTTCATATCGGGGGTTCCAACACAAACAGTCTGCTGAAGCATCTTATGATGAAAAACAGAAGGAGCCCAAACCACACGGGCCACAGATGCTTGGAAATCTTGTCTTGTAAAAAAATAATCATAGTTCCACTCTGCTTTTTCTCTCTTAAAACAAAAATAGAAGTGTAAATCTAAATCTGGTTCTTCACATTTACTAGAAATGTAATATTTTTTAGTAGAGTGACTGTCAAATAATAAATCATGAATATTGTACCAAAAGAAGACATTTGTAAGCCTGATTATTTCACAAATCTCCTGGGTCTGAATTACACAAGAGCTTTGAAATATTTTGTTTAAAGATATGTAACTTTTCTGACGAAGGATCTGCCTCCTGCTGGTCTCCATGAAGATGGTATTGTTTTTTCCTGGAATTATCCACAGTATGGCATTAAAGGGCCCATATAACACTATTTTCTGATCTATGTTTTAATGTTTCCTCATCAAAAACATATCTGGAGTTTTGTTTTGTTTCATTCACACATATTTAACACACAAACCCTCCATATTTAGTGTTTCTCTTAAACAGAAAACACTCTACTCCACCTTGTGATGTCCTGTGGTTATGCCAGAAGTGCTCCACTGTGTTTTTAAACTCCATACACCTTCGCTAGAATCATTTGGATAATTTCAGCCCTGGAATTTCCTAACTCTACCAAACTAAAACTAAAAAGTAGCTGTAAACTAGAAAACTGCCACTACATGACATCACAAGGTGGGACAGAGCATTTTGAGCTTTGGAGATGTAGACAGACTAATAGTAAAGGGTTAATCAAATGTGTGAATGAAACAAAACACAGCTCCAGGTCCGTTTTTGAGGAGGTGACAACATTATAACATGGCTAAAAGTTCACAGCAATCCATTGTGCGTAATGTAGGACCTATAAACTTTCATCCGTGGAGACAAGACAGTGACGTCAACTTTACAGTTACAACATTACAGGTCAGATCTGTGGAGGGTCAACCCCACTCACAGTAGGAACTCTTATTGTTTTTGCAATGCCTACTTTTCTTACAACACCTGCAGTTTAATAAATGCAAGATGATATGAGTTTAATGCCATTCTGCGAAACATTTCAGGCAAATCCATGGTATCTCCGTAGACAAACAGAAGCCCTACCCACCAGAAACGTTTTGTAGTGCACCTTTAAGTAAGAATTTCTAGAAAAGAAAAAGAAAATACACATTGTAAATACAGTATATGGATTTTATTTTTTTATATAGTTTTTAAGAGATATAATACATGACCAACGCCTCTATTTTTTTCTTATTTGTAATAAAAAAAAAGACATAAGACATATTGTGCTTGTCTCTGTGTCAGGGACCAACAGAGAAAACAAGGGACAAGGTATAAAAATAAGTAAATTTAATAAAGTCCAAAGTAATTTAACACAAGCAAACCATCAACAAAAACTGGGCCCAAACTGAGGGAACTTAAAGTCAACTGAACTGGAAAAAAAAAAAAAAAAAAACACCAGACAGGGGACAGGTCTCCTTAAATACCCCAGGAGCCAACTAACTCAACACAAAAACAGGGGGGAGGAAATTACATTAAACAATTAACTAAACTACTAACTTATTTAAAGCGACACAAAAACAAATCATTATACTACAGAAAATAAACACTAATAAAGTAACATTAACTAAAATAACTTAACAAAAGAAACTAAATAGTGCTCCCACCTTGGTTCAGCGATGGTCTGGTCCGAAAAAAAAGGAAAAAACACAAGTGTAAGTAAATTAAACTATGGGGTATAAATGAAAATGTAAATATAAACTTCATAAAATACTGACACTGGAGTGGTGGCAGCGGTATCCACCACACTCTGCTAAACAGCTTTAATCTATGGCACCCGTGGGTCATTATGTTCTAATTTGGACATTTTAAATCACAATGTTGATCTAAAACAACTTAAAAAAAAGAAACAAATACGTTGACGTCTGCGTTAGAAAACTGGGGCACCCAATGGGAGCTGACGTCACCGTAAATGAAGTCGCAAGAAAGAATCGCAAAGTTGTCAGCACCTCCGATGGACAGCTACACATCACGCTATTGTTTTTTTCATCACCAATTAAGAAAATAAAATTAGAGAGCAAAATAAGTACAGAGGAGCGGGCGTATGCCGGAGGCGGTGAAAACTGACGTCGATCGGAGCAATGGCGGCTTTGTAAATATTTATCTAATACTTGCTGATGGCATAATGCTCAGATGTAAAACTGCATTTCGTTTCACTGTATTTGTACAAGTGCAATGGCAATAAACTGAATCTGAAGAGGAGTTTAAAGATTATGCAAATTTGCACAGATCACTCCAAATACAACTCTGAGAGGGGAAATGAGAAGAGGAAACAAACAACTATCACATGTTTTCGCGCTCTAAAAAGTCAATTTTGCGCAATAAGTCCACTTTTCAAATGCTTTTCTCCATTTGGATGTTATTGCTTTGTTTAGTTTAGTTTATTTATTTAATGAGACAGGGACAGTGCACAATATACATGAACCTTAGCAGGAGAGATGATTGTACCAGGTTGTAGCGTCAGTGCTAGTTTCCACCTGTCGTGCCCGGGCAGGTTGATGTTATAGTTCGTAAATACAAACATACAAGGAGAATGTCTTTATAATGACCGGAGCATCAGTAAAATTCTGTGTCCTCATTCATACCCAGTTCTCTCAGCACCTTAAAATCATCATCCTTATCAAAAGTCGTCATTCAATTCATTCTCTCCAGAACATCACTCTCTCCACACACTCCTCAGTCACATTATAGGAGCAGGTTTGGTTTGAGAGGAGCCATGTTTTCGCCAGGCGTGTGAACGTGCCATAGTTAGTGCATGTGATCAGCTCTGTTGGTGACATGTTCCACTGACGGACGGACGCGCATGAAAAGGCTGAGTTCCCAAATGCTGTTCTGCGTTTGGGGATCCTGCACTCGCCTCGCACGGTGGATCGAGTGGCTCGGGAGGTGATTTCAGAGCTCAGGGAAACAAACTGTTTTAGCGGAGGAGCAGCAGCATCATGAATGATCTTATACAGCAGACAAACATTTGCAAACATTATCAGGTTTTCAAAACTTAAAATGCCGTGTTTCACAAGAATATGACAGTGGTGGAATAGCCGACTTTTCTTGTCATGGGTCTTGAGAGCACTTTTATATAATGATTCTAGAGGCCTCAGAGCAGATTTACAAGCCTGTGACCAAGTTGTTTTACAGTATAAAAAGTGTGGCATTATCATCGCATTGTCTGGAAGGTTTCACAGTATGGCATTAAACCATTCTGTCTTCATGGAGACCAAACCAGACCAAGTGACAGGTCAGATCTGTCAAGTGAGAGCCATAAAGCTATAAAACCACCTGTAATTTCATAAATGTAAAGCAGGGATTCATGTTTAATGTCATACTGTGGCACTTTTCAAGCAGAGCAGTGACATCTCCACATGGAAAAGCTTTTGACAGACCATCCACCAGGGAGGTTACATAGTGCACCTTTAAGCTCCATGTTATAATAATAAGAAAAAAACAAACGATTGATTACAAACTAAATTCTTCTAATGCAACTTCTCTCGCTTTCAAGAGACAAAAGAACTCTCCAGTCGACTCAATCAAAAGAACCTTGGCTCTTGCTGAGACGAATAAAGTGTCTGTCTTCTCGCAGGAGGCCTATTAGAATCAAACCCACTGTGATGGCGATACTAGCAGTCCGTGTCCACGCAGCACTTGATATTTCCTCCTGTCTCCTCCACTGCTGTGTCCTCTTCCACTGATTTAGACAAGTCAAGCGTGGACATTCACGTACTTACAGGGGTGTGCACTGTGTACCTTTGCTGCTCGTCTCCATGGAGATGTTATTGCTTTGTCTGGAATGTTCTGGCATTTCAGTATTTTCAGTCGCACCAGCCAAAAAATGCACAATGAAGAACACAACATACGCAAGTCGCAATGGACTATAAGTCGCATTAGTATTTAATAAAATCAGACACCAGGAACAGACATTTCATCTAGAAAGTCAAGTTGTAGAAATAACAGTAGAATAGAGAACAACAGGCTGAACATGTGTCTGGTGTGTTCCTGTCACATATGAACAGTTATTCAGAAAAAGAACAACAGAACAGAATAAGTTTACCAAACTCTCCATCTCACTCCAAATCACTAAATCTAGTTACTGAATTCTTCATCCTCAGTGTCACTTCTGAGCAACTCCACCAACTCCAGCTAAATCCAGCTTTTAGCTTTTTTTGTTTTCTTCATTGCAGTTCGATTGTCCTCTGCTTTTCTCCAGTCAAACACAAGTTTCTCGCTCACTCCAAACTTTCTTTCTGCTGCTCAATTACAGTTTTCAGCTTCATGTTTCACTACTTGCAGCAGGACAGAGGCTCTTTCTGCAGGAGACATGTGCAGTAGAGCGAGAAGTGACAGTGGGACAGGAGCATGAAGTGTAGCAGATACTGGCACACACGCCTAGAGCGCCCTCCCGTGGCTGTCATTGTGAAAATAACCAACATGTCAAATTATATATATATATTTTTATATATATATATATATATATATATATATATATATATATATATATATATATATATATATATATATATATATATATATATATATATATATATTTTTATATATAAGTCGCACCTGAGTATAAGTCACCCAAAGCTTATACTGTAGTTCAAAACATACGGTACTCCATAATGGTTTTTTTATTGAGCTAAAAACCTAACATTCTGTGAGTGGGTTTGCCACTCCACAGATCTGATGTGTAACTTGGCCCCGTGGCATCAACTGTTTCTCCATGGAGAGAAGCAGGTGACAGTCGCTCCAACAGAAAAGTTACACAGTGCACCTTTAAAGACCCTGTATCTGATTTTTCCCCGGATTTGATCAAAACTTGCCATAGTCTAGATATATTTTATAAGCAGCTCTTGAGGTCAAACTAAGTCCACTGCATGCTGTATGTAACTAATATTCAAATGTACACATTTTATTGTTCAATAATATCTCAGAATACACAGTGAGGAATAACTCTGGACCACTACAAACCGTTTCAAATTAGTAGTTCTGTTTTTCACAGTAAAAATCAGGTACAGTGCTTTTAAAATTGCACTGTGTAACTTTTCTTGTGGAGGGTCTATCCAATACTTTTCTCCCTGGAAATATTATTGCTTTGTCTGGAATGTTTCACAGTATGGCATTACACCTTTCTATTTTCATGGAGATCAAGCCAAACCAAGTTACAGGTCAGATCTGTGGAGAGGAAACCCCACTTAATCAGAATGCCTGTTTTTCTAGGTATTTTTAAGCTATGAAACCACCTGTAATTGAATAAATGCAAGGCAGAGCTGTTTAATGTCACACTGTGGAACATTCTAGGCAGAGCAATGACATATCCATAGAAACAAGCAATCAAAAAGGTACATAGTGAACATTTAAGCTCTATAGATCGGATTTAAAATGAGTCTGGAGACAGACTGTACAATATGAGCAATTAGATTGAAGGTCAGTATAATATTTAAAGCTTTGTAGAAGTGAAATGTCAAGAACCCTTCCAAATACTACATCCCAATGAATCAAATCAGAAAGAGAGATTTAACCATGGCCCAGAGAAAAGTGAGTGTTAAAAGAGAGACCTAATGGCGTGCATTTGCATTTCTGAATGTTTTTAGTCTGTTTACAATAATTACTTTGGCATTCAGTGTTCAACCTGTGCAAGCTCTTGTATAATTAATGAAAAGATAAAAAAAATAAAAATAATAACGGGGGCAACAGCCTATCAGCCTGTTGCTTTGAGTTGAGTTTTGTTCCCAGGAAATGCTCTGTTCCACCTTGTGACATCATGTGGTAATACAGGAATTGAGTTTCATGAAAAAGGTGAGAGTGACTAACTGAAAAACTGCAGGCTAATGGCAGCTAGATTGTAACGGAAATGTTATTTGAGAGGGACTTGTTTAACGGCACAAATCATCTGCTGTAGTTCCAGTTGCAGATCAGTTCTTTCTGGTGCCACTGTGCTAAAACAAAACTCAGATTAAAGTCTAATAAAGCCTCAGACAGAGCAGAGCCTACAGTTAGCATCACACCCCCAAGGAATGTTGGTGAGATCAGATGCAAAGTGTCAATACTTTCCATTATATTACTTGGAATTCAAAACTAAAACCACTAGTGTTAATATTTGAGTTATTTTTGCGCTAATACATAAGTAATATTAAAGGTGCACTATGTAACTTTTTTCTGCCTGGAATGTTCCACAGTATGACATTAAAACCGGAGTGAAGTTGCCCCCCATCAAATGCAAACCTACAAAAACTATGCCAATCGTTTGTGCTTCGTTTGTGCTGCAAAAAGTTTTGTTTGTGCGATTCTTCCAGCCCCTCGAAATGTTAAACAGAGCTCAAAACAGGCAGAAAATTAAAGAAAATGTTTGTGTTTCATTTGTGCTGTGACAATTTTCATTTGTGAGTATACTTCTAAAATTATCAATCTCAGGCAGCGGAAAAGTCTGTAACCGTCTTTAGTAATTTGCTTTTGATTCATATTTTATGTAATAATACAGACTTTTCCACAGCCTGAGATCGTTTATCGCCACTAGTTTTACAGAGTTTGCCGCCGTCAGCTGAGCCTTAGGAATAATAATGAATATTTTTAGAAATATTCTTGCACAAATGAAAATTGTCACAGCACAAAACAGCACAAACAAAATACAAAACTTTTCTTTAATTTTCTGCCTGTTTGGGCTTTATTTCACATTTTCAGGGGCTGGATGACGTCATCGGCCAAAAATAAAACTCTTTAAAAAAATCTTAAGAACCAGAATCGCACAAACGAAACTTTTTGCAGCACAAAACAGTACAAACGATTGATTCCATTTTGGACTGTTTTAGAGCATTTTTAAGCTTCCTGGGGCCTGGCTGACCCCAATTTGACCTATAAAAGAATCATTCATTTCTCCAAAACTAAAAGCAGCACAAATGAAAGTTTTTGCAGCACAAATGAAGCACAAATGATAGACAGTTTTTGTGTAGGTTTGCGTTTGATGGGGGCCAACTTCACGCAGGTGACATGAAACACCTTTACCTTACTCAATTACAGGTGGTTTTAAGGCTCAATAATACCTAGAAAAACAGGCATTCTGACTGTGAGCGAGGTCGCCTCTCCACAGATCTGACCTGTAACTTAGTCTGGTTTGGTCTCCAAAGGTTTAATGCCGTACTGTGAAACATTCCAGACAAAGCAATAACATCTCCATCTCCACAGAGAAAAAGTATTTGACGGAGCCTCCAGAAAAGTTAAACAATGCACCTTTAAATGATTTTGAAGTGACACTGACCACGTTTACATAATTTTTTATTTAATTTTTTTAAAAATTCCAAATGAATTGTTCTGAATTAAATAGTTTGGAATTAAAATCCTCGCGAATGATAAATAATTAATGGAAATTCGCTGATCAGAGGAAAGAGCAAGAGGTTTGATGAACATGTTTTGTTATGAAAAGTGATTGAGAACTAATGCCTCCGGTTACAGTCCTATTATTATTAATGTGACTGTATGACTCACCAGGGAGGAAGCTAAGCGATATAGATTTTAGCTTTGAATTGTAGATTCTGTTGCATTTCATTTGCTTTTTGAGGTAGGAGATATTTCTCTCCATTACAGAAATACAGAAACTCTATAAGCTAGGAGAAAAAGATAAGAGCTTCTGTGCTGTCATTGAGGTTACCCTGGAACGCCATGCCACATTTACATGATGATTTTTATTTCCAAATTAATTATTCTCCTTCGAGTTTACATGGAAATAATAATTCCGAATTGAGGTTTACATGGAAAACATGTTAAATCGCCTTTATTTAATTTCACTCAACGCCTGGGGGTGGGGAAGGTTCGGATTGGACAGGGACACGAACGTATTTACGTCGACTGGAAGAAGAAAAACACACACTTCAGCTGCTACCGGCTTTTTTGTCATCTCGGTTTGTCGTTACGCCACCGACACAAACATGATCCAAACTTTTTCCGCAGTCGTTCCGATGATAATGAAGCAGCAGCTTAAGAATTCTCTCCTCACGTTTTACGTCTGTGAGCTGAGGAGGAGAAGGGAAGAGTGTCGGAGAAGGAGGAAGAAGACAAACTGAGTCAACGGCTGCGACACCTCAGCCCACTCCCGCATCCCGCTCGCAAATCCAAAGAGGCGTGGATGAAAGTCGGAATGAGGACTGGTGGAGGCGGATCGTCCGGATCAACGAGCATGTGCGGAATGATCAAGAAGAAGAAATGTTTACACGATCGAGGAATAAATTAATTGGGCTTTAAAATCGGAATAAACCACCCGCTTACTTTGAAATTAAACTTAATTCCGAAGTAAACGGGTGGTTTATTCCGATAATCATTTTCATTAGTATTTACATAGTCTTTTTAAAGCTGAATAAATTTTATTTGGAATTAAAGCAACTGTTTTGAAGTCTATAAGATGTGACTGTGCTGCAAAATACATCAGTGCACACGTGTTACGAAAAAAAAAGCCCCGACCACAAAGGATCTACTGTACTGTAGGAACTTCAAATGCAGTTTCTTTTCGAGAGTCCCTCGGCGCACACAGCCAAGCCCCACTGTCGCTTTCTTTCATTCACATTTTCTTTGTTCACACTGGCCCATTTGGAAAGTGGATTTGGAGTGCATTGCGTCGTATTGATTTAGGAGATGAAATCAGGTGATGCACTTTGAACGCACAGAAAAACAATCAAACAAAAGACCTGCAAGGCTTTTATTCGAGGCGATGGAGCTAAGTAAGATTATCTGTTTTGTTTTTTTTTTTTTCACTCTCTTTGTAATGCAATAAAGTGCTACTGAAATCCATGCGAGTACATTCTTGGACGCTGTACACAGTGGAAAGGGAATGCAGCTGCGATTCAACAGCAATTTAAGTTTCGACAAATTTACATTTATTTACACATGACTGCCGATAGTTATTTTTCATTCTAATTTATTTTTCCCAAATATTAAAACAAACTAAAAATGCTAAAAAAAAAATAGGAGGTGAAATAAGAAAATATAAGTCAATTTCATATATTTTTATTTAGTGTACAAAACATGTTTATTGATTTAAAGGTGCATTGTGCAACTTTTCTGGTGGAGGGTCTGTCACCTGTTTGTCTCCATGTTGCAAAAAAAAAAAATTCTGAGTTAACTTCAGAAAGTTTTACCATGATGAGTAAATTTCACTTGACAAGTAAAATTATCAGATTTTTTGTACCTAAAATATGAAAATACATGTTGCTACACTTAAAATAAGCAAAACAACAACTACTTTTTGCACTTAAAATAAGAAATAAAATCAAATGTTGCTTGAATTAAGAGAAAAACACTTATTCCACTGGGAGATCATTTTACCTGTCAAGTTGAATCTTCTCAAATAAAGTCAAATGTTATTAATTTAAGTCATTTTAACTTAACTAGATATTGTTTTTTCCAGTGCATGGAGATGCCTGGAATATTCCACGGTATAGCATTAAACATTTATCTGTCTGTGTTTGTTCTTTATGGTGTTTCTATTCCTCAAAAATACAATAATTTTCTATGTGAGTAGGGCTGCCTTTCCATAGATGTGACCTGTAATGTAGCCTATAGTTCTCTCCCTTTAAATAGGTAGGTTGAATCTTGATTAATTGATTGATTGATTGCTTTTGCTTTTTATTCTCTACCTATCCAATAAAGTTCTTCTTAGAAAAACAAAACAAACAAACAAAAAACATAACATCAACAGTGGATGCATGTTTTTTTAAATTTTATTTTCCCCAATACTGACTTGAGTGAACCTGCCGACCACATGGAGTTGAGTTTTTGTCGCCACACAACTGCTAATCAACAGCCCGCATGTTAAAATCGCACCAACCTTACTTCCTGATTCACGGGAGATAAAAAAAACTCTTTAATTCTAGGCAGACGGCACACAGAAGTCTCATTTTGACCCTAAGAGCAGCTGATAGTGAGAAGATTAATACCATACTTTTCCATCATTTTTAGCATGCGATGTGGCTTGGCTGGATTACATAAACATCTGAGAAATCGCTCATAGAAACTTCTCTAAAAAGGTGCATCTTAAGAAGGAAACTCATCCATTTTGAAAGGAAAAGCAAGGCCACAGCTTCATGAGAGAGGTTAAAGCTTTAGCATTTAAAACTATTCTCTCAGTTTAGTTTGTGTTCATAAGGTGAGGCAACAGTGTGGGTTCTGACAAGTTAACATTTATTAAGAGAATGCAATTTAACCTAAAGCCTATTTGTGTGCATCTTTTCAAATACCACGCTTACAATTTGCACGGGTTATATAAGCTACACAATAGACAAAGACAAACGATGTGCAAACTGTGGGGTACATTTCAATAGGTGCATTTGGAACTCGCTCCCCCTTCAGCTCCGAAAAGTTGTCTTAGCACCGTTAAAGTCAACTTAAAAACATTTGTGGTAACTGTTTTATTGTATGTGCTGAATTAAATGTATTGGCCATGGAAGTTCAGAGGGCTTGGGGAGGGATGAGGGGTACTGGGGCAAAAGGGAAATAAAAAAAATGTATTCAAATATTTGGCAGAATTTAAATATTCTTTATGAATATTTTGGGAAGTGACTTTGTAGGATATTGTGTGTATTTAGATTTTAATTTCATAATTTTTAGGCCTAAACATGTAGATTTTATGGAAGTTACGCTGTCAACATCAGGTTTCCCGCTTCCTGCTTCCTAACATCACAGCGCCCTCTGTTAAAATCACTTCCAGGGGCCCTGTCAGAGGGCGTTTTGAACTAATACATATTCATTTTTAATGTAAAGTGAGAGTTGCAATTGATTTTTAAAGAAAACATCTATGAATGAGGCCAGTTGCTCCGATCAACCCCCATATTCTCCACCACCGTACACACCTACTGCTCTGTACTTACATTGCTCTAAATTTAATTTTTCTCAATCAGTGATTCACAAACATGATCTGCAGCGATGCGTAAAAGCTTCTGACAGCATTTTGACATCAGCTCCTATTGGGCTCCGCAATTTTCCAACATAGAAGTTAACGGACTTTATTTTTTGGCTGTCCTGTATTATACAAAATAGACTTATATCAACGGCAGGAAGTGCCACAATGTTGAGTCACGGCACTTCCGCTCAGTGCTTTTCTATGGCAAAATACCTGTGGAAAAGTGTTCATAAACTTCATAAATCTGCCACCTCCAACACCAAAGCTTCATCCAGCAAGGTCGACAAAGAACATACTCTGTCTGTGAAGAATTTATCCACAACTATCAAGGGAAGAAAGACAAAAACTTAAAGGCGAACAACGACGAGCATCACTGAACAACTCCTGAGCAAAACTAATGTTATGGAAATAACTTGTTCACTCAGACTGATTTTAGATTTAAAATTAAAAATCAATTTTGTGATGTCGATATTAGCATAGACTGAGAGATTTGTGCAGTTTAAATGGTCGACATTTAATCTGTGAACATCTATAGCATTTAAACTGCACAAATCTGTTGTTATTGTTGTTGTTAGGCTTCAGTTTTTGTCTTTTTTACCTTGATAGTTGTGGATAAATTCTTCACGGACAGAATTTGCTCTTTGTCGATCTTGTTGGATGATGATTTGGTGTTGGGGCAGATTTATGAATTTGGTCAAAAATATGTGACACTTTTCCACAGGTATTTTGCCATAGAAAAGCACTGACCAGAAGTGCCGTGACACAACATTGCACTTTTATAATGTGTTTTGTTTCATTCACACATGTTTGAGTAATCCTTTAGTCTGTCCATGTTTCCAAAGCTCAAAATGCTCTGTTCCACCTTCCACCTGTTCCATCTTTTACCTTTTGTTTGGGAGAGATTTGCAGTTTCAGGGCAGAAATCATCCAAATCATTCTAGTGAAGGTGTATGTTGAAAACACTGTGGAGCACTTAGTGTATATTACCACATGACGAGTGGCTTCTGTTCGAGAGAAGAACTCAGCCTAAAAATGCAGGGTTTGTGTGTTAAACCTGTGTGAATGAAACAAAACAAAACACAACTCCAGGCATGTTTTTGATGAAGGAGCAACATAACAGATCAGAAAATAACACAGCATGGGACCTTAAAGTTGTTATAGATCAATATCACGACCTAAAGTGTCTAAAACAAAGCATAATAATGCACGGGTGCCATAGATTATAACGATGTATCTGACAAAAGCTCAGCCTCTTCTTTAAAACATACAGAGTCTGTTTTGTGCTTATAGCAGTGACCTTGTTTTTAAATGCACTGTAGATTATCACACTACATAGACGTGTAGCTAGTGTGACCAGAATCCAAAGCAGGAGAAAGCCAGCAGATGGAGGGGTCTGAGGAGGATGCAGGAATCGGTTTCACACCTCCACTCAAAGAAGAAGGGAAAAACAAGATGCACAGGCTTCACTGACAGAGAGGGAGGGAGGGAGAGAGTTAGTGATAGGACTAGCAAGCAACAAGCAGGTATTATGGGTCTGAAAATAGATGCAGGGCAGATAAAGCAGCAGGGATCTGGAGGAAGATGTGATGATGTAAGGGGGGTCTGCATGGCTTAGCTTTTACCACAAGATCTGAATAATTCTGTCAAAGGAAATGCCATTTTCACACCAGCAAGCCTATTTTAATGGATACGCAAGATGGTCATTTCTGTTGCACTGAATACTGGATTAAGCAGGCCAGAAGGGAGGTTTAGTAACATTATTCTGTTAAAGATCAGGGTTCCCACGGTCATGGAAATCCTGTAAAAGTCATGGAAATTGAAAAAGTCATTTTCCAGGCCTGGAAAAGTCATGGATTTTTGTAAATTCAATGAAAGTTTTGGAAAAGTCATAGAATTTTAGTATCTCTTTCACGCAACCACAGTGTTCTGTTAAATTATTATTAGCCGATTATGGTGATGTCCAAGCATACTGTATGCGCCAGCCGCTACAGCAGGACAACACACAATATGTGTGGCCATACCGGCTCGTCAAAGCCTGATCCCGTCAGATCTCAGAAGCTCAGCAGGGCCGGGCCTGGTTAGTACTTGGATGGGAGACCACTGGGAATTCCAGGTGCCACAGTGGGGCGCCAGTGGCAAAAACTGTCGTAGTGTCCTTAGGCAAGACACATCACCCACATTGCCTAGTATGAAAGTGGTGTGTGCGTGAGTGTTGGTGGTGGTCGGAGGGGCCAATGGCGCAGATTGGCAGCCTCGCTTCTGTCAGTCTGCCCCAGGGCAGCTGTGGCTACAATAGTAGTTTACCACCACCGGGTCTGGAGTGAATGAATAATGCTCTGTAAAGCGTCTTTGAGTGTCCTGAAAAGCGCTATATAAAACTGATGCATTATTATTATTATTAATAAGGCTTGTTGTTTAAAAGAGACGACAATAAATGCACTGACAGTATTTTGAATGTTAAAAACTATAATCCCAAACCACAAGGTGAGTGGAAAGTGTTAACATTTCCTGTTTAGACCTAAACGTATGCTCAATCCTACACAGGTAGAGGATGCCGTAAAGTTCACTTTAGGTCATGAAAAAGTCAAGGAAAAGTTTTAAAATTTTGTCAGAGAAAAAGATACACTGTGTAACTTCTCTGGAGGAGGGCCCGTCTCTGTGGAGATGTTATTGCTTTGCCTATAGATATTTATATTTTTCCCTTTTGTGTTGGTTTTCCCTTTGTCAGAAAACTGTCACAATGCACTTTACAGGGGACAGGGGTGTTCAGATGCATTTTTTACTATGGTCATTTTTCCTGTTTTATTATGAAATGTTGAACTGTATTTCCTGCATTGTTCTGTGTTTAATACATGTTTGTGGGTCTTGTTAGTCCAGGGACTACAGAAAATGGAAATGAGTTGTGAGAGCTAAAATCTGGTACTAGGCATATTTGCTTTTGTGATTAATGTTGACGTGCATGGTCCCTGTCAAATAAACACAATTAAAAAAAAGAATGCATTAAAGTGAAAACACCAGACCAAGTTACAGTTCAGATCTGTGCAGAGGTGACCACACTCACTGTAAGAATGCCTGTATTTTATTAGGGTATAGCAATAAACACATCTGCAGTTGAACGAATGTAAGAGAGATAAGTTTAACATGGGGGCAAGATGGTAAATATTCCCAAAAAAGTTGGATAGTGTGTTCAAAAATCTCCTTTGAGACTATACAGCGTACCCTCTGCTTAAAAAGGGACCATGTGCAAATTCATTAATTGTGCACTATGTAATTTTTTGGTTGGGGTCCGTCACCTGCTTGTATCTATGGAGATGTCATTGCTCTGCCTGGAATGGGGGGGTCGCCTCTCCACAGATTGGACCTGTAACTTGGCCTGGTTTGGTCTCTGTGAAGATAGAAAGGTTTAACACCATAACAACATTTCAGACAAAGCAATAACATCTTCATGGAGAAAAGAATTTGATGGATCCTGCCCCAGAAAAGTCACACAGTGCACCTTTAAACTGACTAAACTGATGGATCCTCCACCAGAAAAGTCACACAGTGCACCTTTAAACTGACTAAACTGATGGATCCTCCCCCAGAAAAGTCACACAGTGCACCTTTAAACTGACTAAACATCTAAACTCCGCCCACAGCCACACTTCAAATAGAGCTGCTAAACTGGAGGACTAAAGAAAAGAGTGAGAGACAAGAAGGGGCGGGTTCCGGAGGGATGAGGAACAGCAGAAACAGCTGCCCATAACCAGGGCAGTCTTACATAATGTCACCAACTACTGGAAATTGCAGAGGCCACTGAAGGCAGCACAAACTTAACCAAGGAGATCATTGGTCACCTTTCATCTACAAAGAAACTCAGCAACTAACAGTGATTGACATCTTTTTGACCAATGAGCTACTTCAAAACATCACATGGTCCCGCCCCCCACTATGCAGACAGACCATGTGTGTCCTTCATTGGCTTATCCACCTGACAATCACAGCCATTTGAAAATAGGGAAATTCACCAATTATCGGTATTGTAGAAGGGTTTATTCTGCATTTAAGACACAAAATACTAGAGCTGGGTGATTTCCCCCCAAAAAATCTTCATCACGATTCGATTCAATTTGACTGTATAGCGAGGATCCAAAACTTTCACCATGTTGTGAAAACCTCTCTTCTCCACCGAATACACTGGAAGCATTTCATATGGGACACAGTAGGGATGAGCATTTGATTACATTTTCTTCTTCTCACCAGGAGAATAAACAATTGATTATGCATTAATCATTAACGTTTTTATATTAAAATTGTAATAATTATTATTACTATTTCTAATCTGCATAAATAAACTAAACTCTACAACATATAAACCATAATCACTAGAGCCACATCAGCCCGTGTGAGATTATCATGTGTTCAATTCAGCTTTGGCACATTTGTTTGCGTCTTACAGAAACAAAATTCAAAACGGCACAGCTCATTTGCATAAACTGTAAATGCTGAAAAAAAGCAGCGCTGATGTGGTCAGCTTCTGTCGGACTAAAGGACACGACTCAGTGGATTATATGAGCGTTCTGTCTGTGACACAGATTTGTTTGTGCCTGTGCTGTTCTCGGGGGAAAGTGAGAGAGACGCACTACAGGAAGTGCACTACGGAAAGCCAGTAGGAAGTCTTGGCAAATGAAAAATGCACTACAAAAAAGGATTTTGTAGCACAGTTAAACTGACTTGAATTAAGCAGATTCATCTTAAAAGACTAATTTAAAGATTTTTTTTAACCTAATAAGATGAGTTTTTTTTACTTGTTTCAAGATATTCCATCCTGATATATCTTATCTAGATATTACAACTTATTCTAAGCACTTTTTATATTAAATCAATCCAGTTTAAGCCTCTTTAACTTCCTTCTCAAACCAATAAGGTGAAAAATCTTGCCATAAATACTTGAAACTAGTGTTTTCTGCTTAGAACAAGATTCGTATTTCGTCTTGTTTTAAGAAAACTTGGTAAGTGAACATTTCTTACTGCACTGGCAGATAATTTCACTTAAAATAGGGCATTTTTACCTCAAAATTGTTTTATTATTATTTTTTTTTTGATAGGCCTTTTTTGCTGTGTGTACACACTATAAAAAAATCTCAAATAACGATTTTCAAAAAAACAAATCAATTTGACTTGCCAATTCGATTTATATTTTAAGTGGATTTTTTGCCCAGGCCTACAATATACACAGTTTAGTAGCCCAAAAATGTATTTACCTTTAATTTTTTAGAAATTATCCTACATTTTTCAATACCATACCACAAATTGTTGATGAAAATGTGCACTGATTGAAAGACTTCTCTAATTTAATGCCCAACCATAAGCAACACAGAGGCTTGAGACTGCTAAGAGCGCGCTAACCTTGGCCCTTACATTCCCACTCTCTCACACTAATACATCAATGTCACCATCTGGCCAGAGCCACTGTGCAGCCAGTCAAAGGATTTAACACAGGGCTTGTTCGCAACGTCAGATTCTTGACCCTTTGGACACGATTCAGGAGTCAAAACAATGAGCCAACATCGCCACATCAGGGACTATTAAACAAAGATACCACAGGAAAGGTTTTCAGTGGCTCTCAAAGGACACATATTATGCAAAATTCACTTTTCTGAGGTTTTAATCATGTTTTAAATGAGTTTCTTCATCAAAAGCATACTAAAGACAAACTTTATTAATCCACAAGAGAAATTATTTGGACACAGAAGCTCACACATCACAATATATTATAATAACAAAGAACAAAAATATTGATAAGAAATTCAAAAAAAGCAGCAAAAATAACAAAAGACCGGTCTCAAATAAGGCATAATTATGTAAATGTATATGTGCAAGTAAAAACTGAAGCTGAGCTGAAACGTGATGATGACCAACGTTTGGCCATGATGTTATCTGTTAAATACATTGCACTATTTTTGATCTGTTATAATGTTGTTTCCTCATCACAAACAGACTTGGAGTTGTGTTTTGTTTCATTCACACATTTAACACACAAATCCTGCATATTTAGTCTGTATATTTGTGATGTGGTGTTGTGATGATACAGGAAGTGCTCCACTGTGTTTTCAAACTCCATGGATGACATTACAAGATATTTTGATTGAGATGTAGACGGACTAATAATAAAGGAGCACAAAGAACACAACCCCAGGTATGTTTTTGATGCATTATAACACGGTTTACATCGCACAGGCATCAATTTTGTGTTACATTTAGTTCAGTATGCAGTAAAATGAATACAATAAAACAATAAATTGAATACGGAATATTATATATATCCATAATAAGTGCTTTAGTCATTATTTGGACATTTTATTTTGATTCAATATTACAACTGTCAATGTTAGGGATGCACTGATCCAGCTTTTTCAGGTCCAATACAGATTCCAATCATAGACCGTATATATATGAATGGACATAGCTAACCCGTTAGCCGCCAAACAGGAAGTGCTCCAGGAGGCTCTTCCGGCTCCTTCTCTCTCTTTTTCCCATTGACTTACATTGGGATCTTATCGTCCCTCTCTCTGTAACACTGCAGTGAGCCCATTTTGGTCTTAAAATGTTCATATGAACCCGGGACACATGATCCTGATTTTTTTTTGCTCTATTTTGTCCGTCAAAAAACCTATTCATAACATAGATCCTGACTCCAGATTCCCTCCTGTAAGCGTGAGCATCGTGAGCCTCATTTGAGCGGCGCTAAACTCTATATGGGTGACGTCACACTCGCTCAGTCCACTTTTATATACGATCTCTGATTCCAAGACTGTGGATTTAAGTATCTGCTGATACCTGATATCAACTGGTACCAGTGCAGAGGCTGAAAACAGCATTTATGTCCTTAAACAAAAACTAAAATGAAACAAAACTGATTAAAATGTGTTTAATTCATCACTCAAGTAACTTCAGAACAGCAAACACTGACAGTTTCTATGCCTTAATTTATATGTCCAACCAAGATATAGGCTGAACCGATATTTGGAAGCCAATATCAGATCCAGCAAACTTTTCAGTATTAACACCAATATTCAATACCAGAATCGGATCAGTGCATCCTACCCTATGTTATAAACAAACTCTTACTGTATGTTTTGAATGTATGTTTGAAAAGACTCCGTTTCAGACTTTTTTACTTTTTTTTTTTTTATAATTGTCTAGTCACGATTAGTCGTTTTTTTTTGTTTTTTTTTTAAGTTTTATTTATTTAAAGAGACAATGCATATTCATGAACAAATACTATGCCAGAATTAGCCCAAGGACTGTCTGTAGTCCCTGGCAGGTCAAAGAGATAGAAATAACATAAGATAACTTCACACAATAGACAAACTGTCAAGCACATTCCCTTTCTAAAACCCTTTGAGCACTTCGTATGAGCCGGCCTCCGCAACAGACGATATCATTTGTAAACGAGTGCTTTTAGGAGTTCTCTTTTCTTTTTTGCAGTTAGGTTTGTTTTCTGGTTGACTTCAAAGTACGAATCTGACAGCGGGTATCTATAAAATAGTTTTATTCCCCTCAGGTCTGCTGGCTGATGCTGTTTTTGTTCATATAAAGTCCATTTGATTAACCACACGACTAGGCTAGCTTTGATTGTTTATGCATGGGGGAGCTCCGCACAAAGACGACTGGATTGGAGCCACGCTGTTGATCTGAAGAAACCATTTTACCTGCTGGTTATTTGGATTTATTGTCTGGTAGAAAATCTTTGAACATGTTAGGAGAAGGCTAAGGTTTAGAGAGGGGGGATTGTGTATTTACAAAGAGACAGCATGGGCCAAAAGCTTCCAGGTACTTGGGTTGTGTCCATCTCACTACACTGCAAAGCTCGGATTTGAGAGACACAGAGAAACATGTATGAATTCAGAAAGAAACTGAACTGTGGCTGCTCGGGTAAGCCATACAACTCCACTATTCTCTTTGGTGGGGCGTAATGGATCTAGCATTGCACATGATAGAAAGGTGTTCACAGAGCTTGGAGATTTTTAACTAGCTTGGGGGTACATTCCCAGCTAAAATCGCATGTTTTCCTTTTCAAAATTTAGCGCAGAAAGAGTCATTTGTGAAGATGTAATTGAAAAGTTTGTATTTTGGTGAAAACATAAAGATTCTTTGGGTTTTTTTGTTTCGAGAGAGCTCGTATCTGAGTTTAAGTTTAGTTTATTTGAAAGGGGACAATGCAATTTCATAAAACACATGATTACACATGGTTAAAAAAGCCAGAATTAGCCAGTTTTCATCTGTAGTCCCCTGGCCATGATATAAAAAGCAATAAAAAGAGCTGTCGACAGGGATTTGAAATTTAAAGGACATTTATTTCGCTATTTTCTTTGTTATAATGTAGTTTCTTTATCAGAAACATACCTGGAGTTGTGTTTCGTTTCATGCTCGCTTGTTTAAGACACAAATCCGTCATGCGGTAATACAGGAAGTGCTTCACTGGGCTTTTAAACTCCATACATATCAGCTCTGAGATTGGAGAGCATTTTGAGCTTTGGAGATGTAGACAGACTAAAAATAAGTTACTCAAACATGTGTGAATGAAACAAAACACAACTCCAGGTATGATTTTGATCAGGTAACAACATTATAACATGGTTTAAATCGTGGTTTTAATAGAGGACCATTAAATATAGTAGCTTCAATGTTAGTGGTGCAAATCCCATAACACCTATTAATACAGACTGCCCTTGTGTCCATGGGCAAGTGGCCTCGGTGAATGTGTGGAGAAGTTGGAGTCAGATGTACGATAAGAAGAAAATATCTAGTGTGAATTGTATTATTCTTTGGGTACCCCATGCAGAACAGTTATTGACTTTTCTAACTTTCTAACATCTGAATTCAAATTATTCTGTGGAGACCAAAATCACAGCAGCGGTCGACTCACGGCTTCACAAAAATGTTGATTTAACCAACAGAAAATGTCCAGATGCACTGCTATGGGCTTACAGGCTGCAAATGTGTCCAAGACTGAAGCAGAACTGAACCAGGACTGAACAAAGACTAAGCCAGCACTAAATCAGGACGGACAAGCTGTAGATGTGTCCAAGACTGAACCAAAACTAAATAAAGAGTAAACTAGGACTAGACCAGAACTAAACCAGGGCCAAACAAGGACTAAACCAGGAACAAACCAGGACTAAACAAGGACTGAACAAGGACTGAACAAGGTCTAAATCAGGACTAAAATCAGGATTAAACCAAGACTAAACCAGGATGCAGATGTTTCCAGGACTGAATCACAACTAAACAAGACATAACACGGACTAAACCAGGACCAGACCAGAATTAAACCAAGACTTAAGCAGGATGGACAAGCTGTAGATGTGTCCAGGACTGAACCAGAACTAAACAAAGAGTAAACTAGGACTAAACCAGAACTAAACCAGGACCAAATAAGGACTAAGCCAGGAACAAACCAGGACTGAACAAGGTCTAAATCAGGACTAAAATCAGGATTAAACCAAGACTAAACCAGGATGCAGATGTTTCCAGGACTGAATCACAACGAAACCAAGACAGAACAAGGTTTAAACCTGGACTAAACTGGGAATAAACTAGACTTAACCAGGACGGACAAGCTATAGATGTGTCTAGGACTGAACCAGGACTAAACAAGGACTCAACCAGAACTGAACTGAACCTAAACCTCTGACTCTAACAAATAGGCAAGCAGCTGTGTATTATATCTGTGCTCAAACTAGTGGAGAATGAGTCCATAAATAAGTTATGGTAGTTGTTTTCAATATTCTAGAGGCAGATATCTGTACTTTGTAATTGGTAGTATATGTAGTATCAGTCACAGATTAGTATCTCTGAAATCTGCTCTTGTGTTAACAATAACACAAGAGCAGATTTCTCTCCCTCCCTGGCGGCCATGTCTGCTGCTGTATTAATAACCTTGAAAGTGCAGGATGAATATTAGAGTACAGCAGTGACTCATGGGAGCTCACCTTGCATCCTGAGCCTATTGGGAGAAGATGTCCCTTAAAAGTTTCAGTAATGAGATTTTTAATGATGTCTCTCTTCAAGCTGATTTTTGTAATGTATTCAGAAGAGTTGGAAGTTTTGACTCATTGATTTTATGACAACAAAGGGCTCTGTCGTTTCATATTAGGCTTATTTCTATAATCATATTAGGAACAAAATCTGATTGGTTTAAATATTTATCCTTAACCTACAATAAGATATAGTATCATCCAACAGAAGGTGAGAGACCACATGAAGGAGGGCGTGGACAGACAGGCTGTACAAGTGTTCAGGACCAAACCAGGACTAATCCAAAACTGAACGAAGACTAAACCAGGATTAAACCAAGACCTACTGCAGGCAGATACTTGCACTCTTTGAGTTCAGTTCAGTTCTATCATAGAACTATAATAAAATCACTAAGCCAAATAACCCTAAAATCCTAACGCTAATAAAATAAAATAAAAAGTTTTTATCCATGCACCAGCTCACAGGTCCGTATACCATGGATTAAAATGGAGCACCAGCATTAGCATGTTAACTCTGAAGAACAACAAACAAAGTTAGCACTCAGCACTTCTACTTAGTTAAATCACACAGGCTTGTGGCAGCGCTTCTTCACAAAGGCAAGAGGCAAGTGCTGGGCCAGACGAGTCAATACGTCGACACTTGTGTCAAGCTCAGCAAGTGATGCCTGTGTCGAGCTGTGTCATTGTGTTTATCACGTTAAGAAAAGTCATGTGACGATACATTTACTGTGTCATTTGGTGTGGCTCGTGTCGTGAGCGCTGAGACAGCTCATGTAGAGCGAGGAGTGTGAGGCTCATATGTGTCACTGTGTCTGTTCATCACAACAGAACCACAGAGAAACAGAAGAAGACAGACTGTTCTGTGTGGGCTCGTTTTGATCAGTCCCAAGTGGAACTCACTGCAGGTTTACTGAAAGAACTATATTATTTTACTATTATTTTCAAAGCCATTCATCTTGTCACATATCACTTTTATGGCTATTTTATTGTACAATAAGCTTGGATTTGCTTTAATGACATAAGATTGCATTATCCTGTTGGTCAGTTCTTAGGATATCAGAAATAAGTCTTCACGTGTCTGAATGACGAACCCTGTGCTGTGTCAATGCTTCTGCATAGGCGGCAGTTCATTTTTAAACCACCAGATGGCGCTATAGAATACACAAACACAATGTCAATACAGTGTTGGAAATATGTTACACACACCTTAGGCCTCATCTACACATCACTACAAGAAGCATTTAAAAAGGTTGGCAGTGTAACAGTCACTTTTAGTGTACTTTTAGAGAAAGAGCTATAGCTGTTTAGAAGCACTTTACTGCAGCAGCTCATTTACATCCGGGACCGACACAACACACAACTGAATAGTGAGCCGCCATGTTTAAAAGAGGGTGATGCACTAAGTCTCGCCATATGTGAGTAAAGTTTTGCAATAGTTGAGAAAATGTAGCGCTGAGACGGACCAGGGGCAGAAAAATACCTGCGACATAGACATTTTACTCAAATATATCCACTTCTATAGATGGACAGGCTGTAGATGTGTTCAGGATTAAACCAGGACTAATCCAGGACTAAACCAGGACTAAACCAAGAGTGAACCCAGGATTAAGATTTGACCAAACTAGGACAGAGAGGCTGTAGATGTGTCCAGGATTAAACCAGGATTGAACCAAAATTTAACCCAGACTAAACTCAGACTAAACCAGGATTAAACCAAGATTAAACCACAACGGGCAGGCTGTACATGTGTCCAGGACTGGACCAGGACTAAAACTATAAGTTTTAAGCGTAGAAATGTTAGTAACTTTGCTTTCACAACAAAAGATTAAAAATGGCCTCATGAGTGAAATGAAAAAAAAAAACAAAACTATTGTGCGGACAATCTTTCTACACATAATCCATTGAATCCTAAAAAAAATATTTTGTCTTCAATGAAAATGCTAACTGTGTGCAATATGTCCTTAAATAAGCAAACCATGTAAAATGTAAATGTTTTTAAACCAGGTTTAAGGGACACTAAGTCTCTCAAACAGGAAACACTGTGCTCCACTGTGTTTTTAAGCTTCATACACCTTCACTCAGTCATTTTTCAGCCCTGGAATTGCCAGTCTCTACTGAACAAAAGGTAAAAGGAGCTGTTAACTGGAAAACTACAGCTTCATGATATTACAAGGTGAAATACAGTATTCTGAGCTTTGCAGATGTAGACAGAATAATAAAGAGTTACTTAAACATGTGTTTGAAACATGAAACAAAACACAACTTGTATGTTTTTGATGAAGAAACAACTTTATAACATGGCTTGAAGCTCACAAGAATCCATTTGGCCTAAATTAGGACCTTTAAGTGGTTGATTTTCATTGCCATATCTTGGGATATTTTGAGACTAATCCCTCTTTCTTCATTGAAAAAGCAGTCGCCGCAGTCAGGAATCTGGGAATGTCTTTAGAAACATTTAAAGGGACTATTCGAAGTGTAATACCTCTTGGCCGTCAGTAATATTTGTGAGGACAGCTGTCAGTGACAGTGAATTTGGTCGGGAAGACCTAAGTATGGAAAAGGGGGGTTGCCGTCATTATAAATAATCTTAAATTTGGCCCCCGCACCTGTCAGGCAGAGCCGTGGATTCACATTTCCCCCAAGGGAGATAATGATAGCCTTGGAAACTGATAAATGTGCAGGACGTAATCACGGCCGCCAGCTCCTCATACGCAGGCAGCTCTATTCTGGGAGGTGCAAAGGATTGTGGGTAAGGGGCAAGAGAGAGAGAGAGAAAGGGAGGATGGGGTGAGGAGTGTCAAGTCCTCGGGTGGATAAATAAAGGGAGAATCGTCTCTAACCTTGTCTAGCTCTCCACCTGGTACTTATTTCACTTCACAAGGCCAAAGTAGACAGGTGGTGTTTTTTCACATGAAGTGCAAGTCCACATGTAGTTTCTCACAGACTTCATAGACTCTTGTTTTTGACACGATTGGAAAATGCTTTGAAACTGGGTGAAAGCCACAGGATTAATATGGAGAGTGTGTGGTGCTATTACCTGACAAAGATTAAACGGTTCAACATTTGTATGATTTCACTTAATATGTTTCTGTCCAAAACAAGTTTTAAAGGCAGCAACCCCTAATCTTTAACATATGAAAAAATGAAAGATTCAACTTAATGTGTCCATTTTAGACAAGTCCGGGAGCTTCAACATTTGAAATTAAACTGACAGAAGAGCAAATATATTATAATGATTTGAATGAGAACATTTTATAGAGAGTGAATAGATTAAATATGAGAACAGAGTAAAGTTGTGAAGCAAGTGCAAAGCCTGAGAGGAAACCAGGACTAAGACGATAAATAATGGGGTCTGTCCTGGTGAAACAAAACGTAATAAAAAGTCTCATTATTTTCCAAATGAAGCATGCATTTCCTCATCTATAAGCAGCATTGATGAAGGGGAGATTTGTTATAAGATTTGTAATAAGGCAGTGCGACATGCAGGCGGGTCTTGCCACTTTAAGAGACCGTTCTCATTGGCCAATCGCGATAGCTGTCAATCAGTAAATAGCGCTTCCTTTGTGTCACTCGCCCTCTGACCTTTGCACTTCCTGGGTCCCCCTGGTATAACTCTGTGTCCTCCGCTCTCCAGTATTCTCGCACTTTCCTGACTTCACTCATTTAGTTTGGTCTTTAATACGGTTGTTCCATTTAGTGCTGTGGCCTGTGACCTGGCGTCGCATGTTGTGCTACATATATGTGACCGCTGGACCAGGATAATTGCGGTGATGCTGGCGAAGCCCCACAATGCGTGTTCCTCTGAGGCAAATGTGGAATATTGGAGCGACGGACGTTCGTTGCCAGTTTAGCTGTAGGATTAGAAGTAGCTTAAGTTTTATTTCTACATGTGACTCCTGAGAGCTGCGGTGTGGATGCTGGAGCCACTGCCTTTCCTTCCCTTTCCCTTTTCTTACATGTGTGATTGACTGGATTGTGACTGGGCTGAACAGATGAAATTTACAGAGCTACTTTATGTACCTGTCCGTTCACCTAAATTATGTCTAAAATAAATGCAACAACTGATTTAAACATGGAACCTTGCCTCTGTGTTATCAAAAACAAACCTGTGTGACCTTTAGTTAATTTCTGAGCTATGACCAGTGGCGTGGCTGGTAGCTAATTTAGTTATTTTATTTCTTTTTTATTTTATTTCTCAATCTCAAACCCCCGTCTCACCACATAAGTTTAGAAAAGCTGCCTCCTCACACCAAAGCACTGTCCAGTTACACTGATCCTTTAGATGTGCCTCTTTTCTCTTCTCTTGTTTTGTTTTCCTTGTGCCCAGTGAACATGTGTCTGTGACACTGAACTGTTGACAGAGTCTCATTTGAATCCAGAATCAAACCTGTGTGTGCCTTTAAGTGGAGCTGCTCGCTGCTTCCTCCTCACATCTACACAGAGCAGTGGTGCAGTCTGGCTCCTCCCACAGCTCTCACTCCACTCTTACGTTTCATTTGTGTCAAAGTGAAAGTGGCTCTGATTCAGGAGAGATGGCGCAGAAAGCAGTCGACACAGAAGCCTTTTCCTGCTCCGTGTGTTTGGATCTACTGAAGGATCCCGTGACTATTCCCTGTGGACACAGCTACTGCAGGAACTGTGTCCAAAAACACTGGGACCAAGAGGACGAGAAGCAGCTCTACAGCTGTCCTGAATGTCGCCTCACCTTCAGCCCCAGACCCGCCCTGGTCAAAAACGTCATGTTAGCAGGTTTAGTAGAACAACTGAGGACGACTGGGCTCACAGCACCCCCCGCTGACCGCTGCTATGCCGGACCTCAGGATGTGTCCTGTGATGTGTGCACTGGGAGGAAGCTGAAAGCTGTCCAGTCCTGTCTGCAGTGTGTGGCCTCTTACTGTGAGCGCCACCTACAGCCTCATTATGACTCTGCAGCGTTAAAGAAACACCAGCTGGTGGCGCCCTCACACACACTCCAGGAAAACATCTGCTCTCAACACGACGAAGTGAAGAAGATGTTCTGCCGCACTGAGCAGCAGAGCATCTGCTACCTCTGCTCTGTGGACCAGCACAAGGGCCACGACACAGTGTCCTCTGCAGCAGAGAGGGCTCAGAGACAGGCAGAGCTGCCGGCCAGGAGGGCCCTGCTGCTCCAGAGCCTCCAGCACAAAGAGACAGACCTGAAGAAGCTCCAACAGGAGGCCCAGGAGATCAGCCGCTCTGCCCAGACAGCAGTGCAGCGCAGCGGGACAGCTTCACAGAGATGGCCCTTCTCCTGGAGAAAAGACGCTCTGAAGTGGAGCAGCAGATCCGCTCCCAGGAGCAGAGCCAACTGAGCCGAGTCCAAGAGCTCCAGGACCAAGTGCAGCAGGACGTGAGTGAGCTGAAGAGGAGCTTCTCGGAGCTGGACACACTGGCCCTCACCCAGGATCATAACCAGTTTCTACAGCTCTACACTTCACTGTCCACAGACACACAGAGCACAGAGCCAGTCAGGATTGACACAGGGCCCCGGAGATACTTTGAGGACGTGAACAGAGCTGTGTCAGAGCTCAGGGACAAAGTTCAGCTCACTCTGGAGGAGGGTCTGACCAACGTCTCACAGGCTCTGAGTCGTGTGGATGTTTTACTGTCACCAGCTGAACCCAGCTCCAGAGAGGACTTCTTACAATACTCTACAGAAATCACTCTGGACCCAAACACAGCTCACACCAGACTGTATCTGTCTGATGGAGACAGAAGAGCAACAGTTATGAGTGAAAACCAGAGATATCCTGATCATCCAGACAGATTCAGTGACCGTAGTCAGGTCCTGAGCAGAGAGGGTCTGATGGGCCGCTGTTACTGGGAGGTGCAGTGGAGCGGGGACCAGGTCTGTATAGCAGTTTCATACAAGGATATTCAGAGAAAAGGTTCTGTTATATCCGCATTTGGATTCAATGATAAATCCTGGGCCTTATACTGTAACAAAACAAGTTATTCATTTATATTTAACTCAGTCGAGTCCCAGGTCTCAGGTCCGGTCTCGTCCAGAATCGGGGTTTACCTGGACCACAGTGCAGGGGTTTTGGCGTTTTACAGCGTCTCTGAAAGTACCATGAGCCTCCTCCACAGAGTCCAGACCACTTTCACTCAGCCTCTCTACACTGGGGTGTGGTTGTGGTACAGAACTGACACTGCACATTTCCCTAAACTCAAATAGCAGCTTTGTTCTCCACAGTTTGGGATCAAATT
Source organism: Odontamblyopus rebecca (assembly GCA_030686955.1). Lineage (NCBI taxonomy): Eukaryota > Metazoa > Chordata > Actinopteri > Gobiiformes > Gobiidae > Odontamblyopus > Odontamblyopus rebecca. Next base: position 11,146,034 of record CM060670.1, on the reverse strand, counting down.
TGTGCCTTTTATTTTTAAATAATGAGTTAAAAGTTTAAATTACTATTTATGAGGATTGATACGTACAAATCTATTCTGAAACTAAGATCAAAACTAGATTCTCATTTGGGCAAGTGGAAATACTGGAAAGGAAAAAAAAACCATATTGTAATATTGCAAAGAAACTAGGAAAATATTGTCTGTGGAAATACTGTTCTTATTATTGTTGTGGTATCAAAACCGATCTTGAAATTATTTTAACATTGTTTTTATGTACAAATGTATTTTCAGCAGTGGTGGAGGAAGTACTCGATTTTGTTACTTAAGTAAAAGTACAGATACCGGAGCAGAAAAAAAGACGTAAAACTCAGTATCACATGAAAAAATCAACTTAATCATAAAGTTTTGATTTCCTGTTTAAAAATGTAATTATAGAGTAAAAACCTGCATATTTTTAGATCTACTGAAGCTTCAAATGTTGTGATTCTGATAAAGATTTGTGCTGAAATTTGTTCAACAGAATCAATAGAATCAGTTGTTTTTTCATGTTTTTATGTGTAAATATTTGTTGTAAACTCAAACTACAAACATGTTCCAAATAATCCCCTCAGCCTTTTCAGCACGTCTCAGACAAGAAGAAAAATACTTTTACTTTTCAGTTCAGTTCAAAAATGTAGTGTTGTAGAAAGTACAGATACCTGCTCTAAAATGTAGTGAAGTCAAAGTAAAAAGTATCCAGTACAGATACCTAAAGTTTTTACTTGAGTACAGTACTTTACTACTTTTACTTTGTTTCATTCCACCTCTGATTTTCAGCTGCATTATGCTGATTATTTTGTCAAACATTTATAAACTTGATGACAGACGACATGTGGAGAATTAATATTCTGAGCAAAACCGAGCAAACTTTCCATAATATTGAGTCCTAATGTTGTGTGTCCCACGACAACACAATGATGCACTATTACTGTCGTACTATTAGTGGAAAACTACACACATATTCTCCACAGATTTAAAATCAGAGCATTTTCACTTGATTTCCAAATGTTATTCCTCATGTAATGTAACTGTGTCACTCTTTTCTTTATCCTCGTGTCAAACTGTGATTGTTTCTGTCATTTAAAACACCAATGATACTGTTTTTGTTCTACGGGCTCCTCTGTGTCCATTTTCACTGTGTTTTTGTTGAGTTTTAAAGTCTCACTGTGTAACTTTTGTGGTGGAGGGTCTGCTACCTTGTCCTCACGGAGATGTCATTGCTTTGCCTGGAATGTTCCACAGTATGGCATTAAGATTATGATCTGTAGCTTTAATCCTAGTAGTAAAAGTTGCTGGGGGTCACATCATGGGAACACTGGTTATACAAAGGTGAATGTTTGACACGGTTTGAAATCAGCAATAAATTCATAAATCCCTTTGTTTTCCTGTGGCCTTTTCTGTCCCCAAACCTCAAATACAAAGTCAAGTTGTAAAATAGGCTGTGTTCACCTGACATCACAACACTCTAGGATCCTTATAGTTTCACACTGAGCTGGAGGACAGGTCAGAGTTCACTGGGGGAATGTGCTGTTTCACTGTCACACTGCAGATTATGGGGAATATCTCTGTCATTACTGGGCCTATCCACATGAAACACAAACAGGTTTGGCTCCTGCTCTGTGCAAGTGAACAAGGGCGTGTCATTATTCACACACAAACACGTGGTTGTCGTCGGCTGAAAGAACTTGAAGCCATAAGATCAAATATGACAAGTGTGTGGAGCCAATCCACAGAAGTGAGCAGCTATTTAAACCTCCCTGTGGAAGCAGAGACGCACTAGAGCGCACAATACAAGCTTTATGTGGGGATTGTCTGTGTGTCTTTATAATGTTCTGCCTGTTAATGTTCTGCTCTGCTCCAAACAAGGCTTTATTTACAAAAGGAAGACTCACTGAGAAGAATCTTTACGCAAAAGGAGGTCAGAGGTTGTGACAGACCTGCTGCTGCTGCCCACACTGCAAATTTCTCTGATCTGGACCATCCATCCATCTTCTCCCGCTTAATCCGGCTGGGTCGCGGGGGCAGCGTGCTGCCCAATACTCATAGCACCTGACCCCCCCTATGAACCCCTCTGCAGGTGGTGAGCCCACAGGAGGGTGGACAACATGGTCCTTGATGTTAGTTCATAGGGGTAGGGGTTCGTAGGGGTCTGATCTGGACAAGATTTTAAAACTTATATCAGGTTATTCATCTTGTTTCCAGATTTATTTTCTCCGTACTAGTTGTGAATTGGTTGTATAACCTTAAAAATGGTCACATGTGTTTCTTCCATGACTCAACTAGTCACAAAATTTAGGCAATAAATGTTTAAAAGAAGCTACAATCCATTTACCATAGTTTTCCCCTGTAACGCTGGTTTTTAGAGTCATTGATACAGATTTGCCTGGTAAAAGACTGACCCCATTTTCTTTAAGAGACACTGAACTTTTATTCAAAAGTTAAAACATAAAATAAAAATAAAAAAGGTTGTTTCATGTAAAATACTCTTGTAAGAACATGTTGTGGTTTTATCAGGAAAAGTACTGTACAAAATGCTGCTGGATTATTTGTTTTCATGTGTTACGTCCACCTCCATTTCTATAAGGAAGCAAAGCAAACCTTTTGTTTTACATGTTAAGGCATTACACACTGACTGTCCTTTTTAATGCAATGTACATCAAACACTGAAGCAAGAACATGTGGACTGTTCATCCTGGTTTGTGGCGCCTCATGACACAGCACAAGTTTACATGTTACACTTAGTACACATTGGTTTTCCCCTGTGATGTTACTTGTGTTTGGAAATGAATTCTTGGGTGTGTTTTCTGGCACACATGCACATGGCCTCTCTTCCTGGATCACTGCCTATTTATTTTACGATGAGGCGACTTGTTTTCAGTCACTACTAACAACTCCCACGTAAGACTGATTTCAAGGACTTTTATCTAGAATTTAGTGTCTTTGAATTTATTATCAGGCTGTTCAGACCAATCATAACCTTGTTTGAAGTATATTGAAGTATTAAGTATTTATAATGTTCTGCTCTGCTCAAAACAAGGCTTTATTTACAAAAGGAAGACTCGCCGAGAAGAATCTTTAGGTAAAAGGAGGTCAGAGGTCGTGAGCATGTAGTGATCAGTCGTGCAGCGCTGTGTGTGTGTCGTGAGTGCGTCAAACTCAAAGACAAACTCAAACGTGCAGAGTCCAAAGGAGCTTGGAGACGCCCAGCAGCAGAGAGGCAGGGCCAGAGCGCACAGGCCCAGTGGGACAGAGCTCGTCCACTTCCTGGTTTTAGGGGCCCATGTGACCAGGAGGCGGAGCAACAGGCAGAGAGACAGCAGTGTGTGAGGGGAGCAGATCTACACAGAGAGAGACACACTCCCTCCCAAGAGCCACACCAGCCTCCAACTACAACTCGACGACCTGTTCACAAGAAGAGTCATAATGAAATATTTTCTTTTTTATTGTAGAAAAATACAGTTGCTGGATTAGACTTGATTTAGTTTGTATTTGGACATAAAACATAGATATGTTTTCAATCGTCATTAGCTTCAATGTCCTGATGAAAACAGGAACAATATTTGCACAGGACTAGAATCACATGAGGAGCTGAGTTTGCAGATATATAGGAGGTCAAATTCTATGAAACTTTTACAGGCATTTTCACAGAAACTGATGATAACTAGAAACACAGATGACGACTGTAATTATTAGAATTTACCGGGGCACCCTAAGACTAATCCTGTGCAAATAGGCCATTCATTTAGTCTTGGATTATAGCTTTTCATTTTATTTTTTATTTTTTCCGGTTTAGTCTGGTTCTAGTCCTGTTTCCATTTGCAGTAAATGTATTAGAAAAGGTCCTTGTGAACCTAAATGACACAGCCGTGCCTCCAGCTATAAACTCATTGGTTGAAATCATTACCTCCACAAAGTACAAGATACAAATGAGCGTGAACTCAAACCACAGTTGGGTAGAGACTGTGCGGAGTATTACTTATCCTGAGATCAATTTTGCGTGTGATTAAACCCAGTTAACTAATTACGGCGACAGCATGACTTATGACGACGAGGAGACCGTATGAATTACCAATGAAGAAATGAGAGGAAAAAGCCTGGAGGTAATTTATCTACAGCAGGATCACTGGAGAGAGAGGAAAAATGGTATTAGCAGATGCAAAACATATTAACGAAGAGCTAACGAACATCGGGCTAGAGGATATCCGTCAATGCTCGGGCTAATGTAGCGTGTCGAGGGGAAACTGTGGACTATCACTGGTCATTTGAGATAAAATGGACCATTCAAGATCTGAGAAGAAAAAAATCTTAAGAAAATGGTGTAGGAAAAGTCATTTGATGGGGGTAATTACTGGAGGAAGGCAGAGCTTTGTCAAAAAGATACAGAAACGCTTCACGGTCCATTAGTCCAATCAGCAGGGCGTTGTGGTATAATTGTTAAAATGATGGTGAGAATCGCGCTTCGCTGTGCCGTGCCTGTTTTAGTCATTTTTATTCATTATTTTGGCCCATGAGAAAGGCTGAGTTTATACACGTCACCGTGGAGATGTGCGTAAGCCTGGTTAACTCAGCAGAATGTGTCTCATGTGAGGAAACACAGGCCCAGTGGATTCAAGGTAGAGTCTATATTTCCGACAAGTATGTGCTTATTTTGGTTTAGCAATAGGAAATAACAGGAAATGGCAATCAAGTACTGGCTTTAAAGCGGACCTTTTCTGCAGAATCGACTTTTCAGAGCTGTTTCCTCCTCTCATTTACCCTCTCCAAGTTGTATTTGGAGGGATTTGTTCACGTTTGAGCGATCTTTAAACGCTTATTTTTACGAAACCATAATGTCCATCCATGTCCACCATCGCATCGATTATTGCCACCCATATCATTATTATTTTTTTCCTGACGTGAGTTGAAGAGTTTTTGTAAGGGAAACAGGTCTGTAGTTTGTAAATCTGTTTGTTCTCACTCTTGAATATTGGTATTGCTTTGGCTATTTTTTCTTTTTATTTGGGAAACGGCCTGACTGAAAGGATGAGTTGCAGATATGGGCCAGATAAGGGCTTAACAATGTTTTTTAATTACTTTTTTAACTAGTATCATAGCTATGTCATGATAATTTTTGGATAGTTTGCTTTTACACTTAAGAGTACTGGAAAAAGCAAAATCTAGGTAAGTTAAAATGACTGAAATTAAGAAGATTTTACCTTATTTGAGTAGATTCAACTCGACAAGTATGATAAATGATCTGGAATAAGTGTTTTTTTTTTCTTAATTCAAGTAACATTCAGTTTTGTTTCTTATTTTAAGTGCAAAAAGTTGTTGTTTCTCTTAATTTAAGTGTAGCAACAAGTATGTTCATGTTTTAAGTACAAAGAGACTTATTCCACTGGCAGATCATTTTACGGGAAATTTACTCAAATCATGGTAAAACTTTCTTAATTCATGTCATTTTAACTTGGCTAGATTTTGTTTTTTGCAGTGAACGATGTCTGTCACCTCCTGTTCATTTTTTGTACTTAACTGCACTTCAATTTTATTTGCATAATCTCTGATACACGTATAGGACTCAGCAGCAATGCACAGACATTTTGATACAAAAATAAATAAATCTGCAAGCATGATCTGCAGGAATCCATCGGAGTTGCTGACTCTTTGTTGAGATGACGTTCTATTCACGTGACGTCACAAACCAGGAAGACATTCGGAAAGATGCGATTACAACATCCGGCAAACGGCACTTTCGCTCTTTGTGGTCTATTCGTAGTAGATCGGAAGTACCGCCCGCCGGGAGGTGTATTCGCATCTTTCCAAACATATTCCTGGTTTGTGGCGTCACGTGAATAGAGCCTGTTGGGGAAGTCAGCGCACTTGTTCTTTTACCACGTCGTTTCAGATCAATATTGGGGTTTAAAATGTTCAAATCAAGTACAAAACGTCTTCTTTTAAGGATTTAGAGGAGGTTACGCTCATTGTTACTTGCATTAAATCACAACTATAGACTCAACGCTCCAAAAACGGAGTACAAAACCGTTAAAAGGAATGAGAAATGCTTTGATTGATCCTGATGGAAATTCACGTTTTGCTAGAGCAACATTTACACGGCGCGTCTTTGCGTCTCAGTGCAGTTTAACAGTATATACTGTAAGAAAGAAGTCAAGTTTTATTCATTATTATTATTATGGTTACAGTGTCTGAAAGTTTACTGATACTTTAATGGCCTAACAATTCAAAAAGTGTGATTAACTGCATAGAAATGTAGTCCACAAACTAAATATATAGGCTTAAAAGTGAACATAGAAATTGTGAATGTTGTTAAACTGCCTATTTGCTGTTGCTAGAGTTTCACTGTCTGATTTTGTGATTTTGGGCGAGACAAAAACACATTGCACTGAATTGAAAATCCTTATGAAATACAAGAAAATAAGGTTGAATTCTGTTTTAAGTGCCACTCATTCAAGTAGTTTCCTCTGAATTATTTTTATTGTTATACGTTTTTTGGCATCACAGCAGTACCTTTTAATCGTACCCAACCCCAGGAGGAAGAGAGGCTGAGGCGGCTGATCTTTCTACTGCCGTGGGTGGTGGAGAAGAGGAAGATGGTGGTTTCTCTGTACATTATTTCGTGAGTCTAATAATAAAAAGTCATCGTTTCATATCAGATTCCCCATCGCACCTTAATTTGCGACGTTGACACGCTCCATTTTCAAACACATAACAAATGCCAGCAAGTTTTCACTGCTCGTTTTGGCCCCCGGGAGACACTTTTTTAGGGGCTTTGTTTTTGCTAGAGGGTCCATCACCTGCTTGTATCCATGAAGATGTCCCATGGTATGACATTAAACACATCTCTCCAGCACTGAGTCATCACAGGTTGTATTGCTGAAAATTACAGTAATTCTCTCTGTGAATAGGGTCGCCTCTCCCCAGATCTGACCTGTAATGTAGCCTGTAGCTGTCTCCCTTTGAGATGGATCGGTTTAATCTCTATCGTGGAACATTCTAGATGAAATAATAACATCTCCAGAGATCTTCTTCTTCTTCTTCTTGTTATAAATAATACTAATAATAATAATAATAATAATAATAATAATAATAATAATAACAATAATAATAATAATGCACCTGAATTTTACTGCCTTAAAACTATTAAAAAAAACAAAAACATATGATGTTATAAGCGCTTTTCACAACTTTCAGAGACCAGAGTGGAGTTTTAGACCTAACAACAACTAACATGCTAACAGTGCACTCCCTGATTATTAGACAGTAACATATCTTCTTTTTTTTCTTACTACTTTCTCCATTTTAGTCACATAAAGAATATCGAATGTCAAATACATAAGTAAATTAAAGGGAATTATTTACTGTAGTAATGAAAAAAGTAAAATAACTCTGCGCAGTATTTTTTTAGGTAAAAGGTGGGTAATTTGAAGATTTGGTTAAAATATGTGTATAAAATCGTATGTATTTAACTGTTTCTTGGCTCATCTTATTCCTTTATGTATATCAAATGTAGAAAAACATACAGAAAAAAAATAAAATAAAAAAAATAAGACCGTGAGTCCAAACTTTTAACCTTATTTTTTACTTTTACTTTTAGAAAACACTTTTTTGACATTGCATCGCTTTGCCACACGTAATTAAGAAAGTTATTTACTCGAAACGTGGTGTAAGCAAAATGTGCCCCATTCAAATTCATTCAAGCGGGAAAAAGGCGATTGTCGGAGCAGAGCTTGTTCAATTGACTTGGTTGATTAATGAGCCCCAAGAGAAAAAATAAATAAAAAAAACAAAACAAAAATAATAAATAAATGTGTGAAACCAACAGCTTGTAGATTTAAATGATTAGTTATCCATGTATGGATTTTTGAAACTGATGATCTGAGATGACTTTTGCAGAACAGCTCAGAAAACTTTGAATTATTTACTAAATCAAAAAAAATATACATCAGTAAAGTTTGGGCATTTTTAGCAACTTTATATTACACAAATATATTCTTTATAATTCTGTTACCGCCTCAAAAACATTGCTGGAGTTATGTTTTGTTTCATTCACACATGTTTGAGTAACCTTTTATTATTATAGTCTGTTTACATCTCCAAAGCTCAAAATGCTGTTCCACCTTGTGATGTCATGAAGCGTCCTATTGTTCAGGGAAAAGGGTAGCTGTCGATTCCCGGGGCTGAAATCACCCAAACGATTCCAGTGAAGGCGTGTGGAGTTTAAAAACGCAGTGGAGCACTTCCTGTATTACCGCATGACATCACGAGGTGGAGCGGACTTTTTCTGTCTGAGAGAAGAACTAAATATTCGGGGTTTGTGTGTAAAACGTGTGTAAATGAAACAAAACACATCTCCAGGTATGTTTGTGATGAGGAAACATAAATAACATAACATGAATCAGAAAATAACATAAGACGGGCCCTTTAAGTGTAAATTTGTTGCACTTTTTCGAACACAAATCACTCAAACATAACGTTCATTTCACCAGCTGTTACTGGCTTCATATCATTTCAGCTGTCGTGTGTTCCTGCCAAAACCACCGATGTGTATCAATTATAATACATTTTTAAAAATCATGGAGCAATTTGAAATTTAAATTCTGGCATTTTTGCATAGACTGACAATTGATTGTTAATTTACATTTTGAAAAACAAAAACTCTTTTCGTTGCACTGCTTGCGTCTTGGATCTTAAAGGGTCCATATTACGTTATTTTCTGATCCATAGTGTAATACTGTTTCCTCAAAAAACATACTTGGGGTTGTGTTTTGTTTCATTCACACGTTTTACACGCAAACCCTGTATATTGAGACTGAGTGCTTCTCTCAAACTGAAACCACTCAGCCCCACCTCGTGATGTCATGTGGTAATACAGGAAGTGCTCCAATGTTTTTAAACTGCACTTTCAGTAGAATCATCTGGATCATTTCAGCTTTGGAACCGCCGATCTTTGCTGAACAAAAGATTAATAGTAGCTGATAATGTGAAAACTACCTCTTCATGACATCACAAGGTGGAACAGGGCATTGTGAGCTTTGGAGATGTAGGTTGTAACATTATAACATGGGTAAAACCACTAAAATTACCACTAAAACCTGGCGTACTCTGATTGTGTCTGTTGTACATAAAGATATAATATGTAACTTTCCTGGCGGAGGGCACGGCACCTGCTTGCGTCCATGGAGATGCTATTATAGTCCCTGGTATGTTCCACAGTATTGCATTAAACCGTAGACCGTACACATGAATGGACAAAGCTAACCCGTTAGCCGCCGCGTGCCAAACAGGAAGTGCTCCAGGAGGCTCTTCCGGCTCCTTCTCTCCCGTTTTCCCATTGACTTACATTAGCATCTTGTCGCTCCTCCCTCTGTAACTGCTGCACTGAGCCTCGTAATTTAGGTCTTAAAATGTTCATATGAACCCGCTCTACACAATCCTGGATTTTTTATTTCGTTATTTTGTTCCTAAATCAAGATATAAACATAAATAACAGACCAATCAGATGCCTTCATTCCCCGAGGTCCTAGCGTTAGCAACAGGTTTGATTGACAGTAGTTGTTGTTCGTACATAACAGAACATAGATATAAATCAATGACTTAAACTTACTATTTAAAGTTTGATGGCAAAAGCTAAAAATTTCCTTATTATTCTCAAGAATCACAGAAATACAGCAGCCCGTGCAGAATGGTGCAGAGTATCGCATCGCCGCTCTGCCATGAGGAGGGCGGCACATTTAATGACCTCACTTGTGATTGGCTCTTGTGGTTGCTATGATACTCGTGGTCGGATTTCCAAATATGGAACCTGGCTCCAAATTTTCTCCTGTAACCGTGGCCTCACTTGAGCGACGCTGAACGCTGTGGGTGACGTCACATTCACTTAGTCTCACTCATTTATACGGTCTATGCATTAAACGCATTTCGCCATGGAAACAAGCCAACGTTACAACGAAGATCTGCGGAAAGGAGACCCACTCTAATTGCAAATGCAAGATTTTCAGTGATAAAAACACATGTCATTGAATAAATGCAATATAGATATGTTCAAAGCCATATGGTGGGCAATAACGTGTCCATGGAAACGAGCAAGTGGCGTATCTCCAGAAAAGTGACATTGCGCACCTTCAAAAATGAATAGCTATTATAACAGAATTATTTGAACACTGATCCCTTGAGCTGTTAGTGGCATACAGTAGTTCCCTGTATTTTTCCTGTAGTAAAAAAATATATATCTGTTTATCTTTGAGGTTTTCTATCAGCTCCTAATCAGTAATCCTTCAGCGCGTCTTAGCCTGCGAATTCTGAGGAGATCAAGTACTTTCAAACATGTCTGAAGGCAGAAGAACTTTTACACTCATTATAGGATCCTTTGAAGTCTATTTAGCCTCACAGTGTCTCCAAATACTTGTCTATCCTGCTTTAATCTTCCAAGTACGAGAAAAACAGGTTAAGAGACGATTTAGCGTGTATTAAAAAGTCACTTGGAAATGTAGCACAAAACTATGACTGGAAATATTGTGTTGAGAAAGTTTTTATGATGACCTGAGTATGATTTGGGCCATATCTCCTTATATGTATTTCAAAGCTGACATTACGGTTTTAACTATTTAGAAGGACATATTGTTCAGAGGGTGTTGCATTTCAGTTTTTTGGCATAGGTATTGAATGCAACCTGCTGACACGGGCTCGGCATCCTCTAAAATCTTATCATAAAACAGGGAAGTATCAGAAAAAAGTATCTGTATAGTGACCAGCCAGAGTACTATGCATGGGACCATATAGAAATTCAAAGTCTCGATTTTCATGGCCAAGATAATTGCGATTAACGTATTATCATGATAATTATGAAACCTGCTGACAGTTTAAAAATGTTAACAAGAGCTCCGCCAGCGGGCAAAATACGCCCGTACTTTGAATTATTGTATATAGAATTCTAGAATCGGAATTCCACCAATCAGATTGCAGCAACAGAACTTAAAGACACTACGAAGCTTTAATGTGTCAAAGCTCAAAGAAGCAGAGAATGTGGGTTGTTCTCGCTTTCAGCAGCAGAACATTTGAGAAGAGAGTTCAGATCTTTTATGAAGACAAAGCTTCAAAGACTTCAAAGCTTTGAAGTGTCCACAGACGGACAGACGGACAGACGGACGGACGGACGGACAGACGGACGGACAGACGGACGGACAGACGGACGGACAGACGGACGGACAGACGGACGGACAGACGGACGGACAGCGCCATACCATAATACGGGACATATTATGGTATGGCGTCTTACACAACGGGCGTATAAAAATGCTGATTTGATTATTATGCATGTGTTCTATATTCAAACAACCGTTATAGTGCTGTACTTTGGTAGTGAAAGTGAAAACAGCTATGACCTAGAAGAAAACATCACGGTGTAAAGTATCTTTTGGTGATTTATGGAGATTATCTTTGTTGGCGATTCTCACGTTAATAAAAAATGTCCCAGGAACGATTATTGTCTACGCTTTTCGTCACGATAAATAGTATTTTTTATTGTCCCGATCCTGCTAAGCACCAGTAAGTACCACTACGTACCAGCGCATGAGCCGACTTAAAGGTGCACTGTGCAGCTTTCTGTTGGAGCGGCTGCCACTTGCTTGTCTCCATGGTGATGCTATTGCTTCCCCCGGACTCTCCACAGATCTGAATCGTAATGTAGCGTAGTGCTGTAACCTGCTTGTCTCCCTCGTGATAGATAAGTTTAATCTATACTGTGGAACATTCTAGACAAAGTAATAACATCTCCATAGAAACAAGCACGTGGCAGACCCTCCCCTAGAAATGTTACACAGTGCACCTTTAAGTGTACCACTGCCACTGGAATATCAGCCTAGTAACTACTGACTGCCATAATAAAGTACATAGTAAGTCCCAGACCCTATTCAACCAATCAAACTGTATTTATAGAGCACTTTTCATACACAAATGCAACGCAAAACTCTATTTTAAAGTGCTGTATAGAATAACAACATGACAAAATGACACTACTGTGTGCTGTCTAGAAATAATTAGGTAATGCAAACCTTGAAGAAGCTCTTACAGAACCTTTAACACAGTGTTGAGAAATTAATACATAACTTAAATACATTTTACAGTGGATACGTTTTATGTTTACTTCACTACATTTGATATCAGGTATCTGTACTTTCTACTCCACTACAGTTTAGATCTGGACTGAAAAGTAAAAAGTACTTTATGGTTTGAAATCAGTTGAAAACAGCCCAACTTTGAGCAAACCAAATACATAAAAACTAGGGCTGTCAAATGATTAAAAAACAAAAAACAATCGTGATGAAGCTCAGAAATGCCATAGTTAAATGCAATTAATCGCGTATTGAATTGCATATTTAAAATTGTGTTATTTTGCATTTCAAGACAGTTTTAAAGCCATAATGTAAAACAATTCTATTTATTTGTTATTTGCTTCGATGTGTGACTATCCACAGGTCTGTGGCGACTCTGCCAAACAGTAGTTTGTCTGATCTGAGGTTCGCTTGGCTGCGATGCTCCGGTTGTTGCACCCGGGGGTTTAGCTTGGAGGTGCTAACTTAGACTAGACGTACTTTGGCGATACTGAAACTCTGCTTGACACAGGCTGCATTTAACTCTTGACTTGTCAATTGTGTCATCTGGAAGTTTTTAATAGTCAAATAAACCGTTCAAGTCCAGAAGCGTCTGTTTCTCCATCACGGCGCTAAGTTTACTGAAGCACAGCTCTCTGAAGTTAGAAGGGACAAAAAGTCAGTAAACTCTAACCGCAAATAAATGTTTTAAAAAGTTAAAATTAACGCGTTAACGTTGACAGCCCTAATGAAAACAGATTCTTTATTAAAATCATCCATCCATCCATCCATCTTCTCCGCTTAATCCGGCTGGGTCGCGGGGCAGTACTCCCAATACTCATAGCACCGGAGCACCCGGAGGAAACCCATCCAGACACGGGGAGGAACATGCAAACTCCACACAGAAAGGCCGGGCGACCCGGGATCGAACCATAACCTTCTTGCTGAGTGTTGCCACTCAGCCACATTAAAGCATAAAATCACATTTTATGCTTTAATTGTTCTGTACTTTTGACTCTTAAAGTACATTTTTTAACAGGTACTTCAACAGATTTACCTAAGTAGATTTTTTCATGTGATACTTTTACTTGAATATTCTTTTGTATATTCCTGTATCTGTACATTTACTTAAGTAACAAAACTGAGTATTTCATCCATCCCTGTTCAGAATAGTAACTTTGAGAAACTGTATTCTGGTACAGAATGAATGTCTAGGGAGAAATGGTTAATTGTGTCACCATGGACACATTAACAAACAGGTAGGTTGTCTAAAAAACAAAACAAATGAAAACAAGATAAAAACATAATGATAAGAGCACATTTTTGGGAGCCTGTGATCAATATGAGTGTGGACGTCTTGATAGTATCGACTGACTTCATTAGGAGTTTCAACAAAAAAGGGGAACGTGACAAACTGAAAAACTGTTGCCTCATGTAAACTTGTGACTTTAATGTGAGAGGGACTTTGTAGCTCCACCTAAGTCAGATTTTTATGGTCTGATTGTGTTAATACAAAGGTCAAAAGTCTAAGTTGAGTAACAGAGCTTCAGAATGAGCAGTTGAGTACATCACTGGCAAAGTTCAATCAATTACGTAACTTATCAAGAGTCCAAAGTAGCACGTAAAGGTCCTTATTGTTCTTATTGCTTTGCTTGGTATGTTCCACAGTCTGACTGAGAGAAGAACTCAGCCTAAATACGCAGGGTTTGTGCCTTAAACATGTGTGAATGAAACAAAACACGACTCCTGGCTGTTGTTTGTGATGAGGAAACAACATTATTGCACAGATTAGAAAATAGCGTGAGCCCTACACACAACAAGTCGATTTAAACTATACTTTTTACACAACACACCTTTAAAGCAAGTGTGCAAAGTTCGTCAAAAGTCATCTTGAATCTGCAAAGCGTGGCCTCTGCGCAGTAATGGGGTGTCTTGTATCTGCGTGCGTTTGATTGACAGCTTTGAACAGAGTGTCATCTTCCCTAACATCACCTTGAGCATTTCCTGTCTGCGCCCAAGTGTCCGCGCCAGTGTCCCGATGATCAGGGCCCAGCGTTCATGGCACCCTGAGTGAAAGCAGATACGGGTGACAGGTGCTGACAAACTGACAGGGGCATCGGGAGAGAGGGCGTGTTTGAGCAAGGGCGGGGGCTAAGGGGGTAAAAGGACAACAGCGCTGCCTCGGTTTAAAAAGGGAGTGGATAGTTACTGCTGGTAATAGTTCTGGACAATGTCAGAAACACCCACTGACCTGAAAACGGACTTTGGCTTTAGTTTTCAAAAGCGTTGTTTTATTTTTGCAAACCCAGCGCGGTAGAGACAAGAGAACAAGATCAAAAGTCTGAATTTCTCATGTGACATAAGTGGCATTCAGTAATATTTAACTAGATCATAAGGTTAAATTACGAAACTTATCTTGTTTTCTCCTTTCTATCATCATGGAGGAGATAAAGGCATGGATGACAAACAACTTTCTCCAGTTGAACAGCAGCAAAACTGAAGTCATCTTGATTGGCACCCCACATCAAATCCAATCGTCCTCCATAACCAATATCAATGTTTCCAGTCAGAACATTTCCGTTTCCTCCTCTGTTGTCAAAATGGACCCGCATCTGTCATTTGAAAACCACCTTTTTTAGTGTCCTTCCATCACCTGCTAAACATCGCCAAACTCTGCCCCTCAATGTCCCAGTCAGATGTTGAGAATCTGGTCCATGCCTTTGTCTCCTCCAGGCTGGACTACTGCAATGCTGTCCTCGTCGGGATCCATAGCAGGAGCCTGACGAGGAGGCGCAAATATGACCCCATCACACCTTCTCCAGTCACTACATTGGTCTCTTCACATATCAATGTGTCCATGGAACAGCCCTGGCCTTCCTTCGTGAGCTCCTCACCCTGCACACTAGGGATGGGCAGGATTAGTCGACTAATCGATAATTGATCATTACGAATTTCGTCGATCACGTTCATTTTAATCGACAAACTGAATGTAGTTGCTGTAAGTATCGTAGCGTGAGGAGTCGAGGCTGCGGCTCACAGCACAAACACTGGAGTTGTGGCCCCACAGTCCCAGGTCTCGTCTACAGCTCCTTGGAGATCACTATATCCCTCAGAGTGCGTTTACCTGCACATCGCTACCCCGGATATGATCATTTTCTTTTTTTTTTTTTTCTTTTTTTTGAGTATCCCGGTTTCGCATGTATACACAGTATCTCCAACGCGACGTACACACAGAACAGACTCACCAGCCTCATCACATCCTCTGTCACAGAAAGAACACTCATATAATCCACCGAGTCGTGTTCTTTAGTCTGACAGAAGCTGAACCACATCAGCACACTTACTTTTTATGTAAATGAGCCATGCGGTTTTAAGTTTTGTTTCTGTAAGACGTAAACAAATGTGCCAAAGCCGCATTAAACACATTCTAATCTCACACGGGCTGATGTGGCTTTATAATGATTATGGTTTATATGTTGTAAAGTTCAGTTTATTTATGCAGATTAGTAATAGTAATAATAATGATGATAATTTTAATATAAAATGTTGATGATTAATCGGAAATATATCGTTAATTTTCCCGACGATCGATTAAGAAAATTGAATGCCCGTCCCTACTGCACACCACCTCCAGACATCTCCCTGTGTCCCTGAGGGCCCCAGAGTGTTCAGGCCTTTAAAAGAAGTCTAAAAACCTTTTTCTTTTTAAAATGGCCTCCTGAAACACTGAAACACCATCTATGGAGAGGCAACCCCGCTCTTAGACAAAATGCCTGTTTTGCTCTGATCTGGCTGAGATTTGAAAACTTATATCAGGTTATTTTCACTACTTTGAAATCATTTTTCATAAATTTTGACCAAGCTTTTTTGCAGTGCGTGAGTGTTTAATCTAATCCCTTTATTTAGGCTCATATTTTCTCATTTGGGTGCACATTTTTAGTTAATTTAAGTCTGAATTATTTACTTATATTTGTTCTTTTTTCTGAGTTGCCAGACGAGGGACCAATAAGGAGTCGACCCTTGGCAGAAACCATCTACGCCAAACTATTGGTGAGCACTATTGAGTTAGTTAGTTAGTTTTGTTAAATTTATTTGTTATTCCAGTTTGTTTAAGGTTAAGACAATACAAAACTGGATGATGGTGTAGGATTGTCTGAATAGGTAAGTTTTGACTCACTTTACAATGTTCAAAACTGTAAACACCATAAGTACATGTAATTCTATACATTTTTCTATGAACTGATCAAGGCCACTCCACACACAATACCAAATATAACACATATTGACGGCGTTTTGTTTCATACAGTCAGCGGCCTGTGACAGTGTTGCTGTCCATCTCTCTGGGCGTCTGCCACACTCACCAGCTGGGCCTCTTTTGTCCGTGCACTTTGTGGTTTCCAATGTTATAATTAGCCTCCAGACTGTTCAGTTTGTCACTTCAGATAATTATGTCCCTCCATTATGGCTTTTCACCACTCGTATGTTGCTTGAGTTTGATTAATTTATTCTCTTTTGTTTTTGTTCAGTACTGATCATTGGCTTCATTCCACATCAGTGATTAAAGTGACCGTAATGCACTATTTTCTGATCAGTTATAATGCTGTTTCCTGGAGTTGTGTTTTGTTTCATTCGCACATGGTTAACACACAAATCCTGCATATTTAGGTGGATTTGGAGTTCTTCTCTCAAACTGAAAACACTGGTATGGTATGGTATGGTATGGTATGCTTTTATTTGAACAGGGACGGCGCACAACAATTACATTGACCTTAAAAACAGGAAAGATGTTTGGTGCCAGGTTATTTCCACCTGTAGTCCCTGGACAGGCTGATGTTAAATAGGAGTAACAGTTTAATGTAGTCAGATGAAAAACCTATAAACATATGGTACATACATAAACATATGGTACAAACTGCAGGAAGTGCTCCACTGTTTTTAAACTCCACACACCTTCACTAGAATCATTTAATAATAATAATAATACATTTTATTTATAGGGCGCCTTTCTGGGCACTCAAGGTCGCCTCACAACAAGTTTATACATCAATATAAAAAATATAAACATTACAACAGTAAAAGCAACAGTTAAAATCTACATTAAAATCAGGCATATGAAAAGACAGTGCAGTTGTGGTTATAATGAATAGGCCAGTTTGAACAGATGAGTTTTGAGTTTGGATTTGAAGTGTGTGAGAGTGTCTGTGTTGCGGAGGTCAGGAGGGAGAGTGTTCCAGAGCTGGGGAGCAGAGCGACTGAATGCCCTGCTCCCCATTCATTTGGATAATTTCAGACCTGGAATTCAGCTCCACTGAACTAAAGGTAAAAAGCAGACGTTAACTTGAAAACTACTTCATGACATCACAAGGTGGAACAGAGCATTTTGAGCTTTGGAGATGTAGACAGACTAATAATACAGGATTGCTGAAATATGTGTGAATGAAACATAACACAAATCCAGGTTTTTTAAGAGCTAAAGAGTTATTAAAGCTCATGTGAGTCAATATGGCATAATAGAGGACCTTTAAGAAGCACAACAATATACAAAAGTATAATTCATAAATAATTAAATGAAAGTTGCCTCTAAATTTAGCACATTAGTCAATAAAAAACAAAACATAACAAAACAAAACAAAAAAATCCACTGACTTCTGGATAAAAACTGTGGAAACTGCCCCTTTTGAGTACACAACTGTATTCACCATCACGTAAATGTTTTATTTGTGTATTTATTATGGATGTAACAATAACCGACATATCGTGATATCGTATTGTCAAAGGTCTCACAATAATATCGTGGACCATCACAATATATCGAATCACAAGTGTCTTTGCTTAAATGAACAGTTCTGATGCAGAAATAGCTAAAAAAAACAGAGGGAACTACATAGACCATGATCCTTTGCTCCGTTTCAGTGCAGACGACATGAAGAAATAACTGTTCTAAGCACTTTGAAATCTTCATTCTTTGGATTAAGTCTTGTGAAGGCGTTTTTAGAGGAAAAAGTAGCAGATTCACAGTTTTGTCAGTTTTAGCCTCCACAAAATATTGCATAAATCTGGTACCGTGAGATGTTTATGGTGAAAATATTGTACAAAGAGATTTGGATATCGTTACATCTCTAATGACAATAAATGTAGTACAGGTCAAAGTATTTTATAATGTGAGTCTTGTTATTATGTAGAATATCATAATATCGTGACCTTTCCCACAATATTGCAATAAATATTGTATCGTGAGACTTGGATATCATTACACCCTTATTATTTATGTGTATTTATTTTTGTCTATCAGTCTGATTTTAACACACATATTTTATAGGGCCCATCTTACGCTTTTTTCTGATCTCTATTATAAATATATATTGTGTTTCCTCACCAAAAACACACCTGGAGTTGTGTTTCATTCACATGTTTAAAGGTGCATTGCGCATCTTTTTTGGTGGAGGGTCCGTCACCTGCTTGTCTCCATGGAGATGTTATTGCTTAGTCTGGAACGTTCCACGGTACAGATTAAACCTATCTACCTCAAGAGAGCCAACTATAGGCTACATTATAGGTAAGATCTGTGGGGAGGCGACCCTATTCACAGAGAGTTATTGTATTTTTGAGCAACAGAAGCACCTGTAATGAACAAATGCTAGTGTTTAATGTCATACCATGGGACTTTCCAGGCAAAAAAAAAGGTGTCATGTGGTAATACAGGAAGTGCTCCTCTGTGTTCAAACTCTACACTAAGTGCGCTTTACTAAAACAATCACTTTACATTGCAACAGTCACTTTATGCAACTGGAACTCTATTTATGATGCTTTTTATCTATTTATGATGCCTTTTAGCTTTATGCTTCTGTTTTATTTTTATTCTTCTGTAGTCAGGAGTCTGTCCAAATTTCGTTATGCTTGCATAATGACAATAAAGTATCTTGAATCTTGAATATGATTAGAATTACTAGAATAATTTGGATAATTTCAGCTCTGGAGTTGCCAATGTCGACTGAACGAAATGTAAAAGGCAGCTGTTATAACATAGATCAGAAATGTGCAGAACACGGGCCCTTTAAGTAATATCAGGGGTCCTTCCTGTGTAGCAAACCACTATTTTTGTCAGCTTCCTGTTTTGCAAGTACAGTTTGCTGCTCTAGTACATGCACTGAATGGATGCATGCATCACAAATGTAATGAAATCTGTATTTATATGTGAAATGTCAGAATGATTAGATGTTTTTCCAGACATTTGTGGTGACAGGAGGAACACTTTTTGCTTTCAAGTGCAGAGAAGTCACAAATCTGCTTAGTGTCGTTTGGGGCTTAAGGCAGAGTTTACAGCCCTAAGTTGTTTAGAAGTTTTCAGGGATCTGCACAGAACTATTTTAGGCCTTTTCGGCATTCTCTGGTGTCCGCACTTCATAAAACAAGTTATTTCCAAGTTATTCTTTTATTTTTATTTCAAATTATTTTGAAAGACTTTTGAAACTATGACAAGAATGGAAAAAAAGAAAACAAAGGAGGATAATAGGATAGTATAATAAACTAAAATGAAATTGCGCCTGTATTTTTTTTTTTTGTATTGTAGTTTTCACCATTAATTTTTTATTATAAACATCACTTTTACTGAAAACATAATTTGGTTTGTTAAATATTTGCTTTCTAATCAAAGACTCTGTGGTTTGAATAGCTCCTGCTGTCACTTAGTATATATAAAGGCCGTGTACCCCATGTATTTGAGCAAAATGTGTCTTCAGGAAGTGTGTTTTTAGCATGCAAGTTGGCGTTCGCATTACAAAACTCCGCTGTGGTTGGGAAAAGTGCTTTTAAACCTATAAACGAGGCGAATAAGCAGGACACTCCGAATGCATAAGGCGAGTGAGGAGTAACTTTGGACCACTGCAAACTGTTTGAAAGGAACTAGGTCTGTTTTTCACACTTGTAAGACAGTAAAAATCAGGTACAGCAACTTAAAATTTACCAAAAATCAAACGTGGGTAAGCGTTAGCCTTCCAACCAAAGAGTAAGAGGTTTGAAAATGACATAAGCATTAAAAATATATATTAAAAAAATGATTAAACAGGGAGAAAATGAGTGGAAATGTGTCTTGGTTTTATTAGATTTTTCTTTTTTCAGTCAGACACACATACCCCACTCTGTTATCTCTTTCCCCCACTCCCTCTCTCTTCCTCTAGCTTTCTCTCATTTCTGTTCCACCCCAATATCTCCCTTCCTACTCCCACCGTCCACTTCTTTACACAGTCTATGTTCCTCTCCCTCCTTTTACACTTCCTACCATAATGTCTCTTTCTCCCACCGTGTTTTCTCTGCCTCCCGCCATCTTCCATCTCGTTCCCTTCTTTCTCTCTCTCCCCTTTCCGTCATCACCCGTCTCCCCGCTCGCCCGTCCGGTCCGGAGGAGGGGCCAGACGGGGGCTTCGGGTGAGATTGGACGTGACTGCCTGATAATGGAAACGCTAATGCAGTGACAGCCAGATTCACGCCGAGGAAAGGTTAGGGCCCAGGCAAATTCTTAATCTGCTCCAAATGTCACGCGCTCAACCTGGATCTGGATCGGGGCGGGTCCCAGGATGAGGAAGAGGAGAGCGGGGGACTGCAGATGAGAGGAGGGGCACAGGAAACAGAGTGGGAAAGTTTAGTACACTGCAAATTATCAGAACATAACTGCCGAGAACATAAATCATCTATGATCAGCAATAAAACATCTGTAAATGAGTAGGTGTAATATAGATAAGTTTAATGCCATACTGTGGAAAATTACAGGCAAAGCAATGACATCTCCGTGAGGACAAGGTAGCAGACCCTCCACCACAAAAGTTACACAGTGAGACTTTAAAACTCAACAAAAACACAGTGAAAATGGACACAGAGGAGCCCGTAGAACAAAAACAGTATCATTGGTGTTTTAAATGACAGAAACAATCACAGTTTGACACGAGGATAAAGAAAAGAGTGACACAGTTACATTACATGAGGAATAACATTTGGAAATCAAGTGAAAATGCTCTGATTTTAAATCTGTGGAGAATATGTGTGTAGTTTTCCACTAATAGTACGACAGTAATAGTGCATCATTGTGTTGTCGTGGGACACACAACATTAGGACTCAATATTATGGAAAGTTTGCTCGGTTTTGCTCAGAATATTAATTCTCCACATGTCGTCTGTCATCAAGTTTATAAATGTTTGACAAAATAATCAGCATAATGCAGCTGAAAATCAGAGGTGGAATGAAACAAAGTAAAAGTAGTAAAGTACTCAAGTAAAAACTTTAGGTATCTGTACTGGATACTTTTTACTTTGACTTCACTACATTTTAGAGCAGGTATCTGTACTTTCTACAACACTACATTTTTGAACTGAACTGAAAAGTAAAAGTATTTTTCTTCTTGTCTGAGACGTGCTGAAAAGGCTGAGGGGATTATTTGGAACATGTTTGTAGTTTGAGTTTACAACAAATATTTACACATAAAAACATGAAAAAACAACTGATTCTATTGATTCTGTTGAACAAATTTCAGCTCAAATCTTTATCAGAATCACAACATTTGAAGCTTCAGTAGATCTAAAAATATGCAGGTTTTTACTCTATAATTACATTTTTAAACAGGAAATTAAAACTTTATAATTAAGTTGATTTTTTCATGTGATACTGAGTTTTACGTCTTTTTTTCTGCTCCGGTATCTGTACTTTTACTTAAGTAACAAAATCGAGTACTTCCTCCACCACTGCTGAAAATACATTTGTACATAAAAACAATGTTAAAATAATTTCAAGATCGGTTTTGATACCACAACAATAATAAGAACAGTATTTCCACAGACAATATTTTCCTAGTTTCTTTGTAATATTACAATATGTTTTTTTTCCTTTCCAGTATTTCCACTTGCCCAAATGAGAATCTAGTTTTGATCTTAGTTTCAGAATAGATTTGTACGTATCAATCCTCATAAATAGTAATTTAAACTTTTAACTCATTATTTAAAAATAAAAGGCACAAATTTGATCCCAAACTGTGGAGAACAAAGCTGCTATTTGAGTTTAGGGAAATGTGCAGTGTCTCCAGTTCTGCAGTACAAATACACCCCAGTGTAGAGAGGCTGAGTGAAAGTGGTCTGGACTCTGTGGAGGAGGCTCATGGTACTTTCAGAGACGCTGTAAAACGACAAAACCCCTGCACTGTGGTCCAGGTAAACCCCGATTCTGGACGAGACCGGACCTGAGACCTGGGAACTGACTGAGTTAAATATAAATGAATAACTTGTTTTGTTACAGTATAAGGCCCAGGATTTATCATTGTATCCAAATGCAGATATAATAGAGCCTTTTCTCTGAATATCCTTGTATGAAACTGCGATAAAGACACAGTCCCCGCTCCACTGCACCTCCCAGTAACAGCGGCCCATCAGACCCTCTCTGCTCAGGACCTGACTATAGTCACTGAATCTGTCTGGATGATCAGGATATCTCTGGTTTTCACTCATAACTGTTGCTCTTCTGTCTCCATCAGACAGAGACAGTTTGGTGTGAGCTGTGTTTGGGTCCAGAGTGATTTCTGTAGAGTATTGTAAGAAGTCCTCTCTGGAGCTGGGTTCAGCTGGTGACAGTAAAACCTCCACACGACTCAGAGCCTGTGAGACGTTGGTCAGACCCTCCTCCAGAGTGAGCTGCACTTTGTCCCTGAGCTCTGACACAGCTCTGTTCACGTCCTCAAAGTATCTCCGGGGCCCTGTGTCAATCCTGACTGGCTCTGTGCTCTGTGTGTCTGTGGACAGTGAAGTGTAGAGCTGTAGAAACTGGTTATGATCCTGGGTGAGGGCCAGTGTGTCCAGCTCCGAGAGGCTCCTCTTCAGCTCACTCACGTCCTGCTGCACTTGGTCCTGGAGCTCTTGGACTCGGCTCAGTTGGCTCTGCTCCTGGGAGCGGATCTGCTGCTCCACTTCAGAGCGTCTTTTCTCCAGGAGAAGGGCCATCTCTGTGAAGCTGTCCCCGCTGCGCTGCACTGCTGTCTGGGCAGAGCGGCTGATCTCCTGGGCCTCCTGTTGGAGCTTCTTCAGGTCTGTCTCTTTGTGCTGGAGGCTCTGGAGCAGCAGGGCCCTCCTGGCCGGCAGCTCTGCCTGTCTCTGAGCCCTCTCTGCTGCAGAGGACACTGTGTCGTGGCCCTTGTGCTGGTCCACAGAGCAGAGGTAGCAGATGCTCTGCTGCTCAGTGCGGCAGAACATCTTCTTCACTTCGTCGTGTTCAGAGCAGATGTTTTCCTGGAGTGTGTGTGAGGGCGCCACCAGTTGGTGTTTCTTAAACGCTGCAACATGATAATGAGGCTGTAGGTGGTGCTCACAGTAAGAGACCACACACTGCAGACAGGACTGGACAGCTTTCAGCTTCCTCCCAGTGCACACATCACAGGACACATCCTGAGGTCCGGCATAGCAGCGGTCAGCGGGGGGCGCTGTGAGCCCAGTCGTCCTCAGTTGTTCTACTACACCTGCTAACATGACGTTTTTGACCAGGGCAGGTCTGGGGCTGAAGGTGAGGCGACATTCAGGACAGCTGTAGAGCTGCTTCTCGTCCTCTTGGTCCCAGTGTTTTTGGACACAGTTCCTGCAGTAGCTGTGTCCACAGGGAATAGTCACGGGATCCTTCAGTAGATCCAAACACACGGAGCAGGAAAAGGCTTCTGTGTCGACTGCTTTCTGCGCCATCTCTCCTGAATCAGAGCCACTTTCACTTTGACACAAATGAAACGTAAGAGTGGAGTGAGAGCTGTGGGAGGAGCCAGACTGCACCACTGCTCTGTGTAGATGTGAGGAGGAAGCAGCGAGCAGCTCCACTTAAAGGCACACACAGGTTTGATTCTGGATTCAAATGAGACTCTGTCAACAGTTCAGTGTCACAGACACATGTTCACTGGGCACAAGGAAAACAAAACAAGAGAAGAGAAAAGAGGCACATCTAAAGGATCAGTGTAACTGGACAGTGCTTTGGTGTGAGGAGGCAGCTTTTCTAAACTCAGAACAAATCTCCTCTTCATCAGTGCTGCTTCTAGATGAGGAAGTTTTATTTTAGACCTCACGACATTCTGCAATTTCAGGTCCTAATTTTAGATTGAGGAACTTGTTTGTTTGGTTTGTTTGGTCAAGTTTATTTTGAACATCCATTCATCCATCCATCATCTCCCGCTTAATCCGGCTGGGTCGTGGGGGCAGCTTGCTGCCCAATACTCATAGCACCAGACACCCCCAAGGAACCCCTCTGCAGGTGGTGAGCCCACAGCAGGGTGGACAACATGGTCCTTGATGTTAGTTCATAGGGGTGCGGGCATGATTTTGAACATCAAAAATATATAAAAACATATGTGTACAATAGATATCAGAACAATTGTTTGAAAAGGAGTGAGTAGAAGTGCAGCCTTATGTACACCCGCCCCATTTCACTTTGCATAGTATACATATAACAATTTACAACATGGTCATATCAGTACTTCACACATTTAAAGAAAATCAAAATCACAAATTTAAGGAAAACACAACACTATTTCCAAAATGAAAGAAAACAAAAATCAAATCCCCTCCTCAGCCTTATACACTGTAAAAACAGTGTGCTTATAAGCCCTCTTGAATTGGTAAACTGTGGTATAGCTTTTAAGGTCATCTTTTAAATTATTCCATAGTTTTACTCCACAGATAGACAAACAAAAACTTCTCCTGGTGGTTCTTGCAACCTGGATTTTGAGATTCATTAAACCTCTCAATTTATAACCCTCCTCCTGCTGATAGAAAAATCTTTGGACACAGGTGGGTAAAACATTATTTTTAGCCTTGCACATTATTATTGCAGTATGATAATCTGTTAGATCCTTTAATTTAAGTACATTGGACTTGATGAAGAGTGGGTTTGTATGATCTCTATACCTGGCATTATGGATTATTCGTATTGCTCGTTTTTGAAGAGTGACAAATGGATTTATTGCACTGCTGTAATTATTATCCCAGATCTCAATACCATAAAGTAAGTGCGGCTGCATTAGAGCACAATATAGAGTGTGAAGTGATTTGTTATCAAGGATATGTTTGACTTTATTTATTATTGAAATGCTCTTAGAAATTTTTGATTGAGCAAGATTAATATGAGACTTCCAGTTCAGTTTATCATCTATTAATACCCCAGAAACTTGATTTCATTCACTTTTACTATTACAATGTTATTTATTATAACTTTAGGTTCTATGCTGGTTTCGTGGTTATGGAAGAGCATATATTTAGTTTTACTTAAGTTAAGAGATAATTTGTTATAATCAAACCCTAGTTTTAAATTGTGCATTTCGGTTGTTATTGTGGCTTGTAATTTTTCTGCATTCGTTTCCGAATAGAAGATATTTGTATCGACATAAACAGGACCAGTTTTAGTTTAGTTGATACTTTGGGCAAATCGTTTATATACAAATTAAACTTGAATTTTTTTTTGTCAGAAATATAATAAGTGAAATGACACAAACGTTGAAGTGTTTTAGTTTTGTCAGGTGACAGCAGCACAAACTCGTCATGTTAATCTTGTGGCTTTAAGTCCTTTAAACAGACGACAATGTCCCTGAGTGTTTCCTCGTCTCATCGGCTGTGTTCACGTTCTGTAATACGATGATGTTATAATCTCAGACGGAGGCAGGGGCCTTTTTAACTCTCTGGGATATTCAGTGTTTTTGAAAGAAATTCAAACTTCTCTTTATCACTACAAGAGCAGAGCATAAAACTTCTTTGACACGAGTTGACCAAAGACACTGATAATGTTACAGGACACGTTCAGGAACAGTTAGACAGAACTATATATAACATTGTATAACCAGTGTTCCCCATGATGTGACCCTGAGCAACTTTTACAATTATGACCAAAACTTATCACTAAATACACTGAAATCTACAGAGGAACAGAGAACAAACATAAACCGTTGGTGTTTTAGATGAAATAAGAAAATCACTTTTAACATGATGATAAAGCCCAGACTTACACTTACATTACACGAGGAATAACATTTTAAATATATTATACTCCTGGTTTATTCTTGGTTTAGACCTGGTTTAGTCCTGCTTTAGTAGTGGATTAGTCCTGGTTTAGTACTGGTCAAGTCTTGGTCTAGTCCTGGTTTAGTCTTGGTTTAGTCCTGGTTTAGTCCTGGTCTAGTCCTGCTTTAGTCCTGGTTTAGTCCAGGTTATTCCTGGTTTAGTCCTGTTTTAGTCCTGGGTAGTCCAGGTTTAGTCTTGGTTTAGTCCTGTTTCAGTCCTGGTGAATCCAGGTTTAGTCTTGGTCTAGTACTGGTCTAGCGCTTGTTTGGTCCTGTTTTAGTCGTGGTTTAGTTCTGCTTTAGTCATGGTTTAATCCTTGTTTAGTCCTGGTCTAGTCCTGGTTTAGTCCTTGCTTAGTCCTGGTCCAATCTGGATTTAGTCCTGGTCTAGTCCTGGTCTAGTCTTGGTTTAGTCCTGGTTTAGTCCTTGTTCAGTCCTTGTTTAGTCCTGGTCTAGATCTGGTCTAGTCCTTGTCCAGTTCTGCTTTAGTCCTGCTTCAGTCGTTGTTTAGTCCTGGTTTAGTCCTGGTTTAGCCCTGGTTAAGTCCTGGTCTAGTCCTGTTTTAGTCCTGGTTTAGTTCTGGTATTGTCCTTCTCTAGTCCTGGTTTAGCCCTGTTTTAGTCCTGTTTTAGTCCTGGTCTCGTCCTGGTCTAATCCTGGTTTGTCCTGGTTTAGTACTGGATTAGTCTGGGTTTAGTCCTTCTTTAGTCCTGGTCCAGTCTTGGTTTAGTCCTAGTTTAGTCTTGGTTTAGTCCTGGGTTAGTCCTACTGGTTTAGGCCTTGTCCACACGTAGCCGGGTATCTGATAAACCGAAGATGTTTTGCTGCGTTTTGACCTGTCATCCACACGAACACGCATCAAAAACGAGTATTCAGGGAAAACTCCGGCCAAAGTGAAGATTTTTGAAAACTCCGTTTATGCGTGTTTGTGTGGACAGAGATAACTGGGGTTTTGCGTTTTAAAACGTCACTGTCTGCGCCAAAAAATATGAATCTGCCCTGACGTCAAACGTGCGACATTTGTTTAGGCGACTGCAAAAGCCAAAGCCAAAGCAGACTATGGATCGGAGTCGTTTCTTGAGAGCTGTGTGTGTGTTGAGAGCAGAATTGCTCCTAAACTGTGTTTAGGAGCAATTCTGACTCCGAGTCTGTCCAGACAAAGGAGCTCGGCTCCCTGTTTTCTGTTGTTTAAGTTTAGGCGGAAGTGACGGTTAAGTGATGGAAATAACGCCATCTACAGGTTTGGAATGTGTATGAATGTGGTTGAAAACGCAGATGTTCGGTTATGTGTGGAAGGTATTTTTTTCGAAGACGAGGTGGTGTGGATAAAACTATGTTTATAAACGGAGGGGGGGAAATGTTCGGTTTTAAAAATACCCGGCTATGTGTGTACATGGCCTTAGTCCTACTTTAGTCCTCCTGTTTTAGTCCTGCTGTAGCCCTTGTTTAGTCCTGGTTTAGCCCTGGTTTAGTCCTGCTGGTTTAGTCCTCCTGTTTTAGTCCTGCTTTAGTCCTGATTTAGTCCTGATTTAGTCCTGGTCTAGTACTTGTTTTAGTTTTGGTTCAGTTTTTGTTTAGTCCTGTTTTAGTCCTCGTTATTCCAGGTTTAGTCTTGATCTAGTCCTGATCTAGTCCTTGTTCAGTCCTGTTTTAGTCCTGGTTTACTTCTGCTTTAGTCCTGGTTTAGTCCTGGTTTAGTTCTTCTTTAGTCCTTGTTTAGTCCTGGTTTTGTCCTGGTTAGTCCTGGTTTAGTCCTAGTCTAGTCCTGGTTTAGTCCTGGTTTAGTCCTGGTTTAGTCCTGGTCTAGTCCTGATTTAGTCCTGGTTTAGTCCTGGTCTAGTCCTGGTCTAGTCCTGATTTAGTCCTGGTTTAGTCCTGGTCCAGTCTTGGTTTAGTGCTGGTTTAGTTCTGCTTTAGTCCTGGTCTAGTCCTGGTTAGTCCTGGTTTAGTCCTGCTTTAGCCCTTCTTTAGTCCCCATTTAATCCTTGTTTAGTCCTGGTTTAGTCCTGGTCTAGTCTCGGTCTAGTCCTGATTTAGTCCTGGTTACTCCTGGTTTAGTCCTGGTCTAGTCTTGGTTTAGTCCTGGATTAGTCTTGGTTAGTCCTGGTTTAGTCCTGGTTTAGTACATGTTTTAGTCTTGTTTTAGTTTTGGTTTAGTCTTGTTCTAGTCCTTGTCTAGTCCTTTTTCAGTCCTGGTCTAGTCCTGGTCTAATCCTTGTTCAGTCCTGGTTTAGCACTGGTCTAGTCTTGGTCTAGTCCTGGTTTAGTCCCTGTTTGGTCCTTGTTTGGTCCTGGTTTAGTCCTTGGATTTAGTCTGGTCTCAGTCTTGGTCTAGTCCTGGTTTAGTCCTGGTTTAGTCCTTGGTTAGTCCTGTCTAGTCCTGGATTTAGTCCTGGTTTCTGTCCTGGTTTAGTCCTGGTCTAGTCCTTGGTTTTAGTTCTGGTTAGTCCTGGTTAGTCCCGGTATAGTCCTGGTTTAGTCCTGGTGAGTCCTGGTCTAGTCCTGGTTTAGTCCTGGTTTAGTCCTGGTTAATCCTGGTCTAGTCCTGGTCTAGTCCTGGTTTAGTCCTGGTTTAGTTCTGGTCTAGTCTTGGTCTAGTCCTGGTCTAGTCCTGGTTAGTCCTGATTTAGTCCTGATTTAGTCCTGGTCTAGTACTTGTTTTAGTTTTGGTTCAGTTTTTGTTTAGTCCTGTTTTAGTCCTCGTTTAGTCCTTTTTCAGTCCTGGTCTAGGCCTGGTCTAGTCCTGGTCTAATCCTTGTTAGTCCTGGTTTAGTCCTTTAGTCCTGGTTTAGTCTTGGTTTAGTCCTGTTGAGACCTGCTTTAGTCCTGGTTTAATCCTGCTTTTGTCCTGGTTTAGTCCTGATTAGTCCAGGTTTAGTCTTGGTCTAGTCCTGGTCGAGTCCTGTTCTAGTCCTTGTTTAGTCCGACTTTAGTCCTGATTTAGTGATGGTCTGGTCCTGCTTTAGTCCTGGTTTAGTCCTGGTCTAGTCCTTGTTTATTCCTTGTTTAGGCCTGGTTAGTCCTGGTTTAGTCCTTGTTTAGTCCTTGTTTAGTCCTGGTTCATTCCTGGTTCAGTCCTTCTCTAGTCCTGGTTTAGTCCTGGTTTAGTCTTGGTTTAGTCCTGGTTTAGTCCTGCTTTAGGCCTGATTTAGTCCTACTTTTTCCTTTGTTTAGTCCCGGTTTAGTCCTGGTTTAGTCCTGGTCTAGTCTTGGTCTAGTCCTGGTTTAGTCCTGGTTCATTCCTGGTTCAGTCCTTCTCTAGTCCTGGTTAAGTCCTGCTTTAGGCCTGATTTAGTCCTACTTTTGCCCTTGTTTAGTCCTGGTTTAGTCCTGGTCTAGTCTTGGTTTTGGCCTGATTTAGTCTTGCTTTAACCCTTGTTTTGTCCTGGTCTAGTCCTGGTTTAGTCTTGGTTCAGTCCTGGTCTAGTACTTGTTTTAGTCTTGGTTTAGTCCTGTTTTAGTCCTGGTTAGTCCAGGTTTAGTCTTGGTCTAGTCCTGGTCTAGCCTTTGTTCAGTCCTCTTTTAGTCCTGGTTTAGTTCTTCTTTAGTCCTTGTTTAGTCCTGGTTTTGTCCTGGTTTAGTCCTGGTTTAGTCCTTGTTTAGTCCTCATTTAGTCCAGTTATAGTCCTTGTTATTCCTGGTTTAATCCTACTTTAGTCCTGGTTTAGTCCTTTTTTAGTCCTTGTTTAGTCCTGTGTTAACCCTGGTTTAGTCCTGGTTAAGTCCTAGTTTAGTCCTGGTTCAGTCCCTGTTTAGTCCTGGTCCAGTCCTGGTTTAATCCTTGTTTAGTCCTGGTTTAGTTCTGCTTTAGTCCTGGCTTTGTCCTTCTCTAGTCCTGGTTTAGTCCTGGTTTAGTCCTGGTTTAGTCCTTATTTAGTCCTGGTCTAGTCCTGATTTAGACCTGGGATAGTCTTAGTTTAGTCCTGCTTTAGTCCTGGTTTAGTCCTTGTTTATTCCTGGTTTAATCCTACTTTAGTCCTGGTTTGGTCCTGTTTTAGTTCTTGTTTAGTCCTGTGTTACCCCTGGTTTAGTCCTAGTCTAGTCCTGATGTAGTCCTGGTTTAGACCTGGTTAGTCCTTGTTTAGTCCTGGTTTAGTCCTGGTCTAGTCTTGGTCTAGTCCTGTTCTTGTCCTGATTTAGCCCTGGTTTAGTCCTAGTCTAGTCCTGGTCTAGTCCTGGGTTAGTCCTGGTTAGTCCCGGTTTAGTCCTGGTTTAGTCCTGGTTTAGTCCTTGTTTAGTCCTCATTCAGTCCTGTTATAGTCCTTGTTACTCCTGGTTTAATCCTACTTTAGTCCTGGTTTAGTCCTTTTTAGTCCTTGTTTAGTCCTGTGTTACCCCTGGTTTAGTCGTGGTTTAGTCGTGGTTTAGTCCTGGTCTAGTCCTGGGATAGTCCTGCTTTAGTCCTGGTCCAGTCCTGCTTTAGTCCTGGTTTAGTCCTAGTCCAGTCCTGGTTTAGTCCTGGTCCAGTTCTGGTCCAGTCCTGGTTTAGTCCTGGTCCAGTCCTGGACCAGTCCTGGTTTAGTCCTGGTTTAGTCCTGGTCTAGTCCTGGTTTAGTCCTTGTTTAGTCCTGGTTTAGTCCTGGTCTAATCCTGGTTTAGTCCTCGTTAGTCCTGGTTAGTCCTGGACTAGTCCTGGTTTAGTCCTGGTTTAGTTCTTCTTTAGTCCTGGTTTAGCCCTGGTTTAGGCCTTGTTTAGTCCTGGTTTAGTCCTGCTTTAGTTCTTCTTTAGTCCTGGTTTAGCCCTGGTTTAGGCCTTGTTTAGTCCTGGTCTAGTCCTGTTTTATTCCTGCTTTAGTCATTGTTAAGTGCTGGTTTAGTCCTGCTTTAGTCCTGGTCTAGTCCTGGTTTAGTCCTGCTTTAGTCCTGGTCCAGTCCTGGTCCAGTCCTGGTCCAGTCCTGGTCCAGTCCTGGTCCAGTCCTGGTCCAGTCCTGGTCCAGTCCTGGTCCAGTCCTGGTCCAGTCCTGGTCCAGTCCTGGTCCAGTCCTGGTCCAGTCCTTCATGTGTCCTTAGGGTCATAAATGTGGTGTGTGTGAGCGTTGGTGAAGGTCCGAGGGGCCGATGGCTCAGATTTGCACTTCCGTCAGTCGACCCCAGGGCAGCTGTGACCACAACAGTAACTTCCCCCACTGAGAACGGAGTGTGGAAAAGCCCCAAATGAGACCAATGATTGTGACTCTTCTTGTGAACAGGTCGTCGAGTTGTAGTTGGAGGCTGGTGTGGCTCTTGGGAGGGAGTGTGTCTCTCTCTGTGTAGATCTGCTCCCCTCACACACTGCTGTCTCTCTGCCTGTTGCTCCGCCTCCTGGTCACATGGGCCCCTAAAACCAGGAAGTGGACGAGCTCTGTCCCACTGGGCCTGTGCGCTCTGGCCCTGCCTCTCTGCTGCTGGGCGTCTCCAAGCTCCTTTGGACTCTGCACGTTTGAGTTTGTCTTTGAGTTTGACGCACTCACGACACACACACAGCGCTGCACAACTGATCACTACATGCTCACGACCTCTGACCTCCTTTTACCTAAAGATTCTTCTCGGCGAGTCTTCCTTTTGTAAATAAAGCCTTGTTTGGAGCAGAGCAGAACATTAACAGGCAGAACATTATAAAGACACACAGACAATCCCCACATAAAGCTTGTATTGTGCGCTCTAGTGCGTCTCTGCTTCCACAGGGAGGTTTAAATAGCTGCTCACTTCTGTGGATTGGCTCCACACACTTGTCATATTTGATCTTATGGCTTCAAGTTCTTTCAGCCGACGACAACCACGTGTTTGTGTGTGAATAATGACACGCCCTTGTTCACTTGCACAGAGCAGGAGCCAAACCTGTTTGTGTTTCATGTGGATAGGCCCAGTAATGACAGAGATATTCCCCATAATCTGCAGTGTGACAGTGAAACAGCACATTCCCCCAGTGAACTCTGACCTGTCCTCCAGCTCAGTGTGAAACTATAAGGATCCTAGAGTGTTGTGATGTCAGGTGAACACAGCCTATTTTACAACTTGACTTTGTATTTGAGGTTTGGGGACAGAAAAGGCCACAGGAAAACAAAGGGATTTATGAATTTATTGCTGATTTCAAACCGTGTCAAACATTCACCTTTGTATAACCAGTGTTCCCATGATGTGACCCCCAGCAACTTTTACTACTAGGATTAAAGCTACAGATCATAATCTTAATGCCATACTGTGGAACATTCCAGGCAAAGCAATGACATCTCCGTGAGGACAAGGTAGCAGACCCTCCACCACAAAAGTTACACAGTGAGACTTTAAAACTCAACAAAAACACAGTGAAAATGGACACAGAGGAGCCCGTAGAACAAAAACAGTATCATTGGTGTTTTAAATGACAGAAACAATCACAGTTTGACACGAGGATAAAGAAAAGAGTGACACAGTTACATTACATGAGGAATAACATTTGGAAATCAAGTGAAAATGCTCTGATTTTAAATCTGTGGAGAATATGTGTGTAGTTTTCCACTAATAGTACGACAGTAATAGTGCATCATTGTGTTGTCGTGGGACACACAACATTAGGACTCAATATTATGGAAAGTTTGCTCGGTTTTGGTCAGAATATTAATTCTCCACATGTCGTCTGTCATCAAGTTTATAAATGTTTGACAAAATAATCAGCATAATGCAGCTGAAAATCAGAGGTGGAATGAAACAAAGTAAAAGTAGTAAAGTACTGTACTCAAGTAAAAACTTTAGGTATCTGTACTGGATACTTTTTACTTTGACTTCACTACATTTTAGAGCAGGTATCTGTACTTTCTACAACACTACATTTTTGAACTGAACTGAAAAGTAAAAGTATTTTTCTTCTTGTCTGAGACGTGCTGAAAAGGCTGAGGGGATTATTTGGAACATGTTTGTAGTTTGAGTTTACAACAAATATTTACACATAAAAACATGAAAAAACAACTGATTCTATTGATTCTGTTGAACAAATTTCAGCACAAATCTTTATCAGAATCACAACATTTGAAGCTTCAGTAGATCTAAAAATATGCAGGTTTTTACTCTATAATTACATTTTTAAACAGGAAATTAAAACTTTATGATTAAGTTGATTTTTTCATGTGATACTGAGTTTTACGTCTTTTTTCTGCTCTGGTATCTGTACTTTTACAACAACAAAATCGAGTACTTCCTCCACCACTGCTGAAAATACATTTGTACATAAAAACAATGTTAAAATAATTTCAAGATCGGTTTTGATGCCACAACAATAATAAGAACAGTATTTCCACAGACAATATTTTCCTAGTTTCTTTGTAATATTACAATATGTTTTTTTTCCTTTCCAGTATTTCCACTTGCCCAAATGAGAATCTAGTTTTGATCTTAGTTTCAGAATAGATTTGTACGTATCAATCCTCATAAATAGTAATTTCAACTTTTAACTCATTATTTAAAAATAAAAGGCACAAATTTGATCCCAAACTGTGGAGAACAAAGCTGCTATTTGAGTTTAGGGAAATGTGCAGTGTCTCCAGGACTATAGCACAAACTCACCCCAGTGTAGAGAGGCTGAGTGAAAGTGGTCTGGACTCTGTGGAGGAGGCTCATGGTACTTTCAGAGACGCTGTAAAACGACAAAACCCCTGCACTGTGGTCCAGGTAAACCCCGATTCTGGACGAGACCGGACCTGAGACCTGGGAACTGACTGAGTTAAATCTAAATGAATAACCTGTTTTGGAACAGCATAAGGCCCAGGATTTATCATTGTATCCAAATACAGATATAACACAGCCTTTTCTCTGAATATCCTTGTATGAAACTGCTATACAGACCCAGGCCCCGCTCCACTGCACCTCCCAGTAACAGCGGCCCATCAGACCCTCTCTGCTCAGGACCTGACGATCGTAACTGAATCTGTCTGGATGATCAGGATATCTCTGGTTTTCACTCATAACTGTTGCTCTTCTGTCTCCATCAGACAGAGACAGTTCGGTGTGAGCTGTGTTTGGGTCCAGAGTGATTTCTGTAGAGTATTGTAAGAAGTCCTCTCTGGAGCTGGGTTCAGCTGGTGACAGTAAAACCTCCACACGACTCAGAGCCTGTGAGATGTTGGTCAGACCCTCCTCCAGAGTGAGCTGCACTTTGTCCCTGAGCTCTGACACAGCTCTGTTCACGTCCTCAAAGTATCTCCGGGGCCCTGTGTCAATCCTGACTGGCTCTGTGCTCTGTGTGTCTGTGGACAGTGAAGTGTAGAGCTGTAGAAACTGGTTATGATCCTGGGTGAGGGCCAGTGTGTCCAGCTCCGAGAGGCTCCTCTTCAGCTCACTCACGTCCTGCTGCACTTGGTCCTGGAGCTCTTGGACTCGGCTCAGTTGGCTCTGCTCCTGGGAGCGGATCTGCTGCTCCACTTCAGAGCGTCTTTTCTCCAGGAGAAGGGCCATCTCTGTGAAGCTGTCCCGCTGCGCTGCACTGCTGTCTGGGCAGAGCGGCTGATCTCCTGGGCCTCCTGTTGGAGCTTCTTCAGGTCTGTCTCTTTGTGCTGGAGGCTCTGGAGCAGCAGGGCCCTCCTGGCCGGCAGCTCTGCCTGTCTCTGAGCCCTCTCTGCTGCAGAGGACACTGTGTCGTGGCCCTTGTGCTGGTCCACAGAGCAGAGGTAGCAGATGCTCTGCTGCTCAGTGCGGCAGAACATCTTCTTCACTTCGTCGTGTTGAGAGCAGATGTTTTCCTGGAGTGTGTGTGAGGGCGCCACCAGCTGGTGTTTCTTAAACGCTGCAACATGATAATGAGGCTGTAGGTGGTGCTCACAGTAAGAGACCACACACTGCAGACAGGACTGGACAGCTTTCAGCTTCCTCCCAGTGCACACATCACAGGACACATCCTGAGGTCCGGCATAGCAGCGGTCAGCGGGGGGCGCTGTGAGCCCAGTCGTCCTCAGTTGTTCTACTAAACCTGCTAACAGGATGTTTTTGACCAGGGCAGGTCTGGGGCTGAAGGTGAGGCGACATTCAGGACAGCTGTAGAGCCACTTCTCGTCCTCTTGGTCCCAGTGTTTTTGGACACAGTTCCTGCAGTAGCTGTGTCCACAGGGAATAGTCACGGGATCCTTCAGTAGATCCAAACACACGGAGCAGGAAAAGGCTTCTGTGTCGACTGCTTTCTGCGCCATCTCTCCTGAATCAGAGCCAATTTCACTTTCACACAAATGAAACGTAAGAGTGGAGTGAGAGCTGTGGGAGGAGCCAGACTGCACCACTGCTCTGTGTCGATGTGAGGAGGAAGCAGCGAGCAGCTCCACTTAAAGGCACACACAGGTTTGATTCTGGATTCAAATGAGACTCTGTCAACAGTTCAGTGTCACAGACACATGTTCACTGGGCACAAGGAAAACAAAACAAGAGAAGAGAAAAGAGGCACATCTAAAGGATCAGTGTAACTGGACAGTGCTTTGGTGTGAGGAGGCAGCTTTTCTAAACTCAGAACAAATCTCCTCTTCATCAGTGCTGCTTCTAGATGAGGAAGTTTTATTTTAGACCTCACGACATTCTGCAATTTCAGGTCCTAGTTTTAGATTGAGGAACTTGTTTGTTTGGTCAAGTTTATTTTGAACATCAAAAATATATAAAAACATACATGTACGTGTACATGTGTACAATAGATATCAGAACAATTGTTCGAAAAGGAGTGGGTAGAAGTGCAACCTTATGTACACCCACCCCATTTCACTTTGCATAGTATACATACAACAATGTACAACATGGTCATATCAGTCCTTCACAAATTTAAAGAAAATCAAAATCACAATTTAAGGAAAACACAACACTATTTCCAAAATGAAAGAAAACAAAAATCAAATCCCCTCCTCAGCCTTATACACTGTAAAAACAGTGTGCTTATAAGCCCTCTTGAATTTGTAAACAGTGGTATAGCTTTTAAGGTCATCTTTTAAATTATTCCATAATTTTACTCCACAGATAGACAAACAAAAACTTCTCCTGGTGGTTCTTGCAACCTGGATTTTGAGATTCATTAAACCTCTCAATTTATAACCCTCCTCCTGCTGATAGAAAAATCTTTGGACACAGGTGGGTAAAACATTATTTTTAGCCTTGCACATTATTATTGCAGTATGATAATCTGTTAGATCCTTTAATTTAAGTACATTGGACTTGATGAAGAGTGGGTTTGTATGATCTCTATACCTGGCATTATGGATTATTCGTATTGCTCGTTTTTGAAGAGTGACAAATGGATTTATTGCACTGCTGTAATTATTATCCCAGATCTCAATACCATAAAGTAAGTGCGGCTGCACTAGAGCACAATATAGAGTGTGAAGTGATTTGTTATCAAGGATTTGTTTGATTTTATTTATTATTGAAATGCTCTTAGAAATTTTTGATTGAGCAAGATTAATATGAGACTTCTAGTTCAGTTTATCATCTATTAACACCCCAAAAACTTGATTTCATTCACTTTTTCGATTACAATGTTATTTATTATAACTTTAGGTTCTATGCTGGTTTTGTGGTTATGGAAGAGCATATATTTAGTTTTACTTAAGTTAAGAGATAATTTGTCAAACCCTAGTTTTAAATTGTGCATTTCGGTTGTTATTGTGGCTTGTAATTTTTCTGCATTCGTTTCCGAATAGAAGATATTTGTATCGTCCGCAAACAGGACCAGTTTTAGTTTAGTTGATACTTTGGGCAAATCGTTTATATACAAATTAAACTTGAATTTTTTTTTGTCAGAAATATAATAAGTGAAATGACACAAACGTTGAAGTGTTTTAGTTTTGTCAGGTGACAGCAGCACAAACTCGTCATGTTAATCTTGTGGCTTTAAGTCCTTTAAACAGACGACAATGTCCCTGAGTGTTTCCTCGTCTCATCGGCTGTGTTCACGTTCTGTAATACGATGATGTTATAATCTCAGACGGAGGCAGGGGCCTTTTTAACTCTCTGGGATATTCAGTGTTTTTGAAAGAAATTAAAACTTCTCTTTATCACTACAAGAGCAGAGCATAAAACTTCTTTGACACGAGTTGACCAAAGACACTGATAATGTTACAGGACACGTTCAGGAACAGTTAGACAGAACTATATATAACATTGTATAACCAGTGTTCCCCATGATGTGACCCTGAGCAACTTTTACAATTATGACCAAAACTTATCACTAAATACACTGAAATCTACAGAGGAACAGAGAACAAACATAAACCGTTGGTGTTTTAGATGAAATAAGAAAATCACTTTTACCATGATGATAAAGCCCAGACTTACACTTACATTACACGAGGAATAACATTTTAAATATATTATACTCCTGGTTTATTCTTGGTTTAGACCTGGTTTAGTCCCGCTTTAGTCCTGGTTTAGTCCTGGTTTAGTACTGGTCTAGTCGTGGTCTAGTCCTGGTTTAGTGTTGGTTTAGTCCTGGTTTAGTCCTGGTTTTGTCCTGCTGTAGAGTTGCTTTAGTCCTGGTTTAGTCCAGGTTATTCCTGGTTTAGTCCTGTTTTAGTCCTGGGTAGTCCAGGTTTAGTCTTGGTTTAGTCCTGTTTCAGTCCTGGTGAATCCAGGTTTAGTCTTGGTCTAGTACTGGTCTAGCGCTTGTTTAGTCCTGTTTTAGTCGTGGTTTAGTTCTGCTTTAGTCATGGTTTAATCCTTGTTTAGTCCTGGTCTAGTCCTGGTTTAGTCCTTGCTTAGTCCTGGTCCAATCTGGATTTAGTCCTGGTCTAGTCCTGGTCTAGTCTTGGTTTAGTCCTGGTTTAGTCCTTGTTCAGTCCTTGTTTAGTCCTGGTCTAGATCTGGTCTAGTCCTTGTCCAGTTCTGCTTTAGTCCTGCTTCAGTCGTTGTTTAGTCCTGGTTTAGTACTGGTTTAGCCCTGGTTAAGTCCTGGTCTAGTCCTGTTTTAGTCCTGGTTTAGTTCTGGTCTAGTCCTTGTTTAGCCCTGGTATTGTCCTTCTCTAGTCCTGGTTTAGCCCTGTTTTAGTCCTGTTTTAGTCCTGGTCTCGTCCTGGTCTAATCCTGGTCTAGTCCTGGTTAAGTCATGTTTTAGTCCTGCTTTTGTCCTGATTTAGTCCTGGTTTACTCCTGGTTTGTCCTGGTTTAGTACTGGATTAGTCTGGGTTTAGTCCTTCTTTAGTCCTGGTCCAGTCTTGGTTTAGTCCTAGTTTAGTCTTGGTTTAGTCCTAGTTTAGTCTTGGTTTAGTCCTGGTTTAGTCCTACTGGTTTAGTCCTACTTTAGTCCTCCTGTTTTAGTCCTGCTGTAGCCCTTGTTTAGTCCTGGTTTAGCCCTGGTTTAGTCCTGCTGGTTTTGTCCTCCTGTTTTAGTCCTGCTTTAGTCCTGGTTTAGTCCTGCTTTAGTCCTCGTCTAGTACTTGTTTTAGTCTTGGTTCAGTTTTGGTTTAGTCCTTTTTTAGACCTCGTTAGTCCAGGTTTAGTCTTGGTCTAGTCCTGGTCTACCCTTGTTCAGTCCTGTTTTAATCCTGGATTAGTTCTGCTTTAGTCCTTGTTTAGTCCTGGTCTAGTCCTGGTTTAGTCCTGATTAGTCCTGGTTTAGTCCTGGTTTCGTTCTGGTTTTGTCCTAGTCTAGTCCTGGTCTAGTCCTGGTTTAGTCCTGGTTAGTCCCGGTCTAGTCCTGGTTTAGTCCTGATTTAGTCCTGGTTTAGTCTTGGTCTAGTCCTGGTCTAGTCCTGATTTAGTCCTGGTTTAGTCCTGGTCTAGTCTTGGTCTAGTCCTGATTTAGTCCTTGTCTAGTACTTGTTTTAGTTTTGGTTCAGCTTTTGTTTAGTCTTGTTCTAGTCCTTGTTTAGTCCTTTTTCAGTCCTGGTCTAGGCCTGGTCTAGTCCTGGTCTAATCCTTGTTCAGTCCTGGTTTAATCCTGGTCTAGTCTTGGTTTAGCCCTTGTTGAGACCTGCTTTAGTCCTGGTTTAATCCTGCTTTTGTCCTGGTTTAGTCCTGATTAGTCCAGGTTTAGTCTTGGTCTAGTCCTGGTCTAGTCCTGTTCTAGTCCTTGTTTAGTCCGACTTTAGTCCTGATTTAGTGATGGTCTGGTCCTGCTTTAGTCCTGGTTTAGCTCTTGTTTAGTCCTGGTTTAGTCCTGGTCTAGTCCTTGTTTATTCCTTGTTTAGGCCTGGTTAGTCCAGGTTTAGTCTTGGTTTATTTCTGGTTTAGTCCTGGTTTAGTCCTGGTCTATTCCTGGTCTAGTCCTGGTTTAGTACTGGTTTAGTCCTGCTTTAGTCCTGGTTTAGTACTGGTTTAGTCCTGCTTTAGTCCTGGTTTAGTCCAGGTTTATTCTTGGTTTAGTCCAGGTTAGTCCTGGTTTAGTCCTGGTCTATTCCTGGTCTAGTCCTGGTTTAGTACTGGTTTAGTCCTGCTTTAGTCCTGGTTTAGTACAGGTTTAGTCCTGGTCTATTCCTGGTCTAGTCCTGGTTTAGTACTGGTTTAGTCTTGGTTTAGTGCTGCTTTAGTCCTGGATTAGTCCTGGTTTAGTGACGGTTTAGTCCTGGTTTAGTCCTGGTCTAATCCTGGTTTAGTCCTGGTTTAGTCCTGATTTAGTCCTGCTTTAGTACTAGATTAGTCCTGGTCCAGTCTTGGTTTAGTGCTGGTTTAGTTCTGCTTTAGTCCTGGTCTAGTCCTGGTTTAGTCCTGCTTTAGTACTAGATTAGTCCTGGTCCAATCTTGGTTTAGTGCTGGTTTAGTTCTGCTTTAGTCCTGGTCTAGTCCTGGTTTAGTCCTGCTTTAGTACTAGATTAGTCCTGGTCCAGTCTTGGTTTAGTGCTGGTTTAGTTCTGCTTTAGTCCTGGTCTAGTCCTGGTTTAGTCCTGCTTAGTCCCGGTTTAGTCCTGGTCTAGTCCTGGTTTAGTCCTAGTTAGTCCTGGTTTAGTCCTGGGTAGTCCTGCTTTAGCCCTTCTTTAGTCCTTGTTTAGTCCTGTTTAGTCCTGGTTTAGTCCCGGTCCAGTTCTGATTTAGTCCTGGGTTAGTCTTGGTTTAGTCCTTCTTTAGTCCTGGTTTAGTCCTGCTTTAGTTGTTGTTTAGTCCTGCTTTAGTCCTGGTTTAGTACTGGTTTAGTCTTGGTTTAGTGCTGCTTTAGTCCTGGTTTAGTACTGGTTTAGTCTTGGTTTAGTGCTGCTTTAGTCCTGGATTAGTCCTGGTTTAGTGACGGTTTAGTCCTGGTTTAGTACTGGTTTAGTCCTGGTTTAGTACTGGTTTAGTCCTGGTCTATTCCTGGTCTAGTCCTGGTTTAGTACTGGTTTAGTCTTGGTTTAGTGCTGCTTTAGTCCTGGTTTAGTCCTGGTTTAGTCCTGGTCTAATCCTGGTTTAGTCCTGATTTAGTCCTGCTTTATTACTAGATTAGTCCTGGTCCAGTCTTGGTTTAGTGCTGGTTTAGTTCTGCTTTAGTCCTGGTCTAGTCCTGGTTTAGTCCTGCTTAGTCCCGGTTTAGTCCTGGTCTAGTCCTGGTTTAGTCCTACTTAGTCCTGGTTTAGTCCTGGTTAGTCCTGCTTTAGCCCTTCTTTAGTCCTTGTTTAGTCCTGTTTAGTCCCGGTCTAGTTCTGATTTAGTCCTGGGTAAGTCTTGGTTTAGTCCTTCTTTAGTCCTGGTTTAGTCCTGCTTTAGTTGTTGTTTAGTCCTGCTTTAGTCCTGGTTTAGTCCTGGTCTTGTCCTGGTTTAGTCCTGCTTTAGTTCTTCTTTAGTCCTGGTTTAGCCCTGATTTAGTCCTGGTTTAGTCCTGGTCTAGTCTTGGTCTAGTCCTGATCTAGTCCTGATTTAGTCCTGGTTTAGTCCTAGTCTAGTCCTGATCTAGTCCTGGGTTAGTCCTGGTTAGTCCCGGTTTATTCCTGGTTTAGTCCTGGTCTAGTCCTAATCTAGTCCTGGTTTAGTCCTGGTTTAGTCCTTGTCTAGTCCTGGTTTAGTCCTGGTTAGTCCCGGTTTAGTCCTGGTTTAGTGCTGGTTTAGTCCAAGTCTAGTCCTGGTGTAGTCCTGGTTTAGAGCTGGTTAGTCCTGCTTTAGTTCTTCTTTAGTCCTGGTTTAGTCCTTGTTTTGTCCTGGTTTAGTCTTGGTTTAGTACTAGTCTAGTCCTGGTCTAGTCCTGGTTTAGTCCTGGTTTAGTCCTGGTTTAGTCCTTGTTTAGTCCTCATTTAGTCCTGTTATAGTCCTTGTTATTCCTGGTTTAATCCTACTTTAGTCCTGGTTTGGTCCTGTTTTAGTTCTTGTTTAGTCCTGTGTTACCCCTGGTTTAGTCCTGGTTAAGTCCTGGTTTAGTCTTGGTTTAGTCCTGGTTTAGTCATGGTTTAGTCCTGGTTTAGTCGTGGTTAGTCCTGGTTTAGTCTTGGTTTAGTCCTGGTTTAGTCATGGTTTAGTCCTGGTTTAGTCGTGGTTAGTCCTGGTTTAGTCCTTTTTAGTCCTGGACTAGTCCTGGTCTGGTCCTGGTCCAGCCCTGGTCCAGCCCTGGTCCAGCCCTGGTCCAGTCCTGGTCCAGCCCTGGTCCAGCCCTGGTCCAGTCCTGGTCCATTCTTGGTCCAGTCCTGGTCCAGTCCTGGTCCAGTCCTTCATGTGTCCTTAGGGTCATAAATGTGGTGTGTGTGAGCGTTGGTGAAGGTCCGAGGGGCCGATGGCTCAGATTTGCACTTCCGTCAGTCGACCCCAGGGCAGCTGTGACCACAACAGTAACTTCCCCCACTGAGAACGGAGTGTGGAAAAGCCCCAAATGAGACCAATGATTGTGACTCTTCTTGTGAACAGGTCGTCGAGTTGTAGTTGGAGGCTGGTGTGGCTCTTGGGAGGGAGTGTGTCTCTCTCTGTGTAGATCTGCTCCCCTCACACACTGCTGTCTCTCTGCCTGTTGCTCCGCCTCCTGGTCACATGGGCCCCTAAAACCAGGAAGTGGACGAGCTCTGTCCCACTGGGCCTGTGCGCTCTGGCCCTGCCTCTCTGCTGCTGGGCGTCTCCAAGCTCCTTTGGACTCTGCACGTTTGAGTTTGTCTTTGAGTTTGACGCACTCACGACACACACACAGCGCTGCAGCACTGATCACTACATGCTCACGACCTCTGACCTCCTTTTACCTAAAGATTCTTCTCAGCGAGTCTTCCTTTTGTAAATAAAGCCTTGTTTGGAGCAGAGCAGAACATTAACAGGCAGAACATTATAAAGACACACAGACAATCCCCACATAAAGCTTGTATTGTGCGCTCTAGTGCGTCTCTGCTTCCACAGGGAGGTTTAAATAGCTGCTCACTTCTGTGGATTGGCTCCACACACTTGTCATATTTGATCTTATGGCTTCAAGTTCTTTCAGCCGACGACAACCACGTGTTTGTGTGTGAATAATGACACGCCCTTGTTCACTTGCACAGAGCAGGAGCCAAACCTGTTTGTGTTTCATGTGGATAGGCCCAGTAATGACAGAGATATTCCCCATAATCTGCAGTGTGACAGTGAAACAGCACATTCCCCCAGTGAACTCTGACCTGTCCTCCAGCTCAGTGTGAAACTATAAGGATCCTAGAGTGTTGTGATGTCAGGTGAACACAGCCTATTTTACAACTTGACTTTGTATTTGAGGTTTGGGGACAGAAAAGGCCACAGGAAAACAAAGGGATTTATGAATTTATTGCTGATTTCAAACCGTGTCAAACATTCACCTTTGTATAACCAGTGTTCCCATGATGTGACCCCCAGCAACTTTTACTACTAGGATTAAAGCTACAGATCATAATCTTAATGCCATACTGTGGAACATTCCAGGCAAAGCAATGACATCTCCGTGACGATAATGTGGTAGACCTTGCACCACAAAAGTTACACAGTGAGACTTTAAAACTGAACAAAAACACAGTGAAAATGGACACAGAGGAGCCCGTAGAACAAAAACAGTATCATTGGTGTTTTAAATGACAGAAACAATCACAGTTTGACACGAGGATAAAGAAAAGAGTGACACAGTTACATTACATGAGGAATAACATTTGGAAATCAAG
Source organism: Odontamblyopus rebecca (assembly GCA_030686955.1). Lineage (NCBI taxonomy): Eukaryota > Metazoa > Chordata > Actinopteri > Gobiiformes > Gobiidae > Odontamblyopus > Odontamblyopus rebecca. The sequence goes on along the minus strand of CM060670.1, from coordinate 11,102,916 downwards.
TGAAAATGCTCTGATTTTAAATCTGTGGAGAATATGTGTGTAGTTTTCCACTAATAGTACGACAGTAATAGTGCATCATTGTGTTGTCGTGGGACACACAACATTAGGACTCAATATTATGGAAAGTTTGCTCGGTTTTGCTCAGAATATTAATTCTCCACATGTCGTCTGTCATCAAGTTTCTAAATGTTTGACAAAATAATCAGCATAATGCAGCTGAAAATCAGAGGTGGAATGAAACAAAGTAAAAGTAGTAAAGTACTGTACTCAAGTAAAAACTTTAGGTATCTGTACTGGATACTTTTTACTTTGACTTCACTACATTTTAGAGCAGGTATCTGTACTTTCTACAACACTACATTTTTGAACTGAACTGAAAAGTAAAAGTATTTTTCTTCTTGTCTGAGACGTGCTGAAAAGGCTGAGGGGATTATTTGGAACATGTTTGTAGTTTGAGTTTACAACAAATATTTACACATAAAAACATGAAAAAACAACTGATTCTATTGATTCTGTTGAACAAATTTCAGCTCAAATCTTTATCAGAATCACAACATTTGAAGCTTCAGTAGATCTAAAAATATGCAGGTTTTTACTCTATAATTACATTTTTAAACAGGAAATTAAAACTTTATGATTAAGTTGATTTTTTCATGTGATACTGAGTTTTACGTCTTTTTTTCTGCTCCGGTATCTGTACTTTTACTTAAGTAACAAAATCGAGTACTTCCTCCACCACTGCTGAAAATACATTTGTACATAAAAACAATGTTAAAATAATTTCAAGATCGGTTTTGATACCACAACAATAATAAGAACAGTATTTCCACAGACAATATTTTCCTAGTTTCTTTGTAATATTACAATATGTTTTTTCCTTTCCAGTATTTCCACTTGCCCAAATGAGAATCTAGTTTTGATCTTAGTTTCAGAATAGATTTGTACGTATCAATCCTCATAAATAGTAATTTAAACTTTTAACTCATTATTTAAAAATAAAAGGCACAAATTTGATCCCAAACTGTGGAGAACAAAGCTGCTATTTGAGTTTAGGGAAATGTGCAGTGTCTCCAGTTCTCCCGCACAACCACACCCCAGTGTAGAGAGGCTGAGTGAAAGTGGTCTGGACTCTGTGGAGGAGGCTCATGGTACTTTCAGAGACGCTGTAAAACGACAAAACCCCTGCACTGTGGTCCAGGTAAACCCCGATTCTGGACGAGACCGGACCTGAGACCTGGGACTTGACTGAGTTAAATATAAATGAATAACTTGTTTTGCCACAGTCTAAGGCCCAGGATTTATCATTGTATCCAAATGCAGATATAATAGAGCCTTTTCTCTGAATATCCTTGTATGAAACTGCTATAAGGACCCAGTCCCCGCTCCACTTCACCTCCCAGTAACAGCGGCCCGTCAGACCCTCTCTGCTCAGGACCTGACTATGGCTATTGAATCTGTCTGGATGATCAGGATATCTCTGGTTTTCACTCATAACTGTTGCTCTTCTGTCTCCATCAGACAGAGACAGTTTGGTGTGAGCTGTGTTTGGGTCCAGAGTGATTTCTGTAGAGTATTGTAAGAAGTCCTCTCTGGAGCTGGGTTCAGCTGGTGACAGTAAAACCTCCACACGACTCAGAGCCTGTGAGACGTTGGTCAGACCCTCCTCCAGAGTGAGCTGCACTTTGTCCCTGAGCTCTGACACAGCTCTGTTCACGTCCTCAAAGTATCTCCGGGGCCCTGTGTCAATCCTGACTGGCTCTGTGCTCTGTGTGTCTGTGGACAGTGAAGTGTAGAGCTGTAGAAACTGGTTATGATCCTGGGTGAGGGCCAGTGTGTCCAGCTCCGAGAGGCTCCTCTTCAGCTCACTCACGTCCTGCTGCACTTGGTCCTGGAGCTCTTGGACTCGGCTCAGTTGGCTCTGCTCCTGGGAGCGGATCTGCTGCTCCACTTCAGAGCGTCTTTTCTCCAGGAGAAGGGCCATCTCTGTGAAGCTGTCCCGCTGCGCTGCACTGCTGTCTGGGCAGAGCGGCTGATCTCCTGGGCCTCCTGTTGGAGCTTCTTCAGGTCTGTCTCTTTGTGCTGGAGGCTCTGGAGCAGCAGGGCCCTCCTGGCCGGCAGCTCTGCCTGTCTCTGAGCCCTCTCTGCTGCAGAGGACACTGTGTCGTGGCCCTTGTGCTGGTCCACAGAGCAGAGGTAGCAGATGCTCTGCTGCTCAGTGCGGCAGAACATCTTCTTCACTTCGTCGTGTTCAGAGCAGATGTTTTCCTGGAGTGTGTGTGAGGGCGCCACCAGCTGGTGTTTCTTAAATGCTGCAGAGTCATAATGAGGCTGTAGGTGGCGCTCACAGTAAGAGACCACACACTGCAGACAGGACTGGACAGCTTTCAGCTTCCTCCCAGTGCACACATCACAGGACACATCCTGAGGTCCGGCATAGCAGCGGTCAGCGGGGGGCGCTGTGAGCCCAGTCGTCCTCAGTTGTTCTACTACACCTGCTAACAGGATGTGTTTGACCAGGGCAGGTCTGGGGCTGAAGGTGAGGCGACATTCAGGACAGCTGTAGAGCTGCTTCTCGTCCTCTTGGTCCCAGTGTTTTTGGACACAGTTCCTGCAGTAGCTGTGTCCACAGGGAATAGTCACGGGATCCTTCAGTAGATCCAAACACACGGAGCAGGAAAAGGCTTCTGTGTCGACTGCTTTCTGCGCCATCTCTCCTGAATCAGAGCCACTTTCACTTTGACACAAATGAAACGTAAGAGTGGAGTGAGAGCTGTGGGAGGAGCCAGACTGCACCACTGCTCTGTGTAGATGTGAGGAGGAAGCAGCGAGCAGCTCCACTTAAAGGCACACACAGGTTTGATTCTGGATTCAAATGAGACTCTGTCAACAGTTCAGTGTCACAGACACATGTTCACTGGGCACAAGGAAAACAAAACAAGAGAAGAGAAAAGAGGCACATCTAAAGGATCAGTGTAACTGGACAGTGCTTTGGTGTGAGGAGGCAGCTTTTCTAAACTCAGAACAAATCTCCTCTTCATCAGTGCTGCTTCTAGATGAGGAAATGCAGGTTTCATTTGGAAAATAATGACACTTTTCATGAAGTTTAGTTTTACTGAGACAGACCCCATTATTCATTTATTCAAGTTCAGTTCTCATATTTAATCTAAGGCTAATCATTTTCTTTGTCAAAAATTTCGTTTCTTTTAATATTTCCGGACCAAACCTTCAGGTTTGATTCAGTGAATGGGTCAGATGCAGAGAATTCTTTTTTTTTTTTTCCACAAAGGATCAATAAGGGATCCTTTAAACTTATCAGCAAACAAAATTCACAAACAAGAGATGTACTTTGGCATTTTCATTCAACACAAAACAAGCAGTGATACTCATTTAAGAAGTCAGGTTAATGTCACTAAAGCGGTCCATTACACGGTACAAAATGATTTCTCATCAAGAACTAAACCTTAATTTGACTATTATTATCATTAGTTTGTATTTCTTCTCTTCATGTCCTCTTATTTTGATGTTAATATTATGCAGACAAAAATCACACATATACTGTGGCCATCCATCCATCCATCTTCTCCCGCTTAATCCGGCTGGGTCGCGGGGGATCTCGCTGCCCAATACTCATAGCACCTGACCCCCCCCCCCCCATGAATCCCTCTGCAGGTGGTGAGCCCACAGGAGGGTGGACAACATGGTCCTTGATGTTAGTTCATAGGGGTGGGGGCATGTTTTGAGTTGAGCCCTGAATTAATTGCAAATAATAAAAAAGGACTAAACAAGGAATAAAATGGATAGAAACCTAAACCAACCAAAAATAAACCACCAGATCTAACTGGAAATGAGCTGAAATGAGTTTTTGACACATGAACATACAGACTCCCTTTGCTTTGGTCTGCGCTCCTTTGAGGAAGTCAGGAGGAGAGGAAGTGGTGTCATAATTCAGCTTCCCCTCCCTCGGGACGCACTGCCATTCCTCTCTGTGTTTTCACTCCTGTCTTACCCTCACTATCTGCACCGTCTCCGCTCTTATCAAAAACATTTCTTATTAATTAGTCCCAAATGTCCAAGAGGAGTTGGTAATAAAATATTATTCGCTACTCCAGCCAGATAGGTGGACCTGAAGAGCTTTTACTATCTCAAAAAAAAAAAAAAAGTGTATATGGTGCGCTATGTAACTTTTCTGTAGGGGAGATAACCTCCGTGAAGTTGCCCCATCAAACGCAAACCTAAACAAAAACTATGTCAATCGTTTGTGTTGTTTTGTGCTGCAAAAAGTTTGTTTTGTGCGATTCTGGTTCTTAAGATATTTGCAGTTTTATTTTCGGCCGATGACGTCATCCAGCCCCTCAAAATGTTAAATAGAGCTCAAAACAGGAAGAACATTATAGAAAACATTTGTATTTCGTTTGTGCTGTGACGATTTTCATTCGTGCGAGTTTATTTCTAAAATTATTAATTATTATTTCTGCGGTAATTATAGCAGGTCATTTCTGCTCAGCTGACGGCGGCAAATTCTGCAAAACTAGTGGCAAAAATGATGTCAGGCTGTGGAAAAGTCTATAAAATATGAATCAAAAGCAAATTACTAAAGACTGTTACAGACTTTTTTTTTTGCCGCCGTCAGCTGAGAGGAAATGACATCCTATAATTACAGCAGAAATAATAATTAATAATTTTAGAAATAAACTCGCACAAATGAAAATTGTCACAGCACAAAACAGCACAAAATTCATATTCTTTCATACAAACAGGCATAAACAACTTTTTGGATTTAATTTAGGGCCTTAGCTACAAAAGTGCAAAATATCAAGTCTGTAAGTAAACTATTGCCCACAAAACAAAATAAAAAGTGCAATCGCCCCATTCCTGTCAGGTCCAGGGCCAGAGCCACAGCACTTCTGCATTTCCCTGGTGTTTATTACATTTGGATTTGTACATTTTCAGTGAAATAAACCTTTCAAATAAAAAATAGCAAGGGATGCACAATTATGTAGACCAAGATACGTAAGTTGGCATTTATTTGAGAAAAAAACTCCACTTAGAGCAACTTTTTCAATTGTTTTGAACACAGATACTCAGAGCAGTCGACCATCTTGACTCACTTCACTCTTTGGCAAAGTTTTGGCCAATGGAAATGGACGGAGCGCATGTGTTGGGTGAAAAACAAGGTTCCTATTGGGCACTCGTTTTGCACACATCATCACACAGCGTGTGTGTGATGTAGGAAAACATGTGCTCAGAGAGCTCTATGTCCGCTCTTTCAGAGGAAAAACAAGTTTATCTACAGTTGTAAAGTTAAGCACAGTTCTGTGAAACATCTTTCCCTGTATCATCTACGATACCGTCGGCCTTGAAGGGTTTCATTTTGCAGCTCATCCAAGTGGGTTATTCAGATCTGGTGAACTCAAAAAACCTGTGTCCAGTTGACAGAATATTTCTGTTGCTCTCCATGGAAATACACAGGTTTGTATTTGGGATACTGTGGAACATTTCAGGCAAAGGGTTATGGTTTGCTCAAGCCTCACTGTAATCTGACAGTGCCATCGGACAATGTGCACAAGGTTAAATCTATTATAGTGTGTAACAATGCAGCCAATGTGGGTAAAATCAATAATGTAAGAATTTTATTGTATTTTAAAGCCCCTTTACTACACAAAATTGTCCCTTGTCAGTTTTAAGCCATGTTATAATGTTGTTACCTCCTCAAAAACATACCTGGAGTTGTGTTTTGTTTCATTCACACTCCTGGTTTATTCGCCTGTCTTCATCTCTAAAGCTCAAAATGCTCTGTTCCACCTTGTGATGTCATGTAGTGGTAGTTTTCAAATTAACTCCTACCTTTTATCTTTTGTGCAGGATTTGTGTGTTAAACCTGTAAATGGAATGAAACAAAACACGGGTTGTTTTTGATGAGGAAACAACACCGTAATATAGATCAGAAAATAGACCCTTTAAATCTGAAAACAAACTTGTGATTTTGTGGTCTAAACACAAAATCATTTGAATTCTCAAAAATACGACGAGATATTACACTGAAAATTGTTACAGTTTGTCAAAGGAAGATGAAAAAATAAGTCTTTTATCAACAGATGCAAATTCAAACACTAGAAATGTGCCAGGGTCAGTGGTGAAAGCAGATTTTTTTTTCTTATCCTGGACTCTTATTCCACCCTATAAGGAAAAGCCCACCACCGACCAGCTAGGATCGCGATTATTTATTTACTACATGCATTATAGATAGTCTGCGGTCAATACACAGCATACATCTTCCACAGGCTCACTCGACAGCACAGAGACCAGGACGGGGCACCTCAGCCTTAGATTTCCCCTCGTATGAAAACAGCTCGTCTCAGGTCTACACGGGGGAGCTAAAAGGGAAACCATTTTGTAGTCCATTTTTCGTGTGTGTTTTTGCAGCGTTCGTTCCAGTAGCTCCGCATCATCTCTCACCCTGAAGCATGAAACCACTTTGTAGGTTTTGGGGAGCACTTTGAAATAATATGCTGAGGTGCGGCGAATCCTGCAGGCGGGAAAAGACAGAGGAGGCGGCCGGCGTGTGGAGCTCATGCATGTTAACACAGCACAGACGTGACTCAGAGGGAAAAGAATTGTAAAAGCATTATATTCTGTCCTATCGAAGTGGTGTAGGTACAGAAGATTTGAATATTGTGAAAAATTTCAAGTGAGTTTATTTCTTGAATTGTTATGATTGTGGCTTAAAGATAATGAAAATCCAACATACTGTGGCTCAGAAAATGACAATATTAGATAAGAGCAACAAACAAACAAACGAATATCAGGATTCTGAAAAGTATGTTCATTTCTATGTGCACAATACTTGGGCCTCCTTTGGCATGAATCACTGCATCACTGCGCCGTGGCATGAAGTCCCCCTGTGCAAAAAAGGCCTATCAAAAAATAGTAAAAAAATACCAATTTTGAGGTAAAAATGCCCTGTTTTAAGTGAAATTATCTGCCAGTGCAGTAAGAAATGTTCACTTACCAAGTTTTCTTAAAACAAGACGAAATAAGAATCTTGTTCTAAGCAGAAAACACTAGTTTCAAGTATTTATGGCAAGATTTTTCACCTTATTGGTTTGAGAAGGAAGTTAAAGAGGCTTAACCTGGACTGATTTAATATAAAAAGTGCTTAGAATATTTGTTGTAATATCTTGAAACAGGTCAAAAAATCTCATCTTATTAAGTAAAAAAATATATTAAAATTGGTCTTTTAAGATGAATCTGTTTAATTCAAGTCAGTTTAACTCTGCTAGAAAATCATTTTTTTGTAGTGTGGCACTGCTCTGGTGAGAGTGGACTGCAATTAATAAGACTAACCAAGATTTATTCTCTTAAATCTAGAGAAAAAAATCATATTTATCTTGTTTTAAGGGGTATGTACTAAATGACTGCTCAGTATGTAAGATTATTAATCTTATTTCAAGAAAATATATTTTTTTAGTTGTTTTTTATATCTATAAACTAGTTAGAATGCACAAAATAAGTGTTAAGATGGAGTTTAAGACATTTTTGATGGATGTAAATCAGTCAGTCTTGGACTGAAATTGTATCATCTCTGTACCTTCTATTGTCACATGGAAAGACTAAAAGCTTTAAAAGTTTTAGGTGCTGCAATTTGTCAGTAAGTTACCCAGGGGTCATTAGTCTTAAAATAAGGAAATAAAGAATGTAATTCAGATTCATTTACTAAAATCAAGAATAAAACAGTCAATAACAAGTATTATATTCTAGTTTTAAGATGTTCAGCTTAATTTATTCTTAGAATGAGTGTTTTATGCTTTATTTTAGATCACTTCAAACTTAGATTATTGCTTAGAATAAGTGATTTTACCTTATTTGGAGATTTATGAAGGCCTAGATATATTTTCTTATTTTAAGATTTCTTGATACGTAAATGTCTCTTACTGCACTCGCAGATCATTTCTCTTGTTTCTAGAGCATTTTACCTTAAAACAAGTGTATTTTCCTAGTTTTAAGGAGGGGGATTGTTGTCCTCTGCATTGTTGGGTCTGGTGTCTCATCTTCCTCTAGACAGAAGTATCTATAGCCGGGCTCTCCGAACCTTTTCCTCCACTGAGCTACTTTTACATAATGAAAATGCCAATGTGCTCCTCATTTTTGTGCCCACAAGAAATTTAACACTGCAAATAAAATCTAGTCAAGTTAAGATGACTTGAATCAGAAAGCTTTACCATGATTGGAGTAATTAATGAATTAATTACTCATTGCATTTATATAGCGCCCCAAAGCGAGTAAATTTCACTTGACAAGTGCAATGATCTGCCAGTGGAACAAGACGTTTTGTACTTCCATTCCATTCCATCTTCTCCCGCTTAATCCGGCTGGGTCGCGGGGGCAATACTCATAGCACCTGACCCCCCCCTATGAACCCCTCTGCAGGTGGTGAGCCCACAGGAGGGTGATGTTAGTTCATAGGGGTGCGGGCATGTTTTGGGTTGATGGGGGAAACCGGAGTACCCGGAGGAAACCCATCCAGACACGGGGAGGAACATGCAAACTCCACACAGAAAGGCCCGGGCGACCCGGGGGTCGAACCCGCAACCTTCTTGCTGTGAGGCCTGAGTGTTGCCACTCAGCCACCGTGCCGCCTGCGTTTGTACTTAAAATATGAAAATACATCTTGCTACACTTAAAATAAGAAACAAAATCAAATGTTGCTTGAATTAAAAAACAAACAAACACTTATTCCACTGGCAGATCATTTCACTTGTCAAGTTGAATCCACTCAAATAAAGTAAAACGTTCTTAATTTAAGTCATTTTAACTTACCTGGATATTGTTTTTTTCCAGTGAAGAGCTACAGCTTTAGATGGGGCACAGTTATATGTTTATGTGTTTATTTAGTGCACAACGTTAGCCCTCAAAATGACTTTGACAATGGTAATAGCCTTTTTAATCGAGCCAGTTTTAGTTATTAAGCACAATACGTGTAATTCAGAGATACCGGGGGTGGAGAGCTACTGGTGGCTGGAGGGCAAAAGGTTGGAGACCCCGGATCTATAGGGTTCAGGTCAGCCGAGTTTTGTTTAGTTTTGTTTCTTTTCTTTTTTCTTTTATTATTATTTTTTATTTAATTTTACTATTTAATTTTATTATGTTTTTTTATTTAATTTTATTTCTTAATTTAATTTAATTTAATTTAATTTAAATTTGCTCCTGTGGGCTCACCACCTGCAGAGGGGTTCATAGGGGGTCAGGTGCTATGAGTATTGGGCAGCAAGCTGCCCCCGCGACCAGCTGGATTAAGCGGAGAAGATGGATGGATGGATGGATGGATGGATGGATGGATTAATTTAATTTAATTTAATTTAATTTAATTTAATTTAATTTAATTTAATTTAATTTAATTTAATTTAATTTTATTTTATTTTATTTTATTTTATTTTATTTTATTTATTTATTTATTTATTTATTTTACAAAACACACACAAGCATTTAAAATAGGTCATACAAGAACAAATGGTTAGGGTTTTGTACACAGAACAACTGCAACTGCAACTTTATTTATAAAAACAACACAGGTTGACCAAAGTGCCACAGGACATTGTTAAATAAAGACAATAAGAACAATAAAACAGCTTATAACTAAAATCAGAAAATCCAAAACTAATAAAAACAATAAAACAGATTCTAATAAAGAAGAGATTTAAAAACGGGCACAGAAGAGGCTTGTCTAATGTGCAAATGCAGCTCATTCCACAGTTTTGGTGCAGCCACCGGAAAGGCTCTGTCCTCCAGAACCAAGTAAAGAAACCATCTTTTGATCCCTTTGGCTGCGTGGGCATGTGCCAAGTCTTGCTGGAAAATAACATCAGCACGTCCATAAAGCTCTCCGGTAGAAGGAAGAATGAAGTGTTCTAAAATGTCCCGGTCGATGCTGCGTTGACTGCGGACTTCAGGAAACACAGTGGGCCAACGCCGGCGGATGATGAAACGACGAAACATGAAAGACAGATCCAGTTCATTTTACACAATTTGCATGGGCCAAAGTTATTCCTCACATCTCAGAGACCATTGTGGAGCTTAGCAGTGACGGTAAAGCTCACAACTAGCATGCTAAAGCACACAACTGGGGCTACAAAACACTTTTTTGATAGCCGACAGCACGCAGCGGACTTATTTAGACCCCGAGAGCTTAAAAATATGGACAAAAAAATCTGGTAGATGGCCTTGAATTTTCTGATGAAGCCCCCACGAGCAGGCGACGGCACTACACTGCGTCACAAATCAGATCTGTGGAGAGGCGTCTCTATTCGCATCATCAATCACTGTGTTTTTGAGCAACAGAAATGGATTATTAATGTGATACAATGGAGCATAAGATCTATTGAGATGTTCTAAAACTAGTGGAGGGTCTGCTACATGTTTGTCTCCATGGAGATGTTACTCCTTTTGTCGAGAATGTTCCACAGTATTAGATGAAACCTATATCACAAGGGAGACAAGGAGGTTACAGCACTAGGCTACATTACGCTTCAGATCTGTGGAGAGTCGCCCCGATTCACGGAAGGAATGATGGTATTTTTGAGCAGTTTCTTCTGGCTTTTCCTTTCACCAGTATAGAAATGTGTATCTGCTGCTCATGGTTCTATTCAAATCAGTTTATTATATAGTTTATTATAGTTTAATAGTTTATCCAGATAATGTTCACTGCCTATAAAACATGGCGTACTTGTGTGAATGCGATTATTGGCTTTGTGTGCAACTGCTCCAATACTGTAAGCACTCACCATAAAGACGCACCGGGCTCAGGGCTCACAGCTCATAAAGTTTATTGAGGAACATTATTTATTTTGATTATTGCTGCAGATCTGCGTATACGAGACGGACTCAGACCTGTGAGCCAAAGGTTACAATGAATCAGCAGAGCATGTGGTTTACAATATGTTGCCGGTTATAATTTTACCCTTTGCAAATCTTTTAAAGACCTGCTGGCGTCTCACTGCAGAAACTGAATCTAGCCAAGTTAGGATGACTTGGATTAAGAAAGTTTTATCAGGATTTGAGAATAAATTTCACTTAACATGTAAAATGATCTGTGGAACAAGACTTTTTGTACTTAAATTAAGAAAATGCACGACAAAAAAGGATTTTCTAGCATAGTTAAACTGACTTGAATTAAGTTGATTCATCTTAAAAGATCAATTTTAAGATTTTTTTACTTAATAAAATGAGATTTTTTTTCACTTGTTTCAAGATATTCTAAATCCTGATATATCTTATCTAGATATTACACTTTATTCTAAGCACTTTTTATATTAAATCAAGCCAGGTTAAGCCTCTTTAACTTCCTTCTCAAACCAATAAGGTGAAAAATCTTGCCATAAATACTTGAAACTAGTGTTTTCTGCTTAGACCAAGATTCTTATTTCATCTTGTTTTAAGAAAACTTGGTAAGTGAACATTTCTTACTGCACTGGCAGATAATTTCACTTAAAATAGGGCATTTTTACCTCAAAATGGGTGTTTTTTTAAATTATTTTTTGATAGGCCTTTTTTGCACAGGGGGACTTCATGCCACGGCGCAGTGATGCAGTAATTCATGCCAAAGGAGGTCCAAGTATTGTGCACATAGAAATGAACATACTTTTCTACACTTAAGATAAGAAAAACAACAACTCTTTGTACTTAAAACAAGACACAAAATCCAGCGTTGCTTGAATTACAAAAACACACTTATTCCACTGGTAGATCATTTTACTGTCAAGTTGAATCTGCTCAAATAAAGTAAAATGTTCTTAATTTAGGTCATTTTAAACTTAGCTAGATATTTCTGTAAGGTCCAAACATTTGTGAAGTCATAGATTTGAAGCTTTGTGCACCTTGTTCCACTTTTAAAAATGTCTCAGAAGTGAAATAAATCCAAGTACAATTTAAAAAAAGTCTTTACTGAATAACTCAGGACATATGAACGTACAAAAAAAGGGAATTTAAACAGGTAAAGTTACAGTAGGTCAAAAAGTGATGAGCTCCACTCCACTCCCATGGTGCACCTGTACTCGCCTTATATATAGGAGCCATAGAGCACAAAATAATACAAAAAATAAACATTACTTAAGTAAACTTATGATTAACTTTAGCAATAATGAACTGAAAGAAACATTTAAATAGATCTAATTATTTTTAAGCAAATAATCGCCAAATAATCATATTAACCATAAAGAATGACCAAAACTACCAAAAAAATCATGCATTTTAAGTAAATATTAAATCGAACAAAATAGGAATAATTATCTCAACAATGAAAATAAAGGATTTTTAAAGGTGCATTGTGTAACTTTTCTAGTGGAGGGTCTGTGAAATGATTTTCTCCATGAAGACGTTATTGCTTCGCCTGAAATGTTTCACAGTACGGCATTAAACCTTTCTATCTTCATGGAGACCAAAACACACCAAGTTACAGGTCAGGTCTGTGGAGAGGCGACCCCGTTTGCCGCCAGAACATCTGAGTTTCTAGATATTTTTGAGCTATAAAAATGTAATCAATGTAAGGCAGAGCTGAACATTCTAAACAAAACAGTGATATATCGAAACCTATGCTCATGAGCTCTGGGTAATGACCGAAAGGACAAGATCGCGGATACAAGCGGCCGAAATGAGTTTCCTCCGCAGAGTGGCCGGGCGCTCCCTTAGAGATAGGGTGAGGAGCTCGGTCACACGGGAGGAGCTCGGAGTAGAGTCGCTGCTCCTCCACGTCGAGAGGAGCCAGCTGAGGTGGCTCAGGCATCTAGTCCGGATGCCTCCTGGACGCCTCCCTCGGGAGGTGTTCCGGGCATGTCCCACCGGTAGGAGGCCCCGGGCACGCTGGAGGGACTATGTCTCTCGGCTGGCCTGGGAACGCCTCGGGGTCCGCCCGGAGGAGCTGGACGAAGTGGCTGGGGAGAAGGAAGCTTGGGAGCCCCTGCTTAGACTGCTGCCCCCGCGACCCGGCCCCGGATAAGCGAAAGATGGATGGATGGACATATCGAAACAAGCAGGCGACGAACCCTCCACTAGAAAAGTTTAAAGTAAAAATCAGGCACAGAGCATTTTCATTTCCTCACTTCATTTTTAAGATTACGAATATTCCAGCTCAAACCACCCACGCTAATAAACCCATGTATCACCCCTCTTACCTGGCGGAATAATTAGAGAAACTCAACACAATGGACATGTCTCATTGAAATTCATTCTTTTCACCTCCTCACATTTTCTTACACAGTGTCCAATATTGCTCTGCCCTGACAGAAGTGACACTGCTCTAAACTTTAACAAGCTGTCAGAGCCAAACACGCTGGTATTTATAATTCATGGGAGGCAGGTTTCGGATCATGCTTGGGTTGTACATTTGCATATACCTCGGTGGTACAGTAAAGTCTGTTCTTCATAATCTACACCGAGTTGACACTGAAATAAGGAGGCCAGAATAAACAGCAGGAGTTTGTGTAACTTTTCTGGTCAAATGCTTTTCTCCGTGGAGATGCTTTGTCTGGAATGTTTCACAGTGTGGCATTTAAACCTTTCTGTCATCATGGAGACAAAGTTACAGGTCAGATCTATGGAGAGGCGACCCCGCTCAGAGCAAGAATGCCTGTTTTTCTAGGTATTTCTGAGCTATAAGACCACCTGGACTAGAATAAACTTCAAGTAGGGCTGTTTATTGTCATACTGTGGAACATTTCAGGCAGAGCGGTGGCATAGAAACAAGCAGGTGACGCACCCCCAACCGAAAAGTTGCACAGTGCAGCTTTAAAGCCCGTGCCGCCATGTTCCACCAAATAGAACATACAATAAGTGACCTCCACGTATTTAAAATGAATATTAAAAAACATAATATTACCTTTAAAATCCACCCTGGAGAACTGCCAAGACATATTGCGTCTTGCATGGAGAAATATAGTTGAACAAAAAGGAAGGAACAACTTTTAAAATCAAAATCACAGTGTGCGTTTTCTTACCTTTTCCACGTTCAGTATGAAAATGACGCATCCCCTGAATGGAAGAGTTTTATCTTAGTTTTGGTCTTGCCGAAAATGGAGAGACAGTTACTAAAACGTGAGCAAGGAGCAATTTCGTTTTCCGTTTTCAATTTCCACCTTTATAAAATAGTTTTCAAATATATTCCCCATAATATTCCTAAATGCAACCAGTTCCTCAGAAGATAGCGTGGAGCACACACTGGCCATATCAGACTTGTAGTATCAGTTGTAGTACTGTGGATAACGGTTACTACACCATGAAAATACTATACACATGAGGGGAATATTGTATGTGATTTTTTGGAGACCCAAGAAAAACAGATTTGTGGATTTGAAGGCGGCCAATGGTTTTAAGCTATCATCTAATAAACCATTTCTAAATTCTCTGTTTATTTTCACAGGATTTACTTTTTGCGTATGTGTAATATCTATGTTGTTATGTTTTTAAAAATTGGCTTTTTTACATCAGGTACTGGAAATCAAATGCATTAGTGGCTCTACTTGTTTTAATTGAGCAAATTTGTCTTTTCCCAGCACAGATATTTTGTTAAAGCAGGTAGTTTAGATTTATCCCGTGACTGCAAAACTCAGCTATGGCCTCAGAAAGTTGTGAACGGGGCTATTGGTATGATCAATCACACCACACAGGGGCTCAAGTGACCGCGGTAACTGCATTTTGCATTTTAATGAGGCTCCACGCACCAGTCCTGCATCATTTTACTATTCAACTGTGAACCAATTCGTGTTTACGAGGCTCTGAGCTGCGGAGACGCTGTGAATAGGCGTCGAAGGGCAGTGGTGAGAGAGGAAAGGTGCCTCCGTCCCTTTAAGAGAAGCCGTGTCAGTGCTAAAGCCAAACGGTAGCACGTCCCTTCCCTGGAGCTGACGAGGTTTTTACCATGTACAAGCTTTATGTGATACTCACTGGAGGTAATATCTTAATTCAAAATTCAGACTTGAATTCAAATCCACTCATTGGGCAGCACTGAAATCACAGACTGTGTAAAACCATCTGAAGTTTGGCTCAGCCCTCGATAAACTGCGCTCTGCCCACGGAGCCGACAAGTGTCCACAGGCTCGGGGCCCCATGAGTTTAGTGCGGGAGGCGTAATAACATCATAACATAACATAATCATAAAGTAGTAATAACACTATCATAACACTATCATAACATAATCATAACGTAGTCATAACACAATAGTAACATAATCATAATGTAGTCATAACACAATAATAACAATCATTGCATAATCATAACACAACCATAACATTCATAACATAACATAGTCATAACACAATAATAATAATATATTCATTACATATTAATCACAGACCCATAATCATAACAGAACCATAACATAGTCATAAAATAAAACACAATCATCACATATTCATTACATATTAATCACATATTCACAACATACTATAATGACAACATAGTCATAACACAATCATAACATAGTCATCACATATTAATCACATATTCATAACATAGCATAATGATAACATAGTAATAACGCAATCATAACATAATCAAAAGATATTCATTACATAATCATAACATAATCAAAAGATATTCATTACATAATCATAACACAATCATAACATATTCATTACATACTCATAACACAATCATAACATATTCATTACATAATCATAACACAATCATAATATAGTCATAACACAATCATAACATATTCATAACATATTGTGAAACATTCAATACAAAGTAACATCTCCATGGAGAAAAGCATTTGACGGAAAAGTTACACAATGCACCTTTAAGACCGTCAAAATCAGCAGCGGCGCTTTTAATGAATGCAAACTCAAAATGCTATTACGACTTGTTCTACAGCAGTCTGTTGTGAGCAGCTGTAGTGGAGGTTGTTCTAGGAGTGGAGTGAGGACAGAGAAGTGGGGCATTCCTGAGCTGCCTGAATAAATCGCTGAAATATTTTGTGCACTTAAGGGAAATTCATCTTCCGTGTTGGAATCTGCATTTGGATTTCTGGTGTGGTTTTGTTCCTGTGACTCACTCCAAGCAGTGTGTTTAGAAAGCAAGGTTCAGAGCACATACTGTTAGTCAGAGAAAACAAAAGCCTTCAAACAGACCGGGCATGAGTA
This sequence comes from Odontamblyopus rebecca, assembly GCA_030686955.1. Classification (NCBI taxonomy): domain Eukaryota; kingdom Metazoa; phylum Chordata; class Actinopteri; order Gobiiformes; family Gobiidae; genus Odontamblyopus; species Odontamblyopus rebecca. Next base: position 11,086,786 of record CM060670.1, on the reverse strand, counting down.
AACGGACCTTGGGTATAATGTTACTTTCTTCATCACTGAAAATCTTAAAAAAGAAAGCTGAAGTTTATGTAGTTTAAAGAGCCCATATTACACTATTTTCTGACCTAATAATGTTATTTCCTCATCAAAAACATGCCTGGAGTTGTGTTTTGTTTCATTCACACATGTTCAACACACTAACCCTGCATATTTAGGTTTAGTTTTTCTCTCAAACAGAAAACACTCCGTTCCACCTTTTGATGTCATGCGGTAATACAGGAAGTGCTCCACTGTCTTTTTAAACTCCATACACCTTCACTAGAATCATTTGGATGATTTCAGCCCTGGAATTGCTCATCTCTCGTACACAAAAAGTAAAAGGGTCTGTTTACTTGAAAGCTACCGTCTCATGACATCACAAGGTGGAACAGAGCATTTTGAGCTCTGGAGATGCAGACAGACTAATAATAAAGGAAGACTCAAACATGCATCAGTGAAACAAAACAAAACTCCAGGCATGTTTTTGAGAATTATAACATGGTTTAAAGCTCACAAGTAATATAGGCCCTTTAATTAGAGCTAAAGAGGGAGTATTAAGTAAAATAGATTTTTTGAGATGTCCGTCATGTTGTGACATTGTTCACTCATTAAAAACCTGTCTGAAGAGGTTTTAGATTTTATCCATACATGATTCAATAATTTAGCCATCTCTTCTGGGGCCTGTTCGAGCCTGTCTTATGATTAGCTGAAGATTTTTTCCATTGCTCTGCCCACAAGCCTACACCCATGTCACTCATGCTCCCACATGACAATTCTCTATAAATATACAAAAACAAAATACAACTGTACTCAAAACCTGACAAACTGGATTTAATATGAAGTAGTTTCATTGTGAAACTACTTATGGGTCTGAAGGGGGAGGGGCTTAGCATGGAGAGCAGGAGGTGGAGGAGGGGGTTAATGCTAATATATTGTTTTCAGCAAATAGTCTTTTAAAAACAATAAAAGGTAATGATCTAAATGTGTTCTGTGTTGATATGTTTCACAGTGTGGTATTAAACCTTTCTATCATCATGGAGACCAAACCAGACCAGGTTACAGGTCAGATCTGTGGAGAGGCGACCCCGCTCACAGTCAGAATCCCTGTTTGTCTAGGTATTGTTGAGCTATACATCCACCTGTAAATGAATAAATGTAAGGTAGAACTGTTTAAGTTCATACTGTGGTTCCAGGCAGATTCCTGCACGGGTCTGATTTTGACTAACCACACCTGCCCGTACCCGTCATTCCTCAATCTGCACCAACCCATTTTCGGACAAAATTTAAATACAATTCAGCATCCGATCCGACCCGCTGTAAATACAAAGAGACACCCGAACCGCACCCGAATGAAAATCAGCCCGAGAGCCAAAAAAGAGCCACAACTTTGCACTCTCCGCTCACTAGTTTACTTTCCAGCATTTTGAGCGGCAGGACATGGCAGGCGTGGTTTGAAAATGAAAGTGGCAGAGATTTCTGGGAATGTGCATCAAAAACATGTGGATTTTACATTTAATCATCTTGTAAAAACATTTTTGCATTTCACTAAAACACAGCCCTGTTTTTTGTTCGCACATGTTGTTTTCTAAACCGCAGATTAAACCCGCGTCTGACCCGAACCCACACCGACACAGCGCAACATTTTTCACCCGTTTCATTCAAATTTGCGGTTCACCCGTCGGGTATCCGAGGGTACTCGAACCCGTGCAGGACTATAAGGCAGAGCAATGACATATCCATAGAAACAAGCAGGTGACGGACCACCAGCCGAAAAGTTACATAGTGCACTTTTATTACACAAAGTTTTTTTAATGACAGTAATTATAAAGATATCCAGAGATAACCATAAGCCAGTTAAACACTAAATTCTACCACTGGCCTATCCTCCAGCTCCATATTAAAAGAGAAAAAAAAGTGCAAACCACAAAAAATTAGGGGTCAGCCCTATGTTCCCACAGCCCAATGGTCCCACAGCCCATTGCTCCCACAGCGTTAGGGTTAGAGTTGGGTTAGGGTTATGGTTGGGTTATGGTTGGGTTAGGGTTAGGGTTGGGTTAGGGTTGGGTTAGGGTTGGGTTGGGTTGGGTTAGGGTTAGGGTTGGGTTAGGGTTGGGTTAAATTAGGTTAGGGTTAGGTTAGAATTAAATTAAAATTAAATTAGGGTTAGGTTAAAATTAAAATTAAAATTAGGTTAGGGTTAAGATAAATTAGGGAAATTAGGTTAAAATTAGAATAAAGTTAAAATTAAAATTAAAATTATTAAAATTAGAATAAATTAGGTTAGGATAAATTAGTTGCCATTAGAAGGTTATTAAATTAAAATTAAATTAAAAGGTTAAAATTAGAAGTTAGAAATTAAATTAGGTTAAAATTAAAATTAAAATTAAAGGTTAGGTTAAAATTAGGTTAAATTAGGTTAGGTTGCCAGAGTTAGGTTAGTTAGAATTAAAAGAAGTTAGGAATTAAATTGTTAAAATTAGTTAGGTTAGGGTTAAATTAGAATTGGGTTAAATTAGGTTAGGTTGTTAGGGTTGAGTTAGGTTAGGTTAAGTTGGGTTAGGTTAGGGTTAGGTTGAGTTAGAGAGTTAGGGTTGGGTCAGTTAGGGTTAGGGTTGGGTTAGGGTTGGGTTAGGGTTAGGGTTAGGGATGGGTTCTGGTTGGGTTAGGGTTAGGGATGGGTTAGGGTTGGGTTAGGGTTGTTGTGGAACATAGGGCCTGAATTTGATTTTTTTCTTAGAAATGTGGGAACATGGAACATTGGGAATATGCTGTGGGACCATTGGGCCTAATTTTTTTTTTTTAAAGTCTTAATTATGTGGGACCAATGGGCCGTGGGACCAATGGGCCGTGGGAACATAGGTACGCTCCCCAAAATGATGTAAAACAATTGGGGTAGGACACTATGATTGTTTTAAACTTCATCCTACTCCTTTTGAGCACCAGGTTCCAAATATGTACATGTACATATCCTTGTTTTTGTGTGTGTGTGTGTGTTTTTTTTTGTTTGTTCTTGTTGATGTTGTACCTTGCTCAAAGAAATAAAAAAAATGTACAGGGATTCTACAATGTCTGGCTGCAAGACTTTCTAATCTGCTCAAACCAAACCACATTCGTACCAAGCACTGAGGGTGAAGCGTCTTGCCCGATGACACGACAGTAGTTTGTACGAGAGCCTGAAATTCCCAGCGTTCTCCCATCCAAGCCCTAACCAGGTCCAGTCTTGCAAATCTTCCCAGATCAGACAAAATCGAGTATTTTCAAGGTGGATTTGCCTCATCACGCAAGATAACTTTTCACTCTCAGGCAATCAGCCTAATCCACTGACCTCCCTCGAATGAACAAAGCCTAATAATGAATGCTGTTATTATTTCATGTGGATTAGCTTCGTCAAGGTTTTGTAAGGCTTGAATAAATCTGCACATTCACTTCTGCTTCTCTTCATGAGCGTAATTCTCCTAATGTTATTTTGCGGCGAAAACTCAAACCCAATTAAGCCTCTTGTCTTTACACTTGAATAAAACATTTCCAGAGTCCTTCTCGCTGGTTTGCATTATTTATCATAGTGTAGAATACGAGGACTTCTCTTCCTCAGTTGACCCGACTTAGCGTAGCCGCCTGTGGGTCCGTTTTCTGGCCCTGGTTCAAGTCTCGACAGCTAATCTGAATGAAATTATAGGTTTTACAGGCGATATAGAAATGCACTGAATGTGAACCTATACGGCTCAAGACGTTTCCGCACTGGGCTTTGTGCTTGCCATTCTAGGATTTCACTCAAACTTCATTGTAATTTGTTTCGTAATAGTTGAATTAACATGAAAAAAGATGTTATAACTACTAAAATAAGAAATGTGTAATGCTAGATACAGGACTGGTTTTTGTCTGGCTACTGCAGTGTTAACGAACAGGGCGTTTGTTACTGCACAACGTATTCGCACATGTTTGTATTGCTTTAAAATATTTACTGAAAACATTTTATCGGGTCAGACAAGCACTTCCGGTAATGGTGGTTGCCGGTCTACGGAGACAAACCGAACATTACAATTGGAAAAGTGCAATACATGTGCGGTGTTTGAAATGAGATGTGTCTCGTGTGTGTTCGTGTCGATATTTTTAAAGTGTGGGCGTGGTATGCGTGTTTAGGCGTTGAATTTGTCTGTGCTTTTACGCACTCGTGTCTTGTGTCCGTCCAAGTGTCTGACCAAAAGATTCCCCGGGAACAGACACCGTTTAAAGAGTTCCAGGCCAGCTCAAGACGGCGGACATCCGGGGTGGGGATAGCACGAGTTTTTAATTTGGTTTATTCACTTTGTATTTTATTAAGTGTTTGGTTTTAGGGTTTTATCTTTTGTATTTGGGTTTTTTATAGTTTATTTCATCAGAGTTTTAATGGTTTTACCCGGCAGTATATAAGGCGCCTGTGTTGGTGGAGATCACTTGTTGCTCTAAATCCTCCCTGCACCTTTTGCACTGGACTTTTTGCACTTGAACTAAGTATATATATATAAAAAAAAAATAAATAAATAAAATAAATAAAAAATAAAAAATAAAAAATAAAAAATAAATTAAAAAAAATAAAAAATAAAATAAAATAAAATAAAAAAATAAAAAAATAAAAAATAAAAAATAAAAATAAAAAAAAAAATAAAAAAAAAATAAAAAATAAAATAAAATAAAATAAAATAAAATAAAATAAAATAAAATAAAATAAAATAAAATAAAATAAAATAAAATAAAATAAAATAAAATAAAATAAAATAAATAAAATAAAATAAAATATGGACCACTCTAATCCTACCCCTGTCATCAGTGTATGTATAACTCATTGCAACCCAGCCACTCTACCTGTCCTGGCCTCACACCTAAACTCCACCCACCAAAACCACATTTCAAATCGAGCTGATAAACTGCGGAGTTCCTGGAAGACTAAAAAAAAAAGAGTAAGAGAGGAGGGGTCTCCTGATAAAAAGTAACAGTGCGATTGGTCAAACAGGTATCCACACTTTAGACTCCGCCCCTGCAGCCGGATGTTTGGGATGTCACCAAGTACCTGATTTGGAGCCAGTACACACCCGTGTTTATGGGTCAATGACGTATAGGGATTTTCAACAGGCAAATCTTAAAATATAAAAAATATTAGTTATTATTAAACTTTTTCAAACATTTACAGTGTCAGGTGCATAAATCGATGTTTAACATTTATATGAAGCATTTTTAGTGTAAAATGTCATGTGCGACCGAGAATAACCTTAAAATTGTTTCATTTTCTAAAACATGGTTGGGATATTAATCTAATTTCTGAGTTATATGAAGTGTATAGAAACAAACTGTTGGTGTTTCTTTAGATTTTTAATGCATATTAATATTTTCTTTTGCTGTCCGATATGACAGTCACCTTCTTGTGTTTAAAGAACAAACTACTGCCCTGGAAAATGCAAGAACTGAAGAAAAATGCCTAAAGAATCCCATTTGTCCAAAAAATTCCATCCATAGAATTCCTGCTATTCTTAGTCCCACCACATGATGCACGGTCGCACCACATGACATTTTAACACTTTAAGTACAAAAACATGCAGAATAACTCATGATTTCTGGAAAAAAAATGATTTGGTTTCATAGAGGTCAGAGGTACTACAGAAATGTGGTGGATTATTATGAAACTTGAACCCTTTTAACTGAGGAAATTGCAACTGGACAGCGTCATGTCATTGACTCTTATACATTTTAGGCCACAAAGCAGCAAATTTACCTGTGTGGCAAAACCGGCTCGAGGGTCTATGCTGAACCTGGTTGGCATTAAAATTACCAAAAAGAACTAGGCACTGAAACATCATATAAAGTTGATTTAGTGTTTACTTTGAAAGATTTTAATCATGCACACAATAAAAATATGTTTAAAGATACACTAAGTTCTTCCTTTGAGAATATTTCAAATGATTTCCAAACTATATAATATTCTCTTTCGTAATAGAGTAGTGAAAGAATGCAACTTTTACTACCTTTTCCAGCTTCTACACCTCCCTGTCATCTCAGCGCGCTCCATGCCTCCCCCGGCGCAGTCATTAAAATGCACCTGATGCCCTCCCTCCTCTCTCAGAGCACTGCGGTGAGTGCGATTTCTTTACGGTTGTCTCAAAGTCGTACTTTTGTCATTGGAGCAGCAGGAGGCAGACAGATGCTGATAGATTCTTTTTAATGAGGTGCACTGTTAGGATCCTCAATGTGTTTAGATGACAAAAATATCAAGAATAACGGGTTCAAACAGAGACGTGTTCCTTTCAAACGTGAATGTGCAGGAGTTTAAAGCAGCTCGAGGAGTCTGGTGCCCTTATGGCTGCTGTCAAAATATGTATTTATTTACTTAATTATAAACCCTACAACAGATTGTGTTTCCAAGACTTGAAGAGAAGAGAAATTTGTTGTTAATATGTTAATCAAATAGTGTAAAGTTATAACTGTAAACATCTGCAGTGTTTTCCAAGTTGTGCTGGAGGTGGAACTGCCAACTTGCCATGAAATTATAAATAAAATAAAATAAAATAAAATAAAATAAAATAAAATAATAAAATAAAATAAAATAAAATAAAATAAAATAAAATAAAATTAAAATAAAATAAAATAAAATAAAATAAAATAAAATAAAATAAAATAAAATAAAATAAAATAAAATAAAATAAAATAAACATACAGATCTGCTGCACTTATACAAATCTTTCTTTTTTTTATCAATTTGTCTGAAGAAAGACTTGAACAAATTCTAGGCTATCCCGTATCAATAAGGCTATAAAATTAAATAAAAAAAATAAGCACCATAAAATTTACAATGACATTTTCAATCAGTGACGTCTTTGTGCTTTGTGACGTCCTTATTAAATTATTGCTACGCCTATTTTAGAATTTATTGTTCTGCAAACCTACTTCATTCAGTCCCTCTCGTTGGGTTTGCACCACCTCATCCGTCCCGCACCACGGCATTAAATTTATCTCCATGGAGACAAAAAAGGTGACGTACATAGACTGTATGGACATTCACATTCACTTTGTATTGAAAAAAGTTGCCATTTTTCATAACTGCTGCTGTGAGGCTGCTCAATTTTATGTATTAACCTGCTCTACATGATCCTGGTGTTTTTATTTCTATTTTCTGACTCCAAATTCTTCCTTTTAACCGCTAGCCTCTGTGAGTGGTCCTCAGTCCACTTGTTTTATACAGTTTATGGCAGGGGTCGACAACCCGCGGCTCCGGAGCTGCATGCGGCTCTTTCATCCTTCTGTTGTGGCTCCTGTGACTTTGGGGGAAAAAAAAGAGTATTTAATTACATTGTATTTTTATTTTAGTTAGTTCGTTTTTAAATGTAATTCTAAATGTGTAGATAATGGTGATCTTGTGACATTCAAATGAAACGTCTTTAGAGCCAATGGATGGAAAACGCGGAATCTTCAGTGTGAAGCGGAATCGTCAGCATGAAAGGGAACAAAAATCGACCTGAATTCTTTAAAATATCTGACAAAAATAAATGACACTAATCGATGTGTAGCAGACATCTATGGGTTTGGTATACTTACAGATGGGTACGCTGCGTGAACCCATATGCGCCTCTTCACGTACGCCGCGTTCACCGCATCTCCTGCCGCGCTCACCGCATCTCCTCCCGTCTAAACTAGGTCTAAACCAGATCTAAAACCAGGACTAAAGGAGGAACGGAACTTAAAACCGCAGGGCTCATTTGCAGACACTGCGCTGAAAACACAGGTCGGTGCTGATGCTTCAGCTTCTGTCGGACTAAAGGACACGACTCAGTGGATTATTTGTGTTGTATTTTCATTGATTTCATAAATGCAACACACTATAGTTTTTTATACAGAGCAGACAGGTA